>JAMKFB010000430.1:0-600000 GCA_036247105.1 Cirrhinus mrigala
ATACACTGTGTGCAGAATTATTAGGCATGTTGATATTCTGGTCATATTTTTTTTCCAAACACATTTTACCAATTCCAAACCACATCAGTCTTAATAACTACTATTAATTTTGTATTTAATCATTTGTAAGTGATATATAATTGTCCGTGAAGGCTGGAAGTGAAAAACTCCATATATTCAGGTGTGCAGAATTATTAGGCATGTTTTCGTTTACAGCTAAAATGAGCCAAAAAAGATATTTAACCCAGACTGAAAAGTCCAAATTATTAAATGCCCATGAGAAGAATGCAATACTAATGCATTACAAGAATTTGCAAAGTTAAGGCTTGACCATTGGACAGTGAAATGCTTGTTGAGTCTGCATGGTCAGAAAAAACAGGTGGAGAAGAAAAGATGCATGTTAACTGCAAAAGAATTAGGAATTAAGGTGAAGAATTAGGTGTGACACCATCAGGAACCGTTTCCAGTTCTCCAGCGCCACCATTTTCCAGAACTGCAACCTACCTGGAGTCTTCAGAAGTGCAATGTGTCAGGTTCTCAGAGACTTTGCTTGGGAAAAAATCCTAAAAAATGCCCCTGACTTAATAAGAATAACAAGCTGACGTCTTGTGAAATACATGAAGACAGTTTTTTTTTATAGGCGTTATAGACAGATAAGTTGAGAGTGACTCTTGAAGGACAAGCATCACATCCTCTTGTGCCTCTGATTCAAAAATTTATCTTCCAAAATCTGGCAGTAAGTTTTGGGAGTTCATGTTTAGTCTCCTATCCTGAAAAGTCTGACTTGCAGAGATGGACTAAAATGAACTCCCAAAACTTATTGCCAGATTTTAGAAGATAAATTCTTGAATCAGAGGCACAAGAGGATGTGATGCTTGTCCTTCAAGAGTCACTCTCAACTTATCTGTCTCTAAAGCATATAAAAAAACTGTCTTCATGTATTTCACAAGACGTCAGCTTGTTATTCTTATTAAGTCAGGGGCATTTTTTAGATTTTTTACCAAGCAAAGTCTCTGAGAACCTGACACATTGCACTTCTGAAGACTCCAGGTAGGTTGCAGTTCTGGAAAATGGTGGCGCTGGAGAACTGGAAACGGTTCCTGATGGTGTCACACCTAATTCTTCACCTTAATTCCTAATTCTTTTGCAGTTAACATGCATCTTTTCTTCTCCACCTGTTTTTTCTGAACATGCAGACTCAACAAGCATTTCACTGTCCAATGGTCAAGCCTTAACTTTGCAAATTCTTGTAATGCATTAGTATTGCATTCTTCTCATGGGCATTTAATAATTTGGACTTTTCAGTCTGGGTTAAATCTCTTTTTTGGCTCATTTTAGCTGTAAACAAAAACATGCCTAATAATTCTGCACACCTGAATATAAGGAGTTTTTCACTTCCAGCCTTCACGGACAATTATATATCACTTACAAATGATTAAATACAAAATTAATAGTAGTTATTAAGACTGATGTGGTTTGGAATTGGTAAAATGTGTTTGGAAAAAAAATATGACCAGAATATCAACATGCCTAATAATTCTGCACACAGTGTAATAGGGTGACCGGACGTGCCACTTACCGGTAACACGTTTAAGCATAGGATTTCCTAATTGCTTAAATTAACAAGGTTTGGTTGTTTGTACCACGTGTGTATTGAAAGCATGGAGCGTCTGCTTGGAACTAAGTAATCTGATCAGACTGAGTCAAATCTTGAAAATGCGTTGTTCCAAAAAAAAAAAATAAAAAAATAAAAAAAATCTGAAATGGGATTAGATTACAAAATCCATTTTTGGTTTTGATATGGATCAAATGAACTAGAGATAAATGAACCTATGTTGTCAACAAAAACATTTAGTGTGTGACAAATCCAGTCGGTGGTCTGCAGCCAATCACACACACTATAAATACCAGGCCCTAACCAACATTCAGGGCCAAGTATTTTTAGCGTTTATCACTGTGTTAAGGATAGCTGCATTATGGAGCCAGTTTCTCGTCCTAGTAGTCAAGTCTAGTCAGCAACCAGACTTAACATCTAGACATCTGTGAATTCTATCACATATGTTCATTTTTGAAAATGTTCAGGTACAGCAGTGCTGATGATAGAGGTTGTTTTTTCACATTGTGTTAGCCTTAAATAAGTCCCAGTTTTTTCATCTTCCTATAACCACAAATAGATACAAATAAAGTAGACAGAAGCAGAACCTGATTTTACCAAGTACGACATGTTCCTGGATCAACATCTTTGTTGACCCTGGAACAACATTGTGATTAACCAATCAGATTTGAAAAAACAGTTTATAGTTTTTGTGAAGTTTAGGCTTACAATCAGTGTTTAGTACTTGCACATTAGTGTCATTCATCTATTATTTCCTCTGATTTTAGGGATTACTCATGGGTAAGGTTAGGTTTAGGTGTAGGGATGTGGTCAAGTTTAAATTTTTGTATTAAAATGTTGTTCCAGGGTCAACAAAATATGTTGACCCAGGAACACATCTAACTCAGCAAAATCAGGACGTGCGTAGACAGAAAATACAGGTTTCAATTGTCACTATTGTGAATACTGCCACCTAGTGGTTCAATCGCAATGGATTTATTTCAGAAGCTTCACTGCAGAAATATTTAACCTCCATCTGATCTGCTGAGACCATCTCAACTTTTAAGAATGAGCTGAAGACTAACCTTCTCCACAAACACTACTGTACAAATATATATTTCCATATAAAAATATGGCTGCAAGCAACAATCATCAGGCTCAAAGCGCTACAGCAATCCAGCTAAAGTGTGTCTAATGGTCTTTTCACAGCAAAAAAACACCTTAAATCTTCACTGATCAGGTTTGATGAAACAGCTTTACAGAAAAACACACTTGTGACAAAAACAGTAATTGACTTTCAAAGAAATCACTTTGTCTTATTGACTGAAAGAAAAGTCATACAATCATCTTACTCATGATTTTTAATCACTCACTCTGTAGAGCAGTGAGTATTTTCTTCTATTGTACTTTTATTAAACATCAACATGGGAAACAGAAGGTATGAGGCTGCTGTCACTTTAAGCCTGTATGCATGGATCCATTTTTTGTCATGAACTGCTTGGAGACACTTAGATTGAAGATCTAAGTACAGTAGTTTATTGAAAGGCAATCCACAATCATAGACAATTAACAGGCAAACGTCATATCATGGCACAGATAATCCAAACAACTACAGAAAACTAAAAAAAAAAATAAAAATAAAATAAGTGAGTTTATATAGGCAGAGAATGATGAGATAACAAGCAACTTGTGAAAACAATCAGGTATGATAAGCCAGGGTGGGCAATGGGTTATAGGAAATGTAGTCTGTGACTGAATAGCAGTGGTCTGGGGAAAAGTGCCCTCTATTGGCTTTTCTGGGACACTGGCTGGAGATTGTGACAGTTATATTGACACACATCTGATAGTTTCTTAACTGTTTCCTTTCACTTAACTGACTGTGTTTACAAAAATACTCGCCAAGATAAGATTTTTGACATAATTATCTGTATATTTGCTAAAGAACATGCAAAAGAGAACTCAATTTGCTACTCGTGTGCAGTCCGAGAAGCGTTTTTTCATGTGCATGCACATCAGGCGAATTTTCTTCTTATGATGTTTTTTTGAGGAAAAAGAACTGGCCTGATTGTTGGCATTTGTTTTGAATGGGAATAAAACCTCTGCCGATTGTGTTAAAATTCTCTCTGATTATGTGAGATCTCTCCTTCTGTAAGAAAAAAAAAAAGAGAAGGTAAAGAGAAAGAAATATACAATGTTTACTGTTAATAAGATTACATTTTATTCAGTTTACAGCAATAGTACAGTGTCTTACCTCATACTGGGACTTTCAGCAGTGGCTTAGACTTGTTTTTCTTTATGTCTTCTGTTAAAAACACACACACAGACAATTAAACCATTATTTTGCCTAATAAAGATGATGTTTTCCTCTCACTATAGTGTATGTCGGTGATACTTGCCCTTATTAGAGCTCTTGCAACAAAAATAAATCACACCAACAACAGCTGCAGCCATTAGCAGAACAACACCAACACCAGCACATATTCCCGCTATAAGATTTAGAGACAGTCCTGAAGAGAAACACAGTCATTAGTGTGAATGAACAAAAGCAAAATAATGAAGGAAAAAAAGGAAGGGAGGAGAAAACATACTCTTTTCACACTCTTTTACTTTCCCCATAAAGTACGATTTTTTACTGATCTTGTCTGGACCAGACAAATGGGCTGGAAAACACAATGGAATAACAAAGAAACAAAAAATACACAATTTATTATTTTATTTCTATGGACTTACTGTGCACTATTACTATGCTGTTGGCTTCTTCTTAAGTTGAAAATCTCATTTTACAAATGAAGAGTTCAGATGCTAAACCAGCTAAAAGGCATCTCGGTCAAAATTGAGATAATGATACGGAGTGAATGCTCCTGACAGATTCCAGTCTCAGCCCAATCAGAAATACCAGTACTTACATAGAAACCTATACAAAGTAGCCAGAAAGAAATGCTAAGTTTAAAGAAATACATCAAATGGATTTAGAGGCTTTTGCATCTGAACTCTTCAAATATCCTATCTTGTAAAATCATTACTACCACTCCCTATGTGCAGAATACGCATGATTGCAAATTTAAAAGTGAAAGTAAAAAGCAAGTGCGCTATCTACACTTATTACTATTAGGTTGGATTAACAAAGCATCATTGACAAATATCTTATTTTGTAAAATAATTACAGCCGCTCCCTGAGCGCATAGTGGATGTAGTTGCAAATTCGAAAGTGAAAGTAAAAAAAGCGAGTGTGCTACTTACACTTATTATTATTAGGTTGGCTTGAGAAAGTGGCATTGACAAATAATTTATCCTGTATCAATATTCGAAAGTGAAAGTGAAAGTAAAAAGTGAGTGCACTACTTACACATTATTATTAGGTTGGCTTGAGAAAGTGGCATTGACAAATAATTTATCTTGTATCAATATTCGAAAGTGAAAGTGAAAGTAAAAAGTGAGTGCACTACTTACACATTATTATTAGGTTGGCTTGAGAAAGTGGCATTGACAAATAATTTATCTTGTATCAATATTCGAAAGTGAAAGTGAAAGTAAAAAGTGAGTGTGCTACTTACACTTATTATTATTAGGTTGGCTTGAGAAAGAGTCATTAACAAAAATCTTATCTTATAAAATCATTACAGTTCGCATGATTATGAATTTGAAAGTGTGTGTGCATTCAATCCCCTAATATTGATAGTAGCTCCCTGATGCCTGCAAATTATAAACAATATAATTACCCAACAATATAATTATGAAATAATGCATTGAAACTTCTTTTTTCTATCACATATTTTTCCATCACCATGTTTCTTTAGGGGCTCTGTAAAATGCATAATTTCCTGGGAATGCAAATACCCATCAGTAATTACCTTCACCACTTTCTAGCCATAATTGTCAAGCATTCTAGCAACCAAAACTTAAAGAGACATGGGGGACAAGAGACCATAGACATGTAATGTGGTCAAGACCTCCCTGCAACTACTTTAACTGTAGGTTTCCCTGAAAATAATTGCACACCTTAAATCGTTCATCAGGCAGTGACTTACCAGTGACAGAAACACTGAATGTTTTTATGGTGTTGCCGATGTTGACCATTTTCCTGATGATTTTTGTGCCGTCACACTTGCTGGTTTGGTTCAAGCTTTGGCTGGTTCCTGAGCTCTTGTTTTGGATGAAATTTGCTTCATAAAGTCCACTGTGTTTAGGTCTGATGTTTTTGATGGTCAGAGATCCAGTTGCGTAGTCCACCTTTAATCTGTCTCTAAACATCCAACCTTCACCATAATACACACAACTCTTACTGGGCTCTCCACTGATCAGCGCAATCAGAGTGTCATTAAAATACCACAGCATCTTGTCATGTTGTTGTTTGGTAACATCAGATTACAAAGTGACTGAATCTCCTTCCATCACTGACATTTTTACCACATCATCACCAACCACACCTGGAGACAAAAAAAATAAACAATAAATATAGCTACAAGCAGCAATTAAGAGACCAAGGAATACAGAAGCAAGCATCAGAGTCATTAACGCATCATGCCATCAAATTTGCGGTATACAAAAACGGTTTTGTCTATGGACATGATAAAATCCATAACTTTTTACCTGCATGGTCTAAAGATGATCTGATTTAAATTTGGTGAAAATCAGATCAACACTTTGCACTTTTGCGACAGATCAACAAAATTGCTATCTGTGTGTTTGGTGTGACACAAGGAATCTATTGAGACCAGTTTCATGGCAACAGGCAAAATTAACCAAAAGCTATTTGCATATTTTGAAAGGTCGTTATAACTGACCACAAGGTGGTGCTGTCTCAAAACCTTTTGAGAGCATTCAGGGCATGGTGCTGATGACATATGGGATTATTTTTGTGCCAATAAGAATGAACGTAACTTGTAAGGTTTACAGAACCTCAGACACTTTGATCTTCTGAGACGGACAATACACACACAGTGTATTAAGATATAGACATTTGTTTCCACATCTCATTGAGAGAAGATGCGAGAAAAGTCCCTATCCGCCTATTCCTTCCATCCACTTCCCCTCACCCATCTCCTCTCACTCAGCTCACTTAGACTGGTCAATAGCATAATATAATGTTCTACATGAATACAAGTGATATCTATAGTCATGTTTGCTATCATTTGAACTGTCACTGTGTGTCTGGTACAATGGTCTCATTCTCACAAGGAGTAAACTAAAAGGTAAACAGATCCTAAGAGTTCAGAGATATATTGCTCACTGTTAAGGTTGTACTATTTCCCAGTGTCTTTCATGCAAATTACCATCTGTCCCCAAAAGGTGCAAACGATCAAGTCTAGGACTTGATCAATGCAAATTCAAATTGTTAGTTCCTGTCTCCATTTCGGGGGATGTCTGTCTGGGTCTGAAGTACTTAAAGAAGTGTAGCAAGAAGATCAGGGCGCTTTCTGTAGCCAGAATGAGCCCATGGTATGAAGTGTGTTGACACACTTCATACTATGTATTTTACTCAAGTCAGGTATGCATCTTACTCCTAGATTCATCTTGGAGATTTTTTGTAATGATTTGATATCTTTGAATTGGCTGTATAATTGGTGTAATACATATTTACCTGACTTCTAATAAATTGTTACATTTGATTTTATTCTGACTTACTCTGAAATGATTTTCTCAAGTAGATTAAGTGAAGGCGTATGTTACCACAAATACGTGTCCAGGGTTAAGTACATACTAGATCTCAGGTTAGATGGAGCATGGGGCACATCAGGTGAGATTCTAGATTTCTGACTAACTGCTTGACTTTAGTTAAGTTGTTATGCAGTTGCATTAACTATGGGGGGCTAGACAAATTACTATTGGAGGATTAGCATGGTTCGGGCATATTTCATAGTACTAGCCATAACCTCTGGTTATAGTCTCAGCTTTATTCAAGTTGTTATATAGTTAGACTAACTATAGGGGGCTAGATAAAACACGATTGAAGTATTAGCATACTTCATAGTGCTAGCCGTAACCTCTGATTTTGTTTGAGCTTTAACTAAGTTGTTACATAGGTGACTGTAGGGGGCTAAACAGAACCACTATTTAAAACATGACAAGCATGAGGCAGTCTATTAAATAGTTAGCCATAACCTCTGACTAATGATCAGACTGGAGGGTTTGTGATCGTGGGGCCCATATAAATCGGCCGACATGAGGCACCCTGAGCGACATAGATTCCTAATGAAAGAGTAAATATAAAGTAAAGAGTTAAACAGAATAAGCAAATGTTAGAATAATAACAATTACAAATGGAGAAACAATCAATTCGTATGACAACCTAAATTCGAGGTCATAATAAAATGGAGTCAGATTAAACGATAAAATGGAGTCAGATTGAATTTAACTTCAATTAAATAACTGCGCACTGGAAAGACCCAACACGCAAGAAAACCTTCGGCCACCATTGGATACCTTCCTTGGGCCAATTGCGTGGACCTTACAAACTTTATAAAACTGAACATAACTTTCCAAGAAACGATCAAAAATATGCCACTGCAAAAGAAGAAAAACACAATGAAAATGAAAAAATGAACTCAGTCGCACGAATTTAACATGCTCTTTAAATATGCTTCATTCTTTGTTAATGATTTTCAAAGAATCGTTTTTCGCGAATCATGGATTCTGAATGCGTTGCCACAGCTTTCGCTTACGCTTCGCAAATTTTCGTTTGCTGTTTTGGCACAAACCTCTCGTGGGGGCGGGCTTAACAGCGATCTACTCTGATTGGCTAATGAGCTTTTGATGGACAGTTGCTCTCTGACCTGGAAGCACGGACGGTGACGTCAGTGGCGCACATATTGGAAAGTTGTTGCGGTGTGCAATACGTCGTGCTTTGTTTATAGAAACTATCAGAACTGTTGCACACTGTACATGAATAAAACTTTTATCGATGTTATTGATTAACGTTACTTTAGCAACACGAACTTACTTCAAGCTGCCCTGAGGGACAAGCTGAGGTGGAAGATGATGCCGCTCCGTGTCTCTCCTGGGAGCTCATCTTTAGAAACTAAGAGACGACCGTAGGTGAAATACTAATAACATTAATACTTAATATAAACAAAGCACGACGTATTGCACACCGCAACAACTTTCCAATATGTGCGCCACTGACGTCACCGTCCGTACTTCCAGGTCAGAGAGCAACTGTCCATCAAAAGCTCATTAGCCAATCAGAGTAGATCGCTGTTAAGCCCGCCCCCATGAGAGGTTTGTGCCAAAACAGCAAACGAAAATTTGCGAAGCGTAAGCGAAAGCTGTGGCAACGCATTCAGAATCCATGATTCGCGAATACGATTCTTTGAAAATCATTAACAAAGAATAAAGCATATTTGAAGAGCATGTTAAATTCGTGCGACTGAGTTCATTTTTTCATTTTCATTGTGTTTTTCTTCTTTTGCAGTGGCATATTTTTGATTGTTTCTTGGAAAGTTACGTTCAGTTTTATAAAGTTACGTTCATTCTTATTGGCACAAAAATAATCCCATAATGACACAGCAAGAGTTCTGTAATGGTTCACCAACACATTTGTAAAATATTGTATTTTATATCATAACACTGTATTATAGTTAATGCCAATTTCATGTTTTGTTCAATTATAACGCCACCACTTTTTTTATGTTCTCAGAGTGTGGCCATACATACGTGTGCCATATTTGGTGAAAATATCTCATTTTGTTTCTGAGTTATAGACACTTATATATATGAAAACCACAAAAAAAAAACAATTTCTGACTTTATATTTTTTATTTATTATTATTATTATTATTATTATTATTATTATTATTTATTTTTTATTTTTGCAACTTCTTATCAAAATTTTGATCTTTGGCCATCGGCATATAGCCATTGTGTTTGAATGTCCTCAGACTAATGGTTTTGAAGATATCTCTGAACTCAGAAAAGATCAGGAATCTAAAGAGATGACTTCTGTGAAAATAAGTCAGCCACAGATAAAGTTATAAGTATGTACATAATTGATTCTACCACTATGTGTTGCCGGCGTAAAACTTTGCAGGCTTCTTCCGGGCATCATGCCGATGACCCATGCTGAGTTTTGTAACATTATGGTAATGCGTTCATAAAATAAAGCATTGTAGTACAAATTCAAAATGGCCGGCACACAAAATGGCCAGTATGGAAAAGTGGGCTCAGTTAGAAATACTGAATCTAATGAGACATGAGATTTTATGATTTTTGGGCAAACTGTTTAGACGTTATGAGCAAAAATAGCCATTTTTCTTATCTCCTGACCATGAAGTGGTGCTGTGCCAAAACTGTGTAGGTCATGGTTGTTTTAAACACACACCAAGTATGGCCTGAATAAAACAAAGCATGAAGACTTACAGCCTCATGTTCGATTTGGCAAGCTTTTTGTGAAATTCATCTGTGTAAATTTTGGTAAAAACTGAACAAACCATCTAGGACAATTTCGAAAAAGGTTTCTAGAAAAATTCAAAATGGCAGAACATTTCTTTGAAAAATGATGGAAAATTATGTCATAGAGTGCAATCGAAACAGCAATGAGCAGAAATCAGATGGAAAAAAAAAAATCTTTATTCCAATGAAATCCTTTGATTATTCTTAATTATTACTAGTGTAAATCCTATGGCATAAATATTTTCTTATAACAAACCTTTCATAACTCATGTCTGTTTGATTTAAGTTTAAAATTAAAATGTGGTGTAATTTAATGTGCAGCAAATGTATTTCGAAGTTAAAATATTAGGCACAAGAACACATTATAGTTGCCCGACAGACTGCTGATTAACAGATGCTTTACAAGGCTCTGCTGCATTAAAAGTTGTCATTATTCATGTTTAAAGCCAAAAGACTTTTAAAATTGATTTTTTCAAGGATCTCTTTTCATGACAAGCAGCCAACGAGTTCTCCCAGCGTGAACCAGACATGCCAATGGAATAAACCCCCATGTTAAGGAAACAACTTTTGTCTGTGTCCTTGTAAGAAGTTACAACGAGTTTTACAAGTTACTAAGGTTTTCTTTAAGACTAAAATCATGGACCATTAAGGGGTTAGACAAGGAATTACAGTAGGAGAAAGACAGCTTTGACATGAAATTAAACTGTTCGCTTAAAGAATAAAGAGTAGTAAATAGAAAGTTGCGCGACTTACCATTAACCAGAAACACAAACAGAGTGAGAACAAAATAGATTTCCATTATTTCATCTGGTGTTCACCTGATAAATCAAAGTAACAAACAGTAAGAAACAGAGACACATACAGTAAAGAATAAAGGGCACATATTACACATTGTTCCTGGTTACATGATAAGTATGCTAGTAACCCAGGCTAATGTGTGCTTCAAATTCCAAAGGTGGTATAGATAAGATATTAACAATGTAGTTATGATCAGACGTGATTATAACTGAATATGTTGGACTAGTTGGCTCTGCTGAAAAATACCTTAAACCAACATTGTTTGCTAGTACCTGGCTTGTTTGCTGCTTTTAAAGAAGTTTGAGCACCTATCAGCTGGTTAGTTTTAGAGACCATCTACATCAGAATAAACCTGCAAAGATGATTTATTAGTGATGTTACGTATGAAACAAAGGCTAAAGTGCATATATCGAGTATACCAACTCAACTCAATTATTCACCCAATACACCACACTGGGTGCTGAGATGTCGCCGATGGCCCCTGGTATGTAGAGAGAATCTCCCCCTACTTAATTCTCTCTAAATCTCTCTAAATTCTCTAATCTCTCTAAACAGACACATACTGCTATAGGAAATGACTCTTTTCATTAATTCTTAGACAAAACTTTTTGTGAATAAACACACACATTCTCAGGTCATTGTGTATATTGTTCTTTTATATTGTCTTTTGTATTGTGTACAGTTTTATGCAGGTGTTATGATAGATGTTTGGTCTCTATAAATTAGTATTTTGGTGATCTAAAAGATGGTGTACAGTGGGGCAAATAAGTATTTGATACACTGCCGATTTTTCAAGTTTTCCCAATTACAAATGGAGAGATGTGTAATTTTCATTGTAGGTACACCTCAACTGTGAGAGACAAAATCTAAAAAATAAAATAAAATAAAATAAAAAATCCAGAAAATCACATTGTATGATTTGATACAATAGAAAAATAGAACTTAATATTTGGTACAGAAACCTTTGTTTACAGTTACAGAGGTCAGACGTTTCCTGTAGTTCTTGACCAGGTATGCACACAGCAGGGATTTTGGCCCACTCCTCCATACAGGTCTTCTCCAGATCTTTCAGGTTTTGGGGCTGTTGTTGAGTTTCAGCTCCCTCCATAGATTTTCTATTGGGTTCAGGTCAGGAAACTGGCTAGGCCACTTCAGGACCTTGAAATGCTTCTTACGGAGCCACTCCTTAGTTGCCCTGGCTGTGTGTTTGGGGTCATTGTCATGCTGGAAGACGCAGCCACGACCAATCTTCAATGCTCTTACTGAGGGAAGGAGGTTGTTGCCCAAAATCTTGTGATACATGGCCCCATCCATCCTCCCCTCAATACGGTGCAGAAAACACCCCCAAATCATGACGTTTCCATGCTTCACGGTTGGGATGTTGTTGTTGGGATTGCAATCATCCTTCTTCTGCCTCCAAACACGGCGAGTGGAGTTTATACCAAAAAGTTCTATTTTGGTCTCTTCTGACCACATGACCTTCTCCCATGCCTCTTCTGGATCATCCAGATGGTCTTTGGCAAACTTCAGATGGGCCTGGACATGTGCTGGCTTAAGCAGGGGGACCTTGCGTGTGCTGGTAACCGTTGAGACTGTGGTCCCAACTCTCTTCAGGTAATTGACCAGGTCCTCCCGTGTAGTTCTAGGCTGATCCCTCACCTTTCTCAGGATCATTGATACATTGATAAGGCGAGATCTTGCATGGAGCCCCAGTCCAAGGGAGATTGACAGTCATCTTGAATTTCTTCCATTTTCTAATAATTGTGCCAACAGTTGTTGCCTTCTCACCAAGCTGTTTGCCTATTGTCCTGTAGCCCATCCCAGCCTTGTGCAGATCTACAATTTTGTCCCTAGTGTCCTTAAACAACTCTTTGGTCTTGCCCATAGTGGAGAGGTTGGAGTCTGATTGATTGAGTCTGTGGACAGGTGTCTTTTATACAGGTAACGAGTTCACACAGGTGCAATTAATACAGGCAATGAGTGGAGGATAGGAAGGCTTCTTAAAGACAAACTAACAGGTCTGTGAGAGCCAGAATTCTTGCTTGTTGGTAGGTGATCAAATACTTATTTCATGCAGTAAAATGGAAATTAATTATATAAAAATCATACAATGTGATTTTCTGGATTTTTTTTTAGATTCTGTCTCTCACAGTTGAGGTGTACCTACGACAAAATTACAGATCTCTCCATTCAAGTAGGAAAACTTGAAAAATCGGCAGTGTATCAAATACTTATTTGCCCCACTGTATATTATATGTTGATACCTATGCAACAAATTAGTGCAAAATACCATGCTCTGAAACAAAAAGTTGTAAACTTTCCTTCCAAAAGTGAAAGTCATCATTGGCTCTCTGACCCACCAGGGGTGTGACCTCGATAGGAGATAAAGCTGTCACATCAGTGACTTGCCTTTTCAGTTTGCAGTTCTTTTAGAGTCTAAGAGGATGAGGAGGATGAGCTAGAACACCCTTGAACCCCTAAGCGTGTATCTTTTCATTCCACAAAGATCATAGGATTCCAGCCAGTGCTCTCTCAGCCCTTCGTTCTTCTTCACTTTCCACCTGGGAAGAAACTCCCAATCACCACTGAGTCAGATTAACATCTTTGGAGTTCTTAACTCTTAAGACCTAGAAGAATGTGATCGCAAATCCAAACCTTGAAACCATTAAGACATTCATCTGAGACTGCATCCGGACGCCTGTCAAGGACAAAGACAATGCAAGTATACATTTAACAAAATGAAACGTTTAGTATAAGATGTAGACCCCATTGTAAAATGGCACTGATGGTTTCACTCAGGTGGTTAACTGACTCTTAGTAGTGTGTTAAATTTCGTTGTTATGGTAGGGGCATGGCATTTCCCAAACACGCTTGAAGTGGCTGACCAGTCACAACACCCTGGACCAACTGACCAATCAGAGCTCACTGCACTTTTTGGAACAAGGGGCTCCATAGAGACATAACATTCATGATAGCACACGTGCATTACAGAGACGTCTATTTGACATCTGCATTTACAGTACATCTGCAAGACATATTTTTTAGAGAGTTTGTTCATCTGCAATATGTCTATAGGATGTCTCCTGTCAGATGCCAAATAGATGTCTATTAGATGTTTATGGCTTGTATGTAAAACTGACATCTCACAGATGTCTGTCAGATGTTTGTACACAGCGGATGCTTTCTAGATCAAGTGATCTTTTGCAGACGTACATGTGCTCTCTGGGATTTTGGTCAAGAAATTGATTTTGTATTTATCAGATCATTTAAATAATTAATTAATTTATTATTATTATTTTTTAACACCATCAGTAGACACAGGTACAGACAGTTTAACAAAAATCACATTGTAAATCTGCTAGTCAATCAAACTCAGGTTATATTACACTAGCTATGGTTCCATCACCCTGTTTTAATGTGCATTTTTAAGTATCACATGAGGAATGAGTGATATAAAGTCTAAAAAATCTATAATTTGCAAAAAAAGTTTTTACGCACACCTGAGGTAGATTTTGACCTGTGCGAAAAAGGGTGAATAATGAGAAATGGAAATGCATTTGCCGAATAAATCCCTCAACGCACATCAAAAAAAATCATGTGACTTTGTGCTATGGGATGGGATTACTTGATTAACTAGTGGCCCAATCTCATTGCACAGCATCTGAAATGTTGTTATCGTCATTCTGAAATGCCTGAGCAAAGTCTGTCATTAAAGTATTTCTGTATAGTTGCCTCTCAGAACGGTGCAACACCAGTGACCACATTCTTTGTGTTTCGCCTGCTCTCTCTGAGGCACAAGTAATTTATTATAAATTAAATTTATTATATTCAGTGGCTTCTTCTACTTTTCTTAGTCATACTTAGTGCTAGTTTATGAGAATGTGACAATTTTGTTCTTGTTTACTCGTCGGATGGAAACGGTGCTTATTCGCAAATGTTTTATGTGATATTACACATAAAGACATTAAGACATTAACTAGTAAGCACAAAACACAAGATACTTCTATTTTCTATAAGAAATAAGACTTTATTGGATAAATCTAAGACATAAAAACTAATCTAAAACAAACACTCACATTCACACAGGTTGCAGAAAGAGAGAAACTGAGGAAAGAATAAGTTTAGAAGAGTGAACATATAAAATGCCAAGTTTACATACATGATACGGAGCCATGCAATGGACTGATATTCATTTAGACGTCCTTTTCAGAATAATTTTGGTGCATCTACATATGTAAAAAACAGTCTCTGTGTCGTTCTGTGAACGTAAGAAGTGTTCTGTGTGGAACGAAAGGTCAAAAGGTCTAGGAGGAGCCTGGTCTTCGTCTTTGTCTTGTTGGGTGGGAAGGGTGGGAAGGGTGGGAAGGGTGGGAATCCACCCAACAAAGTCTCTATTAATGATTTTCCTCATGTGATGGTCATGAAGTGCTATGTCTATAAGTCCCAGGTCCAGCAGAGTTTAAAGGTGGAGGGAGTGAATAACCAGTGCTCTCTCCACCCTCAATACCATGACTGAGGTGAGTCCCTTGAGCAAGGCACCGATCCCCCAACTGCTTTTTTTTTTAAGGGCGGTCATGGCCTAATGGTTAGAGTCGGGCTCGAAACCTAAAGGTTGCTGGTTCGATTCCCGCACCAGCAGGAATTAAAGGTGGGGATTGTGAGTAAACAGTGCTCTTTCCACCTTCAATACCATGACTGAAGTGCCCTTGAGCAAGGCACTGAACCCCCAATTGCTCCGGGCGCTGGAGCAATGCTCCGGGTGTGTGTTCACAGTGTGTGTGTGCACTCGTGATGGGTTAAATGCAGAGGACCAATTTCGACTATGGGTCACCATATTTGACCATATATGTTGTCACTTTCACTTTCAAAGCTGCTAGTTAGTGAAATTGCTTCAGGCTGGCTGGAGCTAGGTTTACGATCATTCATGTTGTCTTGGGCATCTTCGTAGAATCTGGCTTCTTGTGTTTCAACAATGTTCTGATGGAAACTTACACTGACTGATTCGCTCTGGTATGCTACAGAGAAAAGAACAAAATCACAGCTGATCATTTGCTCCATATCAGCCTTCCTGCTGATCATTAAAGCATTAAAGCATTAACATATTTAGTAGTTTCACTGGTGTTAACTGGTGTTAATTGAAAATTTTCACTTATGTTTATATGTGTTGTGTGGTTACAAACATTCACTACAAGGTCATTGTAATCCAAACAAACATGCCCCCGGTTTCACAGACAAGGCTAAAGCCTAGTCCTGGATTAAAATGTAATTCTGAGCTGTTTCAACCAAAAGAAACTTGCACTGACTGATCTAAAAATATATCAATGCCATTGTTTTGTCTCAAAAGGAACACCAGTAATGTTTTTTTCTAAGATCGTTTATGAAAATTACTTAAATGTCCTAATTGAACTATGGCCTAATCTTGGTTTTGTCTAAGCCCTGTCTGTGAAACCGGGCCATGGTGTTCTTCTGTATCTTAAGCTGTAATAGCTGTAATACTTACAATCCTGTCGTATAACTTTCCTGTAGCAACAGTAAATCAAACCGACAGCAGCAGCCACGGTCAGTGCCAGCAGGGCTGCGCCAACAAATACTGCTATCAAATCATGGAAAAGTGGTGGAGAATCTGTAGTGAACAGAGGCAGACAGTTTATAAATCCATTTGTGTGCCAGAACCTGCGCAAAAATCTCTTTATAAATCCCAGTCAGGTGAAGATTGTGCGTATATATGCATCTCACACACAAAATATTCTTAAAAAATAAATTGTATAAAATACTTATTATAACTTAATAATAAAATAATAATAATAATAATAATAATAATAATAATAATAATAATAATAATAAAATATTAAATAAAGGGTTGCTTCATTATTTTCCACTGGCCAAATAGTAGATTATTTTAATTGTTTTTAAAAAATAACATTTATGCCGTATTGCTGAGAAGGTAAATGTAGCTTGGCCTATTTTTTTATTTTGCTGTGAAAATTCAGTTGTCTGACTCAGAGTGTCACTAACAAAATATTTACAAACACACAATATTAACATCTTTGTGCAGCAGAAGTAGTACAGTATTATCATTGGAACTATTCAAACAGACCGATAGACCATTTAACTTCCAAATCCATCAGCGCCTGCCGTAATGTCGAAGTAATTTCATAATTTATCCTTGTTCTCGCTAAAAATATTTTCCCATGACATGATCTGCAGTTTAGTTTAAAGATGAGTTACTGTGTGCCTACCACTCCTTGATTCCTAGAGCCTGCCGAGATGATGCTGTCTTCCCTTATCGGGTGATAGCTCAATGATTGCTCCCCTTCCTAGGGTTTTTTTGAGTAGCGGTCTCTTTAAGCTCTTACCCAGACAGCGCTGTCTCACCTGCTAGGGTTGTAAGTGGACAGCCCACTCTTTGTGGTCAGGTTAATCTCAGCTGGTCCCCTTCTAGTAGCCTTCCTAGGCACATTGACTATCTAAGGATACCTTTTTTCTAACTCTGGTATTGTTCTCCTTCTTAGGGTTTTTAAGCAGTGGTCTCCCTGTGCCCCTGCCTAGACAGTGCTATCTCTCCTGCTAGGGTTGTAAGTAGATGGCCCACTATGGTGGTCTGGGCAGCTTCACAAGAAGGTTTACCTGGCCTAACTGGAGTCATGCGCAGGAACCACGTTGGGTAAGTACGACCCTGTTATTGTGTCTAGCCTCTTCTTGCTTGTCTGTTTGGCGTAGCGATGCTTCCCTCACCTTGAGGGTTGGCTCTTAGCATTGCCCCAACTGGGCAACTGAGGTTCGCCCTTACTGCCTACCCCTGGGAGCCTTGTTTGGAATGCCTAGCAGTGCTCCCCTCATCTAGAGGGTTATCTACTAGCACACCGCTTTTGAATAAGCCATATTTCTAAAATTTATGTTATGGTAAGTTCCCATACAAACCTTTTGGCACTTTCTTAAATCCATGTTTAAGGTAAGGGTACACGCAAGTCATTGGGCACTTTTCTTAAATCCACACTGTGGTATTGAATGCACCTAGATTTTGTGTCCATTCTAAAATCATGTATGGTAGGGATTCAAGCGCTTCCAGCCCATAACCTTTTTTAAGTTGGTTCAGACCCCGGCCACCTTGGGTCCCTCTCCATGTATGTATCCTTGCTGATACCTTGTGAGCAAGTCCCCAAGTAACGGTAATACACGCGCTAGTTCCTGCACACTCTCTATGATATGGGCTTCACACTCAATCTTGTGCCCATACTCTGAGTGGGCCCCACTCTACTTACGCATCCTTGAGCAGGGTGTTGCTACCTATGTTCTGTAGGACGGTTCCTGAGCGAACCTATGCAGAGCCAGCGGTAGCCCCCTGGGTGACAGGCCAAACCTAGGTGAAACCCTAGGCATTTGGCCATATCCCCTTAAAGGAATATCTTCTGATTCCAAGCTTCGAGCTCTACCCTGGATCCAACATTTCTGACCCCCTTCAGGTAAGTGTTCAGGTATACAGATCAGGCTTTTGGCCCTAAGGGGATAATGTTACATTACAGCCGTCACTCCTTCACAGGCGAAACTCCCTTAACACTAGAACCGCCACGGGGTCAATTTTACCCATATCTGTTATTCAAATGTACTTAACAGATTTTCAGTAAAAAACTCAAGTCTCCCAATCATTGACTTTTACTAAAATTGTGCAATTTAAAATCCGCTGCTGTTAAAAAGTGTTTAGATAATACCAGATCGAAAAACGGAGCATTTATACCTAAAAGCGCCAGCGCGTGTCAAATTTACCCACTATATAATGCCTGTATTTTCGCGCTGTCATAATCTTGCCATGATGTTTTTACATTGTACATTGCTAGACAGTGCCTTTTACTCACTGAATTAGTGGTTATCAGTTTCATAAATAAAGTCAATATGAGTAAAAGAAGGCAGTTTATTGATGCCGAAGAGGTATTAGAAGCACTAAATACCATGATTATTGGAGAGTCTGTTATGCGTCCTGGGTCTCTCAGCATCTGACAGCTCATCTGACTGCGATCTCATATTTAGATGTTTTAGCCTAACATTACACATATTGTTAAAACTTTGGATTATTTATTTAATTTTTGTTTTGCAATTTCTATTGTTTATTGTTCGCTACTGTGTTGCTATTTATTCTAGTTTGGCCGTTTCCTGAAAAAAACAATCCGATCTATGTAATGAATACAACCTCTTTTTTTTTTTTTTTTTTTTTGATTAACCTAAGTTTATTTGTGTTGTTCTCTTATTAAAATTATAAATGATATAAGTAAACAAATGAATCATTCATTAGGTGAAGATCTGCATTTGAATTTGACATCGCATCATCCTATGCAATGTGCGCGAGTTATTATTACACATTGTTGTCTATGGGCTATTTTAGTATAATATTTAAATAATATGAATTGCCTTAATTTATTGAATAATGACAATGAATTCTAATATTACACCACACAATTATGTATTTACTTCCTTTTAATTCCCTTTGTCAGCGCAGTCTTGTTTATGTTAAATTGACTGTTATGAAAACGGACTGTAGCCTGCATAAAAATCTATAAACATAAAAAAAACAGGGCAAAAATGTAAGTTGATGATTAGACAATCATTTTTTATGACACTAGACACTTCTTTATCAAGACAGTGGCATAATACAATGACATAAAATCTTCTTTAGCCATATCAAAAGGCTTGTTTGCGCGTGGGTAAAATTTACCCGCATGGCGGTTTTAGGTATACAGCGACCTCTGGCGGTTCTAGTGTTAAGCTTAAGGGAGTCTGTACTTAGTGCTCGCCTCGATGATGGCATGCACTCCCCTCAGCATGGCAGTGTGGGTATAACCCGTTCCCCATAGTGACCCCTAGAGGGCGAAAGTTCCTCAAAACCCTGGTTCCCTGAGAAGGGAATGAGACACTGTGTCCTCTAGTCTCGTCACTATGCTTCAGACGAAGTAGCGAATGTTGTGTTCTACCGGCATCCTTTTATACTGTGGTCGCACCGGTAGTGACACACTGGCAGCGACGATTTGCACCGGAAGTGATGTCATAGGCTGTCGTTGGCCAACATTTCTTGTTGTTTTTGTATGTAGACTTCAGACGTGGGTCACGGATATGGTGTTTCCCATAGCGACCCCTAGAGGATGTGTTCCCTTCTCAGGGAGCCAGGCTTACATACATAACCTGAGACTTTTTTGTGATTAACAAATATATATTTTAAAGGGATTATGAAATGGAAGAGATGATGTAATTAATATTGATTTATATTATTTTACTATTGAATAAAAGATGATTTTTTCAAAACATGGCACGAAACAAACAAAAAAATTGAACTATATTGTATAGTTGTTGAAAACTAATGACTGAATGACTAAATGATACTTACCACTGACAGTAACAATAAAGCTCCTTATGACCCTGAATCTTCTGCTGCTGATTTGTAGTTGATAGAGTCCAGAGTCTGTATTTGTGGTGTTCATGATGATCAGAGATCCAGTCTGAAGATCCACTCTCAGTCTGTCTTTCAATTTGTGTTTACACTGTTCATCTGTACAGACTCTTCTCTGATCTTCAGTGATTTCAGCAATACAAATGTCATTAAAATACCACATCATCACATAATTTTTGTTTTTTATTTCACCAGGATCTAAAGTAACAGATTCTCCTTTCCTCACTGACTTTCTCTTCATTTCATCTTGTTTAGAAGCAGAAACACCTGAAACACAAACCAACAGCTGCTATAGTTACATGCTAATTTAAATTACTAAATATCAAGAGAATTGTGGTTAAAAATATCTCTCTTTATTCAAAAACTTAAAAAAAATCATTACATATGTTTGTCGGATTCAAAATTATACACACTTTTAGTACATGATAATACAATTGACTGCATTATAATACTAGGTAGGCACTTTTTTTAATGGTCAAAAAATTTCCTTTTAATCATGTGAATTTATCCACAAGTTGTGCTTAGGCATGCGCCGATCCGACATTCATATTAGGTACCGGCTCCAATACTACCATTTCTGTCAGATCGGGTATCGGTCATAGAGGGTCGATCCAAATCCGATATTGTGCATATTATTCTGTGTTACTGTAAAGCCATATAAAAGCATTATAAAGCACAATAACGTTTTCGTAAACTAAATTCCAAGACTTCTGAAGCCATACAATAGCTTAATGTGAGGTGCATATGAATATTTAAGACCTTACATTGAATTTCACACAAACTCTTTTCTTCGCTGTGGCTGTCAGTCATTCATTCAGCCGTCAAACCCTGGTCGCGTTTGGTTACGACAGTCAGTTCGGTAAAGCTCCCTCCAAGATCATTCTGTGTTCCCATTATTATGTTTGATTTGTAGATAAATGTTTATAATTTCGCATAAAAGGACTTTATCATGCCAGACTTTAATGTTGTTTCTAACTCATGTTACTTGCTACTGGGTGTCTGTGAGAACAAAACACGCGAGTAGAAGACTATAGATAGTTTTGAACGCACACAGTAACTAAAATTTAAAACTGTTAAAAGAAAGGCTCAATGAACTTGCTACGTAGTTGCTGCGTGCTGGATGGAACGAGACGAGAGACGAGATAACAAGCAACAATATATTTAATATAAACTTCTGGTAGCATAAGCTGGAACAGGCAGGAACACAGAGCGATAATCCACACACGTAGAACAAACAAACGTTAAAGACCGACAAGGGGCTAAAGACAAAGACAGACTTATAAAGGGTAACTAATAATGACAGACAGGTGAACCAAATAATGCTAACAAGGACAAAACCAAATCAGACAGATCAACGGGGGGAGACAATGGGAGAAACCAATAAAACAAACAGAACTGTAACATTACGCCCCCCCTCCGAATAGGCGCGTCCTCGCGCCGTAGAAAACAAAACAAAACAAAACAGACTAGGAGGCGAAAAAACAGAAAAACCAGAGTCCATGGGGGAGGAGGCTTCGGCGGAGGACGGAACCCCGGAAGGGGGACAAAAACCAGAGTCAACAGAGTCCAAGGGGGCGACGAAGGTGGGAGGAGCCAGGGAGGAAACAGGAGGGACCCGGAGCAGGAGAAGCAGAGGGAGACCCAGACCGCAGCCATGATGACCCACGGTGGAGCCGATGGAGGGAGGAGCCATGGTGGAGGAAGGGCTGACGACTCCAGGGGGCCGACCGACAGAGGCGGAGCAGCTGGCGGAGGAGCCCGAGGCGGAGACGGAGAGCCGAAGATCCAGGGCGACACCGAGGATCCGGAGGGCCCTAGGCGGAGGCGGAGCCCTAGGCTCGGAGATCCGGAGGTCCGCGGCGGAGCCGGAGCGACAGAGGATGGAGGCTGTGCCGGAGGGAGGGAGGAGCCCAACAGAGCCGGTGGGATGGAGCGACGAGGCAAAGCCGGAGGAGTGGAGTCCCGAGGCGATGATGGGACGACGACCGACCAAGGCGGAGCCGGAGGGACGAGGGAGCCCGGTGGAGCTGGTGGACCGACGGGCGACGGCGGAGACGAGGGAGCTGAGAGCCGTGGTGGAGCCGCAGGGTCGGAGGGCCGAGGCGGAGTTCTGGACTCTGAGGCTGGAGGCGGAGCTGAGGGATCCTCCAGCCATGACGCCGATGGAAGCTGGCAGACCCGCGGCGAGCCCACTGCACAGGTAGTGGGCTGAGGGTGAGCAGAGGGGCTGTCAGGGGACAGCGGTGACCAGACAGACAAAAGAGGGGGGGTGGGTGGGAATTCCATACCGACAGGTAGATCATGACAGGTAGGTATTTCCGTAGAAAAGTCTATTAAATCTCCAGAGTTAGATTCCAGAATTTCAGTAAAGTCAATCAAGTCCCCAGAGTTCAGTTCAAGCTCACCCCCAGCGGTGGTGCAGTGGGCAGGGCTCTCCATAGCCCTCTCTTGCTCCACGCAGCACTCCACCGTAGCAGTAGTTGTAGCCGGCTCTCGCACCTGGTCGGACGTGTTGGGCTCTGGCTCTGTGGCGATCCTTTGCTCTGTCGCTCGTGGCTCTGGCTCGTCATCCGCGGTGGGCTCGGGCTCAAACTCTGCGTGTCGGGGTGATGGTTGGCTGGGTTCTGGGTCTTGAGTGGGGCTGGTGTCATACTCCGTGGTCAACAAAGATCTGCTGGACACCAGCACCCACACGATGTAATCGGCAATGCTCTCTCGAGGACCATCCCCGGACAGCTGCGCCTTGATGGTGGTGTTCAGTCCTGCACGGTAGAACGTGCACAGGCAGCTGTCCGGGTAGTGCGTGAGTGGTACGAGACGCACAAAGTCTCTGGTGTGGTCCTCGAGAGAGCGATTCCCCTGCTCCAGGATGATGATCTGAACGGCGGGATCCATGAAGAAAAATCAAAACAAACACATAGAAAAAACGGAAAAATAAACGCAGGGGAAGATGCCGGGAAAAAACTGTTTAGGTCGGTCTTTCTGTTACGTAGTTGCTGCGTGCTGGATGGAACGAGACGAGAGACGAGATAACAAGCAACAATATATTTAATATAAACTTCTGGTAGCATAAGCTGGAACAGGCAGGAACACAGAGCGATAATCCACACACATAGAACAAACAAACGTTAAAGACCGACAAGGGGCTAAAGACAAAGACAGACTTATAAAGGGTAACTAATAATGACAGACAGGTGAACCAAATAATGCTAACAAGGACAAAACCAAATCAGACAGATCAACGGGGGGAGACAATGGGAGAAACCAATAAAACAAACAGACAGAACTGTAACAGAACTGTTGCACAGATATAATAAACTATGCATCAGTCGGCACACCGGATTGTAAGCGCTGCTTGCCACACTGTATTTGTTTTGTCCTATCTATCATATGTTGTTGCCTTATTAAAAATATGCTATACATTTAAAAGAAATATATTCTAATTTTATATACTTATATATAAATGCATTCACTGTAAAAAGTTATTTCACAGTTTAGTTGGTTCAATTATTTTTTTTGTTTTGTTTGACACAACTTGCAGCTTCTGAATTTGTTCATAACTAAATATCCTAAATTTTACTGACTCAACTTGATAAAACATTTTTATTTGCCCGCTCAACTTAAAATAATGTGTTGAATCAATTTAATAACAAAATCATGTTCTTAACGTCACTTATTACAAGATCTTGTGAAGACCGTTGCAGAAAGAAGATGTTGGTCAGCCATCATGGTGAGCTTCTCCACAGAGTTTGAAAATGTTCTCAATCAACAACCTGTGTGAAGTATTGTTTTGCCTGTGCGGACTCTACCGAGCGTTTTCCTTGTTTCATAGTATTATTTCCATGGTCATTGTTTCCAATGCCATAGTTTTTGTCTAGTTTCATTGTCTTGTTTTATTTGCTACTTTGGTATTTTGACGTTCTGCCTGTTTATTGGATTATGCTATTGTTTTGCCCTGGACATTACTGTTTGTTTGGAGATCGACCCTACCTGTCTGACTGCGTTGTGTTCAATAAAAGCTTGCACTTGGATCTATCACATTTTATATACGAGTCCCGTTACATGAACTTATATGGAGAATGATAAATATACAGTTTGGTATGTATTTGAGGCCAGTGCTGCATTAGAACAGAGCGTGAGACTGAGAGGAACGAACAACTGCATGGATTTAAAATGGCGGAGGGAAAAAAATATATGAATGATTAAAATTAAGAGGAGAAAAACAAGATTACTACTCAAAGTGTCATTTTTATGCATGTTATAAGAGAAACAAATGAGCAGAGTTCAAACGAACTCCCTCAGAGTTGGTTTGAAGCAGGTTATATCTGACATTGCTGACACAAACCACAAATCTGAATGAACTTAAAGAAACACTCCACTTTTTTTTAAAATAGGCTCATTTTCCAACACCCCTAGAGTTATACAGATGTGTTTTACCGTTTTTGAATCCATTCAGCCAGTCGCCGGGTCTGGCTGTAGCACTTTTAGCATAGCTTAGCATAAATCATTAAATCCAATTAGACCATTAGCATCTCACTATAAAATGACTAAAGAGTTTCGATATTTTTCCTATTTAAAACTTGACTCTTCTGTAGGTGCATCGTGTACTAAGACTGGCGGAAAATGAAAAGTTACAGTTTTATAGGCCGATATGGCTAGGAACTATACTCTCATTCCGGCGTAATAATCAAGGAATTTTGCTGCCGTACCATGGGTGCAGCAGGCGCAATGATATTACACAGTGCCTGAAAGTGACCGGCACAAAGTTTGTGCAGATGCAGAGTTGCAGCCAGCAGAGTTGACCCATGGTACGGCAGCAAGGTTCCTTGATTTTTACGCCGAAATGAGCTATGCTAAAAGTGCTACCGTTAGAATGCTACCCGGCTGAATTCAAAAACAGTAAAACACACCTGTATAACTCTATGGGAGTTGGAAAATGAACCTATTTTTAAATAAAGTGGAGTGTTCCTTTAACATTACAAGTCAGATGAACTATTCTTGAAAAAGTAACCTGGCTGCCTTAAAAATATAAGTTGATTCAACAAGATGCTTAGTTGAGCTGATTTTTATTCAGTCTGAACAACTTATAATTATAAATTTATTCAACAAAATGGTTAATTTAAACTACTAAACGTTTGTTGGTCTCACTAAGTTTATGTTGTTTCAACTTGGATTTAGATTAGCACAACTTACTTGTCATGTTGGTCTCACTAATTTTATGTTGTTTCAACTTGCATTTAGGTTAGCACAACTTTTCATCTTGCTGGGCTAACTAAAAACTTAAAAGTTGACTCAGCTTCACCTTTGTTATCCCAACTATTAATTCTAGGTTTAAGGATTTCCAACAGTCCAACAGGAAGCAGTCACGTGGTACATCTGTAACTGGTTTAAGTCGTAATTCTAAAAACATTCAGAGTTTACAAGTTGTAATTAGGAGTTCAGGAACACGTGAGGGCTTTGGCGTTGATAGTGTTGCCATAGAAACACACGACATGGCGTGAATGCAGCATTATTTCCATTAAAGTAGAAGTCCACTTCCAAAACAACAATTTAAAAATAATGTACTCACCCCCTTGTCAGCCAAGATGTTCATGTCTTTCTTTCTTCAGTCGTAAAGAAATGGATATGGTGCCCCGAGTTTAAATGCGGCTTCAACGATCCCAAATGCAGTTGTAACCAATCCCAGTCGAGGAAAAAGGGTGTTAGCTAGTGAAACGATCAGTTATTTTCATTTAAAAAATACAATTTAATTACTTTTTAATCTCAATTGCTCATCTTGTCTTGCTCTCCCTGAACTTCTATTTTCTCCCTCAACTTCAAAAAAACATTTCAAAATCACCCTACATCACTGCAGAAGTACCAACACAGTCTTTGCAAAGTGAACATGCAAAGAAGATCAAACACCCTGAACAGAAAAGGTAAAACAGTGATATAGGATGATTTTGAAGTTTAGGGAGAAAATACGATCAAGTTTTTTGACATACCCTAACTGTCATGAACCAGAATACACAGAGATCAGGCAGAGTAAGACAAGATGAACGTTAAACATTAAAAAGTATCTAAATTGTATTATTTTTATGAAAAATAAATAATCATTTCGCTAGATAAGACCCTTCTTCCTCGGCCGGGATCGTTTACAACCACATTTGGGATCGTTTGAAGCCGCATTTAAACTGCACTTTGGAAGTTCAAAATCGAGACACCATATCTGTCCATTATATGGAGAAAAATGCTGAAATGTTTTCCTCAAAAAACATAATTTCTTTTTGAGTGAAGAAAGAAAGACATGAACATCTTGGATGATAAGAGGGTGAATACATTATCTGTAAATTGTCGTTTTGAAAGTGGACTTCTCTTTTAAATCCTTTGTCCTTTGGATTTTGGACAGCATAACAACTAATGGTTAAAAACAGATGATAAGATATGGTAATCAGAAATTGTATGATTTATGATGAATCGCATCATCTTGACCAGTACAAAACTAAATGGCAAAACTATTGTTATCAGCAACTAAATGACAAAATAATTAAAAAATCAGTCTATTCTTTTTAATGATAAAGAGATAAGGCATCTCTAAATGTCAATAAACATGCTGATTTGAGTGACCTGCTTTTAAACATCTGTTAAATGACTCACCATGAACAGTTACAATGAAGATGTTTTTCATATTGCCACTGTTTCTTAAGAGCTCTACTTGATAAAGTCCAGAGTCTGTGGTTCTGGTGTTCATGATGGTCAGAGATCCAGTCTGTAGATCCAGTTTCAGTCTGTTTCTGAATCTTTCAGTACCTTCATTACACTGAACATCTGTACAGATCCTAAGATCTCCAGTGATTTGAGCGATGCGAGTGTCATTACAATACCAACTAATCTTTTCTTGATGGTTTATTGTAACACCAGTGTTTAGAATGACTGAATCTCCCTCCAACACTGAAACTGTCTCTTTATTATCATCAGTCACACCTGGAGAAGAAACAAACAGTTAAACATAATCCATCTGGGAAAGTAAGACAAAATTAAACAGTAGTACTGTTTTTGTTTTTTCTACAGATCATAAAAATTGTTGGTACAAAAATGTCCAAACAGCACATACATGACATCCAAAACAATAGAACAACAATAATGCACTACGCATCAAATAACCCACGTCCTCAAAATAGATTGCATACCTTCATACACCCCTAATTAATATTATCCCTTCAAAGGGGTTGTATTCAGATTGTCATTTCAGCACATTAGGCCTCAAATAATACAATTTCATTATACAGTATGTATGTTTTAGCAGGTATACTGTACACAACAAAATGAAATTAGAAGTGCCAACAGGGGTGCCAACACAAGGGACAGTGAATACTAATGTAATCTTCATTTAAAAAAAAAAAAGTGCATTTATATATGTATATATATATATATATATATATATATATATATATATATATATATATATATATATATATATATATATATATATATATATTTAGATCTTTAGATATTTCCTTCGCATAGCACAGGGCTTCATTATAGAAATATAAACATATTAATCAGTCCTATAAATCAATCAAACAATTTAACTGTATGACATTATATCATACTAACAGTGAAGTAAAAAGTGAACATTATCCCTTTTATACTTTTTATGATACTTTTTAAGGTTTTCTTTAACTTCAAATGTATATAATCTAAAGCCAGTAAACTCCAAGACAACTTTGATCCAAAAGTTTCAAACCATCGATCAAAGAGATTGTTAAAATAATAATAATAATAATAATAATAATAATAATAATAATAATAATAATAATAATCTTACTGCGCATGAAGAGCACACACAAACTAGTGAAAAAAAGATATTTCGCCATTTTTCGTCTGACAAACAGCCCGTTTCCCCATAAGCATGGATCGGTTTATCTTCTTAGGAATTTACCGAGCTTCACCTATTGTGGGAGTGTCCTTGAGGCAACATACAAACGGATGACACTGAGAATTTTTGGTCTACAAATGGCAAATTGTTCAAGGGATATTATGATAAATTCATTAATTATAAATAAATGGAAAAGGTAGTCTAATAAAGTTTCGTTTAAACTACAGCTGTACCTAGTTTTAAAACGATTTTTAGTTTGAGTAATATGATACGTCGTCTAACCTGTTTTGCCTGATTGATTACAGGCATTTGATGAATAGATACTGGCTGCGCGTTCTGATGAACAGGTAACGTTAATATACAGTTTTAACTCTTATAAAATAATAGAAATATATTACTGTTGTAAATCACAACAGTAAAAGAAACTGATTAAAATTCACAAGGTGGATCCCACTTGAACCTATGTCAAGTAGACAAAATCAGCGGGAATGATGTAAATGAGGAAATAAAGTGAATGCGTCATCAGAACAAAGCATTCAAGCATTCACATTTTACGTGAATGCATAGATGACGTCAAAACGTCTAAAAAGAAAAGAAAACAAAAAAACAAACAAACAGAGAGGTAAAATTGCTGACACTTTCTTTTCGTAGAATGTACTAAATATTTAAATATATTGTCTTATAACGTAAAAAAAAAAAAAAAAAAAAAACTCTTTAGCTTTAAATTTAACAGCCATGCTGAAATAGCGAGTCTACTTTATTTAGTCTACTTTATTTGTTTAATGCTGGAAACTAAAATGTCATTGTCTTTTTAAATCCATCATAACGTGTACTAACATTTTCAGTTGAGTCTTATCTGGACAACCATGATAAGGAGAGAGAGAGAGAGAGAAAAAAAAAAAAAAAACATTCATGAATGTCCCGCCCAGTGGCACCAACTATGTCAGGAACTGGATTTTGTTTTGAATAAGTTGTTCGCAGTGCGTGATTTAACAGAACGATGCTGCGTTGCGTCACACTCCTTTAGAGGGCGATATTTAAAATTTAAACTCACGTTGTTGAGTTTTATATTGCATGTTTAGGTTTTAATAACAATCACATCCGTGTTAAAAAAAAAAAAAAAAACAGAAAAGAAAAGAAAAGAAAAGAAACAGAGAATCATGAAATTTAGCAGTTGCTTTAAATATTTTCTTTACTTTTGGGTCTCATATAATTAGCATTTTTTCACTGCTTGACTTTCTCCTACAGTTTTCCAGTAGAGCACTCAAGTCGTTATTCATGCCCTGGTAACATCATAGATTGATTACTGAAAATCTTTTATTTGACATTCCTGAAAACTACTTCATACTTAATTCAGAAGACCTGTGACTATTATTTGGACTGATTCAGTAAAGCAGTTTCGTTTAGAGAGGAAGCCAGACTGTGAGAATCATAACAGCATGACAGGAAGAGGCCTCTTACCTACAAAATAAGCACAGAATTTTTGAACACACGCACAACACTCATGTCCACCCAACAGGTCAAACCACTTTTTCTAGAAAAAAAATAAAAAACTTGAACCACCATGGCAGGTTTCAGTTTGACTATTTGTTAGGTTGGTTTGACGTTCACAACAACTAAGAACTAATGAATTATGACCATTATAAAATAAATCAGCTCTATTTTGCCATTAAATAAGGAGATTCAAAACAAAAACAAGTGTTAAATGAAAAAAAATGGAGAATGGTTTTATCATTAAGAAAACTTTATGTCTTAATAAGATTCAGAAGAACATGTATGTGAGTGAGCATGTGAAAACTAGGTGGGGGATTCACAAACCAGAATAACAGTTGAGATAACAGCAGATGGTCTAATTTGATCAGAGTTTACCATGAACCTGAAGAAAACGGTGATGAAAATATTTTGCACGCTTGTTTTGTTCTGTTTGTGCTGGTGCCGTCTGACTGGTAAGTTATAAAAGCACTTGTATGGCATAATATCAGAAACAAACTTGAATGTTTTCCCTTTGCATTTCTTCACAGATAAATTAAATCGAACAGTATTGTGAAATCTGCTTTAGATTCAGGTCTGTGATTGTGATGCACAGGGTCCTTGAATAAAGTAAAATTTGTTGCATCAAATTTCAGAGCTTTAGATGACCTGTCAACTATTAGTGAAATTAAAAATAGTATTCAATCTCTTCCTAATAATAAAGCACATAATAAAGTTTTTGCTACTGAATAATAATAATAAAAAAAAGATAATTGCGACTTTTTAATTTAGTGGCAGAAACGGAGGTTCTCCTCACAAAATATATGAAATATGAAGACTTATATACCTATTATAAACACAACACTTTTGTTTTTGTCCCCATTTTTCATGAGCTGAACTCAAAGACCTAAGACTTTTTCTATGTACACAAAAGGCCTATTTCTCTCAAATATTGGTCACAAATACTGTCTAAATCTGTGTTAGTGAGCACTTCTCCTTTGCCAAGATAATCCATCCACCTCACAGGTATGGCACAGGTATGGGGGGGGGGGGGTAGTGTGACCACTATTCGCCTCACCTTCGCATAGAGTTGTTCAGGTTGTTGATTGTGGCCTGTGAAATGTTGGTCCACTCCTCTTCAATGGCTGTACAATGGCTGTGTTCATATCATACATGAGGTGATGGTCGTGGATGAATGCCACAAAAATGGTCCTCAGGATCTCATCACGGTGTCTATGTGCATTCAAAATGCCATCAATAAAATACACATCCACAACGTTGACATCAGCAAACCGCTCACCCACACGATGCCATACATGCTGTCTGCCATCTGCCCTGTACAGTGAAAACCGGGATTCATCTGTGAAGAGAACACCTCTCCAAAGTGCCAGACGCAATCAAATGTGAGCATTTGCCCACTCAAGTCGGTTACGATGACGAACTGCAGTCGGGTCGAGACCCCGATGAGGACGACAAGCATGCAGATGAGCTTCCCTGAGATGGTTTCTGACAGTTTGTGCAGAAATTCTTTGGTCATGCAAACCGATTGTTGCAGCAGCTGTCCGGGTGGCTGGTCTCAGACGGTCTTGGAGGTGATCTTGAAGATGCTGGATGTGAAGGTCCTGGGCTAGTGTGGTTACACATGGTCTGCGGTTGTGAGGCTGGTTGGATGTACTGCCAAATTTTCTGAAACACCTTTGGAGACGGCTTATGGTAGAGAAATGAACATTCAATTCATGGGCAACAGCTCTGGTGGGCATTCCTGCAGTCAGCATGCCAATTGCACGCTCCCTCAAAACTTGCAACATCTGTGGCATTCTGTTGCATATTTTAGAGTGGCCTTTTATTGTGGCCAGCCTAAGGTGCACCTATGCAGTAATCAGGCTGTCTAATCAGCATCTTGATTTGCAACACTTGTGAGGTGGATGGATTATCTCAGCAAAGGAGAAGTGCTCACTAACACAGATTTAGACAGATTTTTAAACAATATGTGAGAGAAATAGGCCTTTTTTCTACATAGAAAAAGTCTTAGATCTTTGAGGTTATTAAAAAAAGTTATTATTAAAAAGTCTTAGATTTTTGAGATCTTTGAGCTCATTAAAAATGGGGGCAAAAACAAAAGTGTTGCGTTTATAACTCTGGTCAATTACATTCAAAATATAATGTGGTCTAAAGGTTTTGTTCAGTAATGTTTGTTCAGTTTTGTTCAGTAATGTTTGTTCAGTAATGTCGAAAAAGTTTTGCTTACAAATGCTTTGCTCTTTCGAATCATAAAAATAGCTCGTCGCTCAAATTATTTCAATACTGCGTACGCTAATGCCATCTAATGGCTAAGACGATAAGTGGTTTTTAATATTTCCTTTTATTCTCTATACTGCCATCCAATTCATATTTCTTTGTCAAGACACTGTTCTCTTATTTGCATAACGTATGATTTATGTTGCTTTGCAGTATTGTCATTTTTGCTGTTTTAACTGTAAGCCACAACACTGCAAATGCTTTGGAAATACACAAATAAAAATATTGTTTATGCCAATAAAAGTCTGAAAAAAAAAACAAAACCAAAAAAAAAAAAAACTGGAACAGCACCTACAGAACTGATACATGTCTATAAATCATATATAGGCCTATATTTTTAATTGAAGGGGCCATAACTCATAAACTTACCAATGTAGAAATAAAATTGTAATAATATTGTAATAAAGCCAGCTAGTGGTTCAATAGAAGTGGATTTCTTTCAGTAGCTTCACTCCAAAAACATTCAACCTCCAACTGATTTGCTGAGACTATTTCAACTTTCAAGAAAGAGCTGAAAACAAACCTTCACCACAAACATGAACTGCTTTGAAACACTTGATGATCCAAGTGCAGTAGTTTATTGAAATGTAATCCACAACTCCAGTCAATTAAACAGGCAAAAATCATGTCACAGGGCAGATAATTCAAATAACTACAAAAACCCTGACACAAGGATACAAGGGCTCTGAATTGCAGCATGATACAAACAAGACTGCGCAAAGAATGACTGCGTGAACAGGGTTTATATAGGCAGAGACTAATAAGGTCAAAAACAACATGTGAAAACAATCAGGTATGATTAGTCCGGGGCAGGCAATGGGTTATGGGAAATGTAGTCTGTGACTGAATAGCAGCTGTCTGGGAAAAAGTGACCTTTCAGTGTTTCCTTTCACTTAACCGACTGTATTCTTTACAAGAACACTCATTAAGACATGCATTTTGACATAATTGTCTGTATATTTGTTCAAGAAGACGCAAAAGAGAACTCAGTTTGCTACTTGTGTACAGTCCGAGAAGCGATTCTCCATGTGCACGCCCAGCAGGTGAACTTTCTTCTTTTGAGCTTTCTTGAGGAAACAGAATTGGCCCAATTATTGGCACATGCCCCATTTGTTTTGAATGGGAATAAAACCTCTGCTGATCCTGTTAAAATTCTTTCTGATTATGTGACATTTCTCCTTCTGTAAGAAAAATAGAAGGTAAAGAGAAATAAATATACAGTGTTTACAGCTAATAAGATTCTGTTTATTCAGTTTATTCAGTTTACAGCAATATTACAGTATCTTAACTCCGCCAAGGACGGTCCCAAGCCCGGCTGCAAAAGGAGGAGGGTGGTCGCCGTGCCGACGCGACCAGAACCAGGAAACTGGGGAAACTAGGCACGAAACCGCATGGCCACGACCGAATCAACTAACAGATCGAACACGACCTTAAATCACGTCGTCTCAACTTCGAGCAAGCGAAAACTGTAGCCACGGATCGACAGGCTTGGAAGAAAATTGTTGGTGAAATCGGTACCCCTGCGGTACCCACAGCAGTGTATTGGCTTCGAGGACGACCCTCCCCGCCGACCGCCAGCTAGGGACCAAAGAAGAAGACAGTATCTTACCTCATACTGGGACTTTTATCAGTGGCTTAGTCTTGTTTTTCTTTATGTCTTCTGTTAAAAAAAAAAAAAAAAAAAAAAAAAAAAACAGACAATTAAACCACAATTTTGCCTAATAAACAATTTTGCCTGATGTTTTTACTAGGGGTGCACCGATCCGATATTAGGATCGGATATCGGCCGCGATATTGAAAAAATAGCTGGATTCTTTGCTAGAAAAAACGAGCATTGTTCTAGCACCATTTGAAGAGCTAACAAGGAAAGTAAGCTCAGCCACTGCCTCCACCGCCGACGTCATTCCAGCTGTCACCGTCCTCAAACGCATCCTGGCTAAAGAAGGCGATGCAGATACTGGCATCAAAACAATGAAAAAAACCCTTCTTGAAGCTGTCAACAGACACTTCGACAGTGTGGAGGATGAACCCCTATATGCACTTGCCACCCTGCTGGACCCGAGATATAAAGACAGGTAAGATTGTAAACTGACTAATTAATTACATTAGGTCTTTAATAGATTTTTTTTACTCTCCACAGTAACACTACTACTGTACCGTATTTTCCGCACTAAGGTGCATTTAAAAGCCTTTAATTTTCCCAAAAAACGCCTTATAATACTTTTATCAGCCTCACGTTGTAGTGTCAAGTTTTCACATTTAGCCTAACCTATGTTTTATTTCTGTTTCAGATACTTTACAAGTGCACAATCTGCAATGAGTGCAAAAGATGCACTGACAGGGGAACTAGAGGAACTAGAGGACTTGAGGAGCAGCAAAGCTGGAGCATCAGAGGCTGCAGAGCCACAAGAAAAGGCCCCTCGGGTGGAAGCAGCAGCAGCAGCACCAAGTAAGAGCAGCTTTATGCAAGAGTTTGACCAAATTGTGGAGGAGTGTGAAGATCCCAGTGCAGCAAGCGGCTCGAGTCCTGCAGTCCAACTGCATGGATATCTTCAGTCCCGATATCTTGCAGAGAAAACCATTGCTACCTCAGACAACCCATACCAGTACTGGGGAGTCAACAAAAACCAATTACCTTGTCTTGCTGCCACTGCCACAAAATATCTCTGTGCCCCCTGCACTAGTGTAGAAAGCGAGAGAGTGTTCAGCACAGTTTCCAACATTGTGGATGAAAAGAGAAACAGGCTTACAGCAGAGAGAACAGAAATGCTTGTCTTCATGAGAAAGAATTTGCCATTGCTGATTAAGTGAGCATTCACAGGTCACGAGTGGTGTAACACTGCACTACATGTTTACAATGTTAAGTTATTATTTGTATGTGTGACCAAGTTGTTGTTTGACCAGATTTTATTAGTTTATTCTCAGGTTCAACTGCTGTTTTATTTTGAATTCAGGCAGGACTTTGCACGTAAAATGTTTACAATGTTTGGTAACTTGTTTATTTACATTTGTATGTGTGACCAATACACTATTTTGTTTCTACTGCTACATTTTATTTATTTTAATTTATTTTAAGAAGTTTGATTACATTCTATGTTCTTTAAATAACAAATAAATAAGTATTTAATACATTACATCTGTTTTGTCTTTGTTTAGTTAGGAAAGTTTGGTGCCTTTAGTTTCTTCTACATGGTGGAAGGAAGGTATAAGGTGGAAGGTATGCAGTTTATTATTAATTCAACAATGGTATCGGATCGGTATCGGGTATCGACAGATATACAAAGCCCAGGCATCGGTATCGGTATCGGGACTGAAAAAGTCAGATCGGTGCATCCCTAGTTTTTACTATAGTATCACTATAGTATCTGTTGGTGATACTTGCCCTTATTAGAGCTCCTGCAACAAAAGTAAATCACACCAACAACAGCTGCAACCATCAGTAGAACAACACCAACACCAGCACATACTCCCGCTATAAGATTTAAAGACAGTCCTGAAGAGAAAAACAGACAGTTATTAGTGTGAGTGAACAAAAGGAAAATAATAAAGGGGAAAAAATGAAGGGAGGAGAAAACATACTTTTTTCACACTCTTTTACCTTCCCCATAACGTACGACTTTTTACTGATTTTGTCTGGACCAGACAAATGGGCTGGAAAACACAATGGAATAACAAAGAAATAAAAAGGCACACAATTTATAATTTTTATTAATATTTTTCCTTTCATTTTTTTCAAGCTCTCTTTTAAGGCAGCAGGAAAACCTACTGAACCTACTGAAATGCTATTATTATTAGTGGTTTATCACTGTGGACTATTACTGTTGGCTTCTTCTTCTTCTACTTAAGTTGGCTTGAAAAAGCATCATTAACAAATATCTTATTTTGTAAAATCATTACCGCTGCTCCCTATGCGCATAGTGCACATGATCGCAAATTCGAATTCGCATTCAAAAGCATTTTCAATCCCCTGATATTGATCCCTGATGCCCGCAAATTATATACAATATAATTACCCAACAATATAATTGTGAGATAATGCATTGAAACTTTTTTTTTCTCCTATCACATATTTGTTCCATCACCATGTCTCTTTAGGGGCTCTGTGAAATGTGTCATTTCCTTTTCGAACACAGTATTTGGGTTCGGGGCCCTAGGCTCGTTTGACTTGGGGGAGCAAATAGCCATCACTAATTACCTTCACCACTTTCTAGCCATAATTGTCAAGCCTTGCATTACAAGCATTGGCTTGACTTTAGCTGTACATTTCCCTTGAAAATAACTTTAGAACGTTTCGTCAGGCAGTGACTTACCAGTGACAGAAACACTGAATGTTTTTATGGTGTTGCCCATGTTGCTCATTTTCCTGATGATTTTTGTGCCATCACACTTGCTGTTTCGGTTCAAGCTTTGGCTGGTTCCTGAGCTCTTGCTCTGGATGAAATTTGCTTCATAACGTCCAGTGTGTTCGGGTCTGATGTTTTTGATGGTCAGAGATCCAGTGTCATAGTCCACCGTTAGTCTGTCTCTGAACCTCCCACCTTCACCATAATACACACAACTCTTACTGGGCTCTCCATTGATCAGTGCAATCAAAGTGTCATTAAAATACCACAGCATCTTGTCACGTTGTTGTTTGGTAACATCAGAGTACAAAGCGACCGGATCTCCCTCCATCACTGACATTTTTACCACATCATCACCAACCACACCTGGAAACAAAGATGAAAAATACATTTAGCTACAAGCAGCAATTAAGGGCCCAAGCACTACAGAAGCAAGTCTCAGAGTCATTAACGCATCATGCCATCAAATTCGTTGAGGTGGTATACGAAAACTGTTTCGTCTATCAACATGAAATCCACAACTTTTTCCCTGCATGGTCTAAAGATGATCTGATTTGAAATTGATGAAAATCAGACCAACACTCTAGGAGGATTTCGAAAAAGTAGGTTTTCAAAGAAAAAAAAAAAGGTGGACAGGAAGCTTGGCCAACTATTGGCTATCCATGTTCTTGGTGTGACACAAGGAATCTACGCGACCAGTTACATTACAACAGGTAAAATGAACCAAAAGCCGTTTGCATTTTTTTGAAAAGTCGTTATAACTATTGACAACAAAGTGACACTGTTTCAAAACCTTTTGAGAACATTCAGGACATGGTGCTGATGACACATCAAGGGTTTCGCAATGGCTTACAAACGCATTTGTAAAATATTGTATTTTATATAATAACACTGTATTGTAATTAATGCCAATTTCATGTTTCGTTCACTTATAGCAACACCAAGAGGCACAATCCCACCACTTTTTTAAAGTGTTGTCAGAGTGTGCCCATACATATGTATGCCAAATTTGGTGAAAATATCTCATTTTGTTATTGAGTTATAGACACTTATATCTATGAAAACATTTTCTGAGTTTTTTTTTTTGCAACTTTAAAAATTTTGACATTTGGCCATCAGCGTATAGCCACTAACCTATGTCCTTTTAAATGTCCTTGGACTAACAGTTTTAAAGATATTCTCCTAATCTTAAGAGATGACTTCTGTGAAAACAAGTCAACCACATCTAAAGTATGTACATATTTGATTCTACCACTACGTGTTGCCAGCTTAAAAACTTTGCAGGCTTCTTCCAGGCATCATGCCGATGACCTATGCTGAGTTTCGTAACATTATGGTAATGTGGTCATAAAATACAGCCTTGTAGTACAAAATTCAAAATGGCTGGCATACAAAATTGCCAGTATGGGAAAGTGAACTCCGTTTGAAATACTGAATCTAATGAGACAGATTTTATGATTTTTGGGCAAACTGTTTAGAAGTTATAAGCAGAAATAGCCATTTTTCTTATCTCCTGACCACCAGGAGGCGCTGTGCCAAAACTATGCAGGTAGCCTCAGGTCATGGTTGTTATAAACACACCAAGTTTGGTCTGAATAAGACAAAGCATGGAGAGATACAGCGTTATGTCCAATTTGGCGAGCTTTTTTGTCAAATTCGTTGAGGATCTGTGTAAATTTTGGTAAAAAACTAAACAAACTATCTAGGTCAATTTTGAAAAAGGTTTCTCAAAAAATTCAAAATGGCAGAAAAATTCTTATGATGGAAAATGATGTTGTGGAGTGCAATCGAAACAGCAATGAGCAGGAATCAGAGGGGAAAAAATATTGGTAGCCCCTATGTTTTAAAATTTATTAGCATAAACATGAATGAAGTTTTGGACCCCTAATTACATCACAAATACTAGTGAATGTGTACATATTTATATGTAAAATAGTTTAAATGTACAGAATATTAATATTTTCTTTATTCCAATGAAATCATTTGATTATCCTTAATTATTACAAGTGTAAATGCTGTGGCATACATATTTTTTTTATATATAACAATTTTTTCACAACTCATCATTTAAGTCTGTTTGATATAAGTTTAAAACTGAAATGTGGTGTAATTTAATGTGCAGCAAATGTATTTTGAAGTTAAAATATTAGGCACAAGAATGCATCGATTGCCCGACAGGCTGCTGATTAACAGATGCTTCACTAGGCTCTGTTGCATTAAAAGTTGTCATTATTCATGTTTAAAGCCAAAAGTATTTTAAAATGGATATTTCAAGGACGTCTTTTCATGACAAGCAGCCAACGAGTTCTAACAGCGTGAACCAGACATGCCAATGGAATAAACCCCCATGTTAAGAAACCAATTTGTGTCTGTGTCCTTGTAAAAAGAGTTACAACCAGTTTTACAAGTTACTAAATTAAGGTTTTCTTTAAGACTAAAATCATGGACCATCAAAGACAAGGAGTTGGACAAGGAATTACAGTAGGAGAAAGACAGCTTTGATGTGAAATTAAACTGTTCGCCTAAAGAAGAAAGAGTTGTAAATAGAAAGTTGTGTGACTTACCATCAACGAGAAACGCAAACAGAGTGAGAACAAAATAGATTTCCATTATTTTATCTGGTGTTCACCTGATAAATCAATGCAACAAACAGTAAGAAACAGAGACACATAAAGTAAAGTAAAGAATAAAGGGCACATATTACATAATGGTTACATTGTTCCTGGTTCCATGATAGTGCTAGTAACCCAGGCTGATGTGTGCTTTAAATTCCAAAGGTGGGAAAGATAAGATATTAACAATGCAGTTATGATCAGTCATGAATATAGTTCAATATGTTATATAGTTGAAAGCTCTGCTGAAAAATATCTGGGCCTGTATTCATGAAAATTCGTAGTGCAAAGAGTTGCTCCTAGTGACAAAATTCGAAGAAAATTCTTAGAAATGTGGGTGTTTCCTCTTATAATTAAAGAAACGATCTTAGTTAAGAAAAAGTATTCAGAAAGGATCTTAACCTTTAAAAAAGGTCTCATGGTCCAAAATTGTTAGGAGTATGGACGAGGGCCTTAAAAAGGCTGCTAGAGTTTCTTTAGCAGTTGAGAAAATTGACAAAACATAAAGAGGGAGAAGAAATGGGTAACACTTTACAATACATGCGCACAAATATGCATTAATTCATGCTTAATCACGAGTTAATGTATAATTCATGAAGAACTAAACCATTGGTTACACTTTATTTTGATTGTCCACTTTAGACATTCTACTAACTACTACATTCTACTAACTTTGCAACTACATGTCTACTAACTCTCAGAGCAGACTGTTAGGTTAGGTTTAGGGTTAGTAGAATAAGTTGACATATACTTGCGAAGTTTAGAAGAGTGTTAGAAGATATTAAGCAGACAGTCTACTAATTCTCTAATGACTAGCTGACATTTGCAAAGTTACTTACTGTTAGTAGAATGTCTAAAAAGGACTATTAATGATTAATAAATCAGCAACTAATGAACATTCTATATGATTCACAGATTAAGTAATCAACAAATTGTTATTAGTTAAATATGTCAATGTATTAATTCCCTAATAACTTACTTTAATAATTAATGAAGTAAATTCATATGTTAATTACCACAGTGGTCAAAGCTATGTACTTCAGCTTCCAGTTGTCTGCTTTAATTAATCATAAGCTAATGATTTGCAAAGATATCATAATGTTATGACGTTACTTGTTGAGGCGCAGAACTAATTCTAAATCCATAGTTCATAAAATAAGTTATTAGGAAATTAATACATTATGACAAATTTAATAACAATTCATTGATTACTTAATCTATGAATCATACAGAATGTTCATTTGTTGCTGATGAAGAAATTATTAACAAATGGTTTAGTTCTTCAAGAGTTATATATTAACTCATGATTATCTCTGAATTAGTTAAGCATGAATAAATGAATATTTGTGCACCCGTATTGTAAAGTGTTACCAAGAAATGTTGCACACAATGCCAGTGAGTTAATAAGACACTACACATTAGAATTAGATCTTGTTTGTGATTGATCTTATTAAAAACATGCTGACATCTCTAACATAGTGCAGAAATGCCATAGTCCCAGATAATGGAAGTAATCACCATATTAACTACAGGAAGAAAAGTGATCACACAAACAATCAAATCACTTTCATAACTTTGTTGTGTCACTGTTAATTTTCTATCAAATGCATTAAGGATGTAAATAAATCAATCAATCAGTCACTATTCTCTGCAGTATTAGCGCTGTTTTTAATTGCTTTCACTTACTGGATCCTTTGACTTTCCAGGAGTTTACCTGCTTCTTTTCCTTTTTAAGGTATTGTTTTCGTTATAATGTACTCATTCGAGAGCACAGTCCCACTTTTTAAGACCAATTATATTGGACCCACTCACTTTTACCATCTCTAAATCAACACATATGTCCACTCACCAGCCTGGGGTTGCTGTTGTCATATTTTTTTGCTTATAATGCACCACACATTTTCAATAGAAGACATGTCTGGACTGCAGGCAGGCCAATCAATACTCTTTTTTTACTATGAAGCCATAACGTTGTAACAGTCGCAGAATAATTTTTGACATCTTGCCGAAATAAGTAGGGACCAGACTGAGAAGAAAAAAAAAAAAAAAACTGAGCAACTGTTGTGCTCTGTAAGCTTCAAAGTTGGGTAGCACATATTGGTACAGAGATGCAGATAACAGACAAATACGTAGCATCATTAGCATTTTAGCAACATTTAAACATTTATATTTTTCTATTTTCCTAACAAAGTATTTCCTGTATAATTCAGTAAGAGTAGATTGTTTGTAAGTAAATAGAAATAAAGTACAAAGAAAAATAATTTCCATTTCAGTAGGCATTACAGTCAATACCGCCACCTAGTGGTTCCAGAAACACTCAAATCTCATTCAAACATTTCACTCCAGAAACATTCAAACTCTGCATCTCAACCTTCAAGAAAGAACTACAGACAAACCTGCTCCGCAAACACTACGCATCAATGCTAGAATAAAGTGCCAGTATCAATTTAATAAAGATATACATGTATCTGTAAGTAATGATCATTTGAGTTCAAGCACCCAAAGGACCATGTGGATGATTAGCAACCCCACTAAAGTGTGTATAATTATTTTTACAGGAAGTGCATCTTAAATCTGAACTGATCAGGTTTAAAATGGGTTATAGAAATATACACTGCTGTCAAAAGCTGTAACTGACTCCCAAAGAAAGCACTCCCTTCCTTTTAAAGCTATGAAAAGCCAAAAAAATCCTCTATACATTTTTTTTTTTTGTAGTGTTGTATGATCAGTTTTGAGATTAATCACGTCTGCACTATATTTCTACAAATTAACCAGACTATACATTTCTTTATAATTCCAAGTAACTAACTCAAAGTAAAAATAACTAATAATAATAATAATAATAATAATAATACTTTACTCAAGATTGTTACTGTAAAATTATTATAATAACAATACAATCATAATTATATATATATATATATATATATATATATATATATATATATATATATATATATATATACATATATGATGCAACATCCATATATATATATATATATATATATATATATATATATATATATATATATATATATATGATGCAACATCCAGAAATCTTTAGTGTCTGATCCTGTTGTGATCCTCTGAAAGATCATGTGACTTTTGTCGTTCTGTTAGAAAACATCAAATCACAAATGGTTAAGAGAAAGAAATGAACAGTAACAGAAACTTTTAGAAAATCACACCCATCATCAGCCAGTTATAAACGTTTCCGTTTAAAAGGTTTATTTTCCATTAGGATTACTTTGCTGTAAATTCCACTCAATTATTAGGAATATATGTATAAGCTACAGCTGATATTCAGATTTATATACATTCACTCTGCCAGGGTTAATGCCAAGCTCCAATCGTTTAGCCATATCCATTTTTTTTTTTTTCGTCAGACCTAAATTTAAATTTAGACACAGGTCAGATGTCCAGATATTGAATGTATCTGATTTAAAACCACATTTGGCTCAGAATGGATGCGAAAAAAATATTTTGTGAATTTGTGCCAGTTTAAACGCAACCTGTCTCATCATGTAATCCCAGACTGACTGGAAGATGGTGAGATCAGATCTCTGTGTGCATTATGCCATCTGTTATCACAATCTTTGTTAATGTAGAAATCTAACTGGATGATTACCGTTAATGCAAAAAGAATGTGTCTCCTACTGGCACACTGAAGCAAAGGATAGTTATAATTGTCTTAAAAAAATGGTAGTGATTTTAACATGTTATTTGCACCATACTGTATATTTCAAACATGCTACAGCAATACACCTCATACTGGGACATTCAACAGCTGCTCATTTTTTTTTTTCTCCATGTGTTCTGTTAAAAACAAACAAGCAGACAATTAAACACTAATTTTGCTTAAAAATATATATATTATTTCCTTTCATTAAAGTAACTGATACTTGCCCATTTTAGAGCTCTTGTGACGACAGTAAATCACAGCAGCAACAGCTGTAGCTACCAGCAGAGCAACACCAACACCAGCACATATTCCTGCTAGACCTAAAGACAGAACTGAATCTAGAACAGAGAAAGACAGACAGTCATTAGTTTGAGTGAATCTAACAGTTTATTATGGAGTTTACATTATATTCTCTTTATGGTTTTGGAGATGCAAGGTAGAGATGTTAAAGACTAATTTCTGTGTTAAAATGTAGGGATTATTCCATATTGGATATGGCTTATGAAATAGATTGCTAAATCAATCAAAATGATACATTTTGCAAATAGTATCAGTTAAAAAATAAATAACACTACAGATAAAATAAATACAATAACAGTATAGTAATAATACTAACACTGTCATTACTGACAAACCTGAATATAACTGACAGAGATCAGAGGAACATCATGTGGGAAGCTGTCACTGTTTTGAACAACACGTCTTAAACTAATATGTGGTCCAATCTATTGTAAATAATAAAGGGAGGGGAAAACATACTGCTTTCACGCTCTTGTTCCTTCTCCACATTGTATGGTACTTCATTGGTTTTGTCAGGAAAAGACAGAGAGGCAAGAAAACACAAGGCAATAATAATAAATATGTATAAGTCAAAGTGATAAATTATAATAATATATTTAAAGACCAATTATAATATTTTAAACAACATTAAAATGTCGAATTATAAGTTATTTTTATATATTCAAGGAAAGAAGATGAACCAATTTGTCACTGTTCAGATAGTCCACATACAATCAGTGAATGAGTTCAATATGAATTGTTTGTAAAATGTAGCTGGGCATATGACTGAATGACTCACCAGTGACAGAAACAATTAATGTTTTTATGGTGTTGCCCATGTTGCTGATTTTTCTGGTGACTTTTGTGCTGTCACACTTGCTGTTTCGGTTCAAGCTTTGGCTGGTTCCTGAGCTCTTGCTTTGGATGAAATTTGCTTCATAACGTCCAGTGTGTTCAGGTGTGATGTTTGTGACGGTCAGAGATCCAGTGGCATAGTCCACCTCCAGTCTGTCTCTGAATATCCCACCTTCACCATCATACAGACAACTTTTACTGGACTCTCCATTGATCAGAGCTATCAGAGTATTGTTGAAATACCACAGCATCTTGTCACGTTGTTGTTTGGTAATGCCTGTGCTTAGAGTGATTGAATCTCCCTCCATCACTGCCACAAAGTCCAATCCAGATGTGACATCAACCATACCTGGAGACAAAGATAAACAATATTTGTGACATTTTTGATTCTGTTCTGTGTCTGTTGTTTAAATGACAAAAGATCATTTAGACCAATAAAATCACAATAAAATAATTTTGACGTTTTACATTACGAACACAAGTGAATGTGTAGGCTACATATTTTGAAACAAGATAACGCTGATGTGAAAAAAAAAACCAGCATTTTAAGTCTTATTAACTCGTTTGTATTAAATCAATACAAATTAATTCTGATAGACTAGTTGTTTCAAATCGGGTTGTCATTCTTTTTTTCAGCGAATAAAACACCGTCTTCAAGATTGTACTGAAGCTGTGTTTGACATTCAGTGTAAAGATACAGAATAAAGAAAAATGAAGACTAAAAGGACACGTATTAGGCTATTGGTTGTAATGTTTCTGGTAATCCATGGGTGTGTTAAAGGCAGGGAAAGGCGTTATATCTCGTTCACTAGTCAGCTCATAACAATTAAGATATCCATTCATTAGTAATCTTAGGTGTGGGAGTACCCAGTGCATATAGTGAGAACGCAGTTCAATTTCCCGAGGCTGGTATCGTTTCTTTGAAAATCACGCTCTGGATGCCAGTTTCGTTTTCTGTTCGTCACTAGTACCGTGTAGACTAGTGTACTTTGAATGTTATTCAGAAGCAGTGTTATGTTTAGCCTATTGTTTATACCATTTTTTTTATTTATGTTTTTATTTTAGATATAGAAGTAGTAGCGAAATAGAATCTCTCTCTCTCTCTCTCTCTCTCTCTCTCTCTCTCTCTCTCTCTCTATATATATATATATCAAGTTAATGTGTCAGTGACTATGCTGACAAAACTAAAGGGAGTTTGAGATAAAACAAAGAAAGTGCTGTGTGATTATCTGTCACTGAAGCTTACCAAAATAAAAACATTAGCACTGCACAAACTTAAACTAACTGGACTGATTAACTATGCGATTCGGTTTACACTTGGCAAAATCATTTATCCAATACAATTTATATCGCACGCTGAATGCCACCGAAATGCATTCCAACTGCAAAATGCATTCCCCATTGTAAGTGCAAATATTAAAACCATAGAGTCAAATAACTTACCATCAGCAAGAAAAACAATCAGAGTGAGCACAATGTATCTTCCCATGATTTTAACTGCTGTTCTCCTGATGAACCGATGTTAAATCGAATGTTGAATTATGCTTCCTTATTTTTCTGATAGCGGAGTGGAGGTTTACTAAAGCTTAAAATTCAGTGTAAGGATAAAGGGGGAATAACACGGAAAGAAAATTAAATAAAAAGGGCGCGTAGCCTATTACATATTGCCTTTGATGTTCCTGGTTGCAAGAGAGTGATAGTAAAGCAGTGTGCTTTTGTTTTTAAAGTAGCCTATAGGCGGGGCGCGGGCAGTACAGAGTTGTTGTATCGTGTTTAACCCATTAGTCAACTAATATGCCTAACATTTAACATGTAAAATAAAATATTCAGTGCAGTTTTGATAAGTTATAATTCTTGGTTTATATTTTAGGTTTGTTATCCCTGCTGGATCTTAAACCAGCTTAAGTTTGCTTGATGTTACGTATGAGCACGGGCGCATATATTGAGTATGCAGCGCAATTTAAGTTCCGTACCGAGGCGTGTATCGTTTCTCAGAAAATCGCGCAATCGATAGCCATGTCAGTTTCGTTTTGTTTTAAATTCACTGGCCTGTGAGAATACTACAGTAAAGTGGTTTCAATTCATAACAAAGGAAGTGCTGGTTCTCTGTCACGGGAACCTCATCAAAATGAAAATATTTGACCACGAACACTGTTGTAATGGACTGACTTTATCTTATCAATACGGGTGATGCATTTTCACCTGCATTTGGCAAAACAACTTATAACACATTGAAGGTACACATTTTCAGTTCATGCATTTTGTATGTAGAATATGTCAATGCACCCATGCATTCAATAAGGACAGAGCATGTTCAAACTGAAAACAATTAATTACAAGGTAAACAACATTTCAGCCCCCCACTATGATTGTATCTGAACACAGACAAGTTTTTTTTTAAACCACATTCAGTTTAAACAGGTCCATAAGAAAACCACAGCGCATGTTTTTTTTCTAGTGAAGAGAGTGAACGCCATTCACCGAATGCGCTCAGTTTGTGTCAAAACGAAACATTCTGTGGTCAGATTTATTTACAAAGAAATGTAGTTTGAGCTGATGGATGGAAAACTTGTGCGTATTATTGGATGCGAGTTTATGCGTGTGTTTCAGTAGTTTGTGGGTAAAGGGTGTCTTCATTTCCTTTTTGAAATGAATCTATACGATCTAACTTCCTTTTTTATGAAAAAAAAAAGCTTTACTGATGCTTGAGATGTCTCACTGATGTCCAGTGAGTCGCAGGTACACATTATTCTTACTCATCACTCATAGACACTAACACATCCACACCTGTTGAATATTATAAATGAAGTTATACATTTATTCCATGACACCACATCTTCTTGTTCTGGTGTGTGCATATATACAAATACACACAGAGACATTGCCGCAAAAATAATGAGACTGAAATAATAAACTGCAATAATCATTTAACATATGCCTGTATTATAGAATGTTTTAAACGACTAAACAGTGAGTTTTAATAAATGCTATTTATTGTAACTGTAATTTAAGTGAAACCCTATGTGTGGTCTGTGAGGGGTGGTCGAATCCTGTTGGGGGAGGATCCACACTCACACTAATATCACACATCTGTTTTCAGAGATTTTCATTATAATGTCAGAGTGCAAAGAAAATGGTTCATTTTGTTTTGTTCTGCTTGTCTTTGTGGCACGGTAAGTTACAAATGTATGTTTTTGTTTATTTAGTTCATTGATTTTTATATAGGGTAATAAGATTAATTTGCCATTATTATATATGTGTAAAAGATATTCTGAAATTGAACAGGGATATTATTTTACGAGCTATTGGATTCAGGTCTAATGTCACAGGCGAAATCAAGGACAAATTCAATCAGTCTGTTCACATGAGCTCACCAAATCCAGTTATTTATTTATTTATTTAATCTCTGACAAAACTCCCTTTTTCTTCAGGTGTGTTTGGTGATGATGCAGTGAAGTCAGTGTCAATGATGGTGGGAGATTCAGTCACTCTAAACACTGGTTTTACTGGAATGATGGATGATGATCTGATTCTGTGGTGGTTTCGAACTGAAAACACTTTAATAGCTGAAATCAATGTAATGGATGACAGAGTCACTGTATATGATGATGTTCTTGATGGGAGATTCAGAGACAGACTGAAACTGGATCATCAAACTGGATCTCTGACCATCACAAACATCACAACTGAACATGCTGGACTTTATCAACTACAGTCCAACCGTGTGAGCAAGAATTTCAGTCTTACTGTCTATGGTGAGTTAAATATCAGTTTATTTTATCTGTTATAGCTTAGTGTATACATCCTGAAGACTTTTCAGCTTTAAATGATAAAATTTGAGATATTCATTTTGATTTTACTTTTAACTTTATTAAACAGCTTTCTTCTTAATGATTAATTATTCCAACGCTGGCATCTCAGACTGTGCAATTACATCAACGCATGTCACTCAACACATGAAACAATATGATTTACTCTGATGTTTCTAATATTTCTCAGCTCATCTGCCTGTTCCTGTCATCAGCAGTAACTCTTCAAACTGTTCATCATCATCATCTTGTTCATTGGTGTGTTCAGTGGTGAATGTGAGTCATGTGACTCTCTCCTGGTACAAAGGAAACAGTTTATTGTCCAGCATCAGTGTGTCTGATCTCAGCATCAGTCTCTCTCTACCTCTGGAGGTGGAATATCAGGATAACAACACCTACAACTGTGTGATCAACAATCACATCAATAACCAGACTCAGCATCTCAACAGTACTGAACTCTGTCACACATGTTCAGGTACAGCAGTATGTGGGTGTTTATTTGAGTTAATTATAATGACTGGAGCTGGTTTCATTGATAACACTCATGTTATTGCTTTAAAATAATTAATTATATACATACATATTTCTATATAAAGAATGCCTTTTAGCCTGAAATGAAACACATTGACCTGGTTTCACAGACAGGGCTTAGCCTAAACCAGGATTAGGTATAGTTCACTTAAGACATTTAAGTAATTTTTATAAACATGCCTTATATATAAAAATAAATAAATAAATAAAAATAAAAAAAACACAACAACATTACTGGTGTGCATCTTAAGACAAAACAAAAGCACTGATATATTTTAAGATCAATCAGTGCATGTTTGTTTCAGTTGAAACAGCTCATACTTACATTTTAGTCTAGGACTTGGCATAAGTCATGTCTGTGAAACTAGGGGAAAAAAAATAATTTGATTTTTATTCTCTGTATTGTTACAGACGTAACATCTAAAATAGTGCCGATCTCTGCATTTGCTTCTGTTGCTGCTGGATCTCTGATGATTGTAGCTGCAGTCGGGATCTTTTGTATTTGCAGGAAATGTAGAAAAACAGACAAAGAAGGCAAGTGTTAAATCTATTAATGGCTAATAAATTTGTTAAAGTAATAAGTGTTATAACAAATAATAATATACTTTTACAGCATAACCCTTGTGTTGTGTTGTGGTCATTTTGACCCAGAGAGGATTTTCTTTTATCACATTGGACTAAAACTTACTGACTTTGCTCATACAAGACATAACAACCTTCCCTAAAAATTGGACAATTTTTGTAATTTTTGGGGATTTTTTCCTGCATTCTTTCCACTTCCCCAGTCTAAAAAATTGATCGGCTTACAAAAAAACTGCTTATTAATTTCTAGTTATGTTATATTAATACCAAACTGTAACGTGGACGCTGAGGCAGAGTGAGAATCCATATGCGGTTGTTTATTAGAGACAGCAGAATGCAGAGAGACAGGCAAACGATCAACAACAGAGAGGCAGTCTAACAAGCATAATAAGGCAGCCAATAATGCAGGGATAATCCAAATATCGAATACGAGGAAACAGATAAGGAGTCAAACCGTAAATGCAGTCCACGCTAGCAAACAATCCGAAGGGTAATCCGTAAACTCGTCTGGCTGCAGACATCTGCACCTGCACTCTCAGACACCTGCACTCTCAGACACCTGCACTCTCAGACGACTGCACTTCCGGAATTGACGTCACTTGCAGTCGATTTGATTTTTACTTTATTTTAGTTATTTATTTTTTTTAATTGAATCTCTCAACATTTTACAACAGTAGCCAGGTGGTGAAGACAAGAAAAAAGAAACTAAATTACAATGTCACTCGCAATGGCCACCTGCACTCTCAGCTACCTGCAACATCACTTGCAATCCACACAAATGGTGCGTGTTGCCAATAGAGACAAGACCCTGTGGTCCTTAAAGGATTAAAACTAATTTAATAGCATAACATGCAGGGTCCTACAAGTCATCTGTAGGAGATAAAAACAAGACCCGCAAATCCGTGGCCACAGAACAGCAGAATATGAACGAATATGAATATGAAGCAGAATATGAACGAGAGAATATGAAGTCTCTCGTTAAGCGTTTTCCTCCCGTAGATTAACACTTAATATGACTTAATGTATTAAGATGCAATTAAAAGATCAAATTCGATATACAGTTTATTAATAATGTATATGTAGGCTATGTTTTGATGTCTGCAGCCAGACCCTATTGGAATCCAGAACAAAACAAACGGTAACAGGTAGTCAGGCAAAGAAAATACAATAACGCTCGGTAAGGCAGGTGAAACTGGCAATACTTCGCGAATAGCGAGCACATGGTCAGTGTTAAAGTAGTCCCAAACAGGAAGTGACAGGAGAGACAGCAGAGGGAGCGTGCAGTAAGTACTCGGGTGAGGGCTCCCTCTGCTGGTTTGGCGTTACAAACATTGAATTTAATCTTTTTTTTTGTTTTTTGTTTTTTTTTAGTTAGCACGGGTTTTATGTTTCTTTTTGGAAATTATTGATCATAGGGCTTATTTAGCTGAGATTATGGACCTCAAATTTTGATGGACATTGCCAAAATTATCCAGAAATAATATGCATAAACTCAATGAGGCCAAATTAGGTAAAGTACTTTTAATCGCAATTATGGCAGTTATCTATATAGTGACACTGGGCAGGACTATTTAATTGTCTCACAGATGCTTCATCAAAACAATAATAATGTTTTAATCCATTATTATTATTGTTGAAACAGTTGAGACTAATGAAGATGAGATCACTTATATTGAGCCGACGTTCTACAAAAGAGAAGCACAGAAACTGGTAAGATCTTTTATTACTAATTCATGTTGTGTATCTCATTTCAACAGTGTGTGAGCTTATGTGGGACAGAGACAAAAGCACGAAACATTAACATATTAGATATGTATAAAAGTCATAAGATCAGCATTCAGCACGCAAAATGGTGACTCATATGTCAAAATACTCACAGCACCTCTTCTACCATGCAACAGAAGAGTAACAGATCTACATTTGTTTCCATTTCCTATGTCAACTAATGATCTCACAGTCCAAGTCTTCAGAGTTTCATATACTGTACATCCTTTTGCAACTCTCACAATGTTTTTAGAAAACAACATTATGTCATTGACAAACATAAAATTGAATTAATTTTTTTTTTTTTTTTTTTAATTTTAAAAGACTATTTTGTGTTTTTTACAGGATGTTAAAGAGGATGATCATGTGGAGTATGCGCCTATCACCAAGAGAATATGATCAAACAAGCACCAGACCTGCTTTAGCGACTTTCACAGGAAGCTCCTTTAACAACCTCATAGTCTGTAGTTTCATCTGATCTCTTTAAAACTTGTTGAATGAGTTTTGGGATTGTTAAAATGCAATATTCAGTGGTGGACTATGAAATGATCTCTTAAAGAATGTATCATGCAATACAAGGACTTTAACAAATTATTTAAATATTGTCGCTTAATGGAACATTTTAGTGTTTGACGCTTATAGCCTCTTCAAGAATCCCTGAAACAAAAAGAAACATTTTGTATCCTTATTTTAGAATTAGAATCTGAGTTATCTACATCTACGCAGAAATGTGGTTTGGTCTGCTCGACTAACAGATTCTGCATAAACATTTCTGCTGGATGTTTGTGGTTGACATTTGGCACAGACACTGCTAAGGTGTCATTAGCGTGTGGTTGGATGGATTTTTTTCCATTTCTGCTAATATGAAACCCACAGTCTGAGTTTAGCTTTACCTAAACAGACTTAACTGCAAATACTGAATCTAACAGATAAATGATTCACTCTGACAAAACAGTGTGTGTGATAAAATGTTAATTTGAGTCAAGTCAGATTTATTTATATTGTGCTTTTTACAATACCCATTGTTTCAAAGCAGCTGTACAGAAACTCATGCTGTTAATGTTTATAATATTTTAATATCTCACAGTTGTATTTTGCAGATTTGATCCAGGAGATAATATATGGTTTATATTTTGCAATGATACAGGCAATCAAGTTGAGTTTTGGTATATTGACCTACAGTTTACTGTATGTGGTATACTCTAACTATAAAAAGCTTATAGTTAAATTGTGTGCCTGTCAATGCCTGAGAGTCATTTTAAGTATAAACGCAATGTATTATTCACTTTTGTAATATTTGTGGTATACAGATGTTCGGTAGTTGTTATTTAGTTATTTTCACTTTTGGTGGTACACTGTAAAATACAAAAACACACAATTTGTTGAGTCAACTTAAAATAATTTGTTACCCTGCTGCCTTAAAATTTTAAGTTAAGTCAACTCAAACAAGTTTAGTCAACTTGAAATGTTAAGTTGTACTAAGTGACAAATTAGATATTAAGGTGAATAAACAAAAAAATTTGGTTTGTTAAACTTAAAAGCTGGGCTTGTTACCCAGCTGCCTTAAAATTTTAAGTTGAATGAACTCAAATATCTAAGTTGTCACTTAGTACAACTTAACATTTCAAGTTGATTAAACTTTTTTGAGTTGACTAAACTTAATTTTAAGGCAGCCGGTTAACAAATTATTTTAAGTTGACTCAACAAATTGTTTTTTACAGTGTATTTAACTGCTAACAATATATTTTAACAGTGTATAATAACAGTGCTGCAAAATGCAGTAACTACATATTTTGTTAAAACAGCACTTTTTTAAACTTTGAATGCCATTTTCTTTGAATCACCATTTGGTGTCCAAAATGAGACTTCTCCTGTGGAACAATAACAGCTTTAACAAAAACAACCACATAAAATGGGTTTTATGTCAAAGTAGAGTCAAAGGGCCAATAATAAACAAAATATTAAAAAAAATAAACGCCCGTTTTTCCAAAATTAGAATGGGCTCCTTCCATGAAACACAAGCAAAACAAATCTATTTGGGTCATTCTATAATTATGGGTACATCTCATGTCCATGAAGTATATTTTTAACATATTTTAATCAATATAAAGCCCCAATGCTTAATTTTCAAGTACATATTTTTTTTTTTTTTTTTTTTCCCAATCACACTATTATATGTTGAAAAAGCCATATCTGTTGTTCAAAAATGTTCACATTACATACAGCCCTGGTATTCAGCTATCTGATTTTGTAAAGTTGCTCATTCTACTCTGCATTTAAGCATGAAAATGACCTAAAAAAATTATTTATTTTGTAGGTTTGCCTTCAGTTATATTAGGTTATTAAGACATTTGGGTCTGTGTGTTACAGACTGAAAATAAAAGTGAAAGATAAAACTATTATGATAATGGGCACCCCAAAACACTACGCTAAAGTGATGATCAATTTACGTTCTGGCCAAAGGTCAAAGCCATTAAAGAAAGCGCCACAACGCTATAGATTGTAATCTGTGTTTGTTTCATCATTTCTTACAGGTATGTAAAATTGGGTTTATAAACCAAAATCCATCAATATATTTCCATCCATCCATCAATATTTTCTGTAAAATGTATGCTTGTAAAGGCTAAAAATATTATGCCTGCATCAGTTAAGACTGTCTTAATCTTATTGTTTATTCCATCAGATTAAGTGTGTTGTTGCATTGTAGTGTTTCTGTATTGTCTTTGTATAGAATTTCACTAGATCTAAAATAGACAACGTAAACCATTAAAGACGAATGGAATTGTGAGTGGACACATATAGTAAGACACAAGAACCGATATAAAGTTGGTTCGATGTTTGACATTTGACATTTGTCAGAGATTAACTATTGAGCACAATGAAACACATTGTGTTGTAACTGTTTCCAAATTTAGAAGAGAACACACAATATGTTTTATTTGTTTTAATCTGCTTTAAGGTGTTGTAGCTAATGTCATGCAGGATAGGGACCGTCTGCAAAGTGCAAAACAAAACAAGTTTATGAGACCTGGAGATGTTTTCTGAAGAATAGTGGACAGTTTAACTGCTCAAGACAAATAAAGGGGGAAAAAAAGGAATTTACAGGATTTTTTAATGTTTAATTCAATTTTTTAATGTTTAATTCAATAGCATGTGTTCTGAATGACAAAAGGTGTGTCTTGTTCCTTGGGCCTAAAAGAGCATTTCCATGCAAGTTTTACTGACATATGTAAATCAGGATACAAGCTGTTGTATTAAATTCAAATCTGTTAATAAATTCATTTAAAAATGCTTGCAGTTTTCTTTCTCAGATCCAAAGGGTGTGTCTTGTTACTGATTCCCAGAAGAACATTTTGGTGGTGGTTTTAGTCACAGGACTATAATAGAACACATACTATTGAAAATGAAAGCAAAACATAATTTAGATAAAAATAAATACAAGCTTCTATCTCAGCTTCAAAGGCTGTGTCTTGTTACAGATTTAATAAAGAACATTTTGCAGTAGTTTTCATTGTCAAGTGATGCAGAAGTCACGCTATTGACATTTAAAAATCACTTGTGAAACCTTCCAAAGAGTGTCCTGTATTACTGCCCCCTAGAGGAACATACTGCTGTTTAGACTGAGTTTGACATTCAAACTCTTCATTTAAAATCAGTACAGTCTTCTGTTTCAACTTCAAAGGGTGTGTCTTGTTTCTGATTCCCAAATGAACATTTCAGTTCAGGTTTTACTGTCATGTGTCATTCAGAACACATGCTATTGAATTAAACATTGAAAAATCCTGTAAATTCCTTTTTTTCCCCTTTATTTGTCTTGAGCAGTTAAACTGTCCACTATTCTTCAGAAAACATCTCCAGGTCTCTTAAACTCTTTGGGTAAATTGTAGTAATTTTGTCTTCTGGAAAACTTATAGTTTTTTTTTTTTTTTCTGAAGCTTCTGACGTATTTCATCTATTAGTTTGTCTTGTGGACTATATGTAAACATCTTTGATGCAAAATGTCTTACTTTAGGTCTTTAGAACAGTTCTAAAAAAAAAAAAAAAAGAAAAGAAAGAAAAGAAAAAAAGAAACATTTAGCAGATTCTGCAGGGGTTATGTACATTTTTGACCACAACTTCACAGAACTGTACGTCAGATTAAGTCCCAGTAGTGGAGTCAAATTGACTGTTTGTACTCTATGACAGCGAGCAAATGTTTATATTTATTTATTGTTTACCAACTGTTACTTAGAATAAAAAAATGTAAACATTACCCTCCAAAATAAACAATTTAAATAAACAAATAAATACATTAATTAATTAATTAATTAATTAATTAATTAATTAAAACTTTTTTTTTCAATAATTCTAATTTTTTCATGGTTGTCATCCAATAATTGTAATTATTAAACATGATTTTTGCTGTTTAAATACCTTCTGTAATGTTTATTATTATTATTATTATTATTATTATAAATTTTCTATATTACATATCACTGAAATAACATATGGGACCGTCCTCAATATTTTACTCAAATGTACAGTATCTTAAAAAAAATAAATAAATAAATAAAATAAAATAAAATAGAATAATATACTGCCTTTCTTAAGAGTGCTAGATTGTACTATTTAGGTGGTGGTAATGCATAATGAAATATTTATGTATGTATGTATGTTTATTTATATCTAGAGCTACATTGTATTTTGCTACATCGTAATTTGTATTGTTCCAGACTCATATGATAATTTATGTATTATATAGCAATAAAATAATATACTATATATGGATTGTTTTATCTCAAAAAACAAAAAAACAAAACAAACAGAAAAAAATAGTGTTATTAAAGAAACAAAACAGACCCTTGAATTTTGTTTTGTCTAATTGATGTATTGAACTGGAAATTCAGTTTGAGTTGCATGTGTTCTCTTATAATTCTGACTGAAACCAACATTAAAATATTCTTCTAGAAACCAGTAACAAGACACAGCTTTTGAAGTTGTGATGAAAAACTGCATGCAATTAAATTAATTTATTGACAGATTTAAATTTTAATTTAATAGCATGTATCCTGAATGAAATATGACAGTAAAACCTGCATTGAAATGTGCATTTGAGAATCAGAAACAAGACACACCTTTTAAAGTTAAAATAGAAGACTGTATTGATTTTAAATTAATTTATACGTTTGAATGTCAAACTCAAAAGTCAAAACAGCAGTATGTTCCTCTAGGGGGCAGTAATACAGGACACCCTTTGACAAGTGATTTTTTTAATGTCAGTATTGTGACTTCTGCATCACTTTTGACAATGAAAACTACTGCAAAATGTTTTTTTTATAAAATCTCTAACAAGACACAGCCTTTGAAGCTGAGATAGAAGATTGTATTTATTTTTAACTAAATTATGTATTGCTTTTATTTTTAATAGTATGTCCCAGCTAGAAGTGTTTCATATTCTGGAAATGTTTTCAGCAGCAAGTTTGATTTTAGTTCCCATAATATTCTCCTAAAAGGTAGGATCACATTCTCTAAAAACATTCCACAAATGTTTATTGATAACATTGTTAGAACATTATCCTCTGACATTTTAATAAAGATTCTCATCACACTAGATGTGGACTTACATTGCTCAGATGACACATTTTGGTTGAAAGTGAAAACCCAACCTTTGTTTGAAGTCAAGCTCCAGCATCATTAAATAACTTCAAAAACAGCATTACCAGCTTCACTTATTTATTATAAACCAGATTGGGTTTATTTCTGTCATACATTTACACACATTTTATTGAAATTGACAGAGGTTTGGATGTTGATTGAAAGTAAAGGTTTGGAATGATGTCACCATTATGGTGAGAAGCGTTTGATTTAGTTGCACAATTTGACTCTTTTCAATGTTTTCTATGATGCAGTTTTGTATGATGCAGCCATAATACATTGCAGTAAGTCACCATTGTTGAGATTCATACACTAATACTTGATCTTTGTGTCAAAGAAACTTGGACGGTTTTAAAACTTATCTAATTAAAATTCTGCTGAATATCAGTATTCAGAACTATTGAGTTGCCACAATGTGCAATCAAGTTACACTAAATGAAATCAGATCACTATGTCACTATCATCATAGATGACCATCAGCTGACCAAACTTTTTCATGCTGTTTTTGCCGTAACAAACACAACAGCTGGGGGGGAAAAAAAAAAAAAAAAAAAAAAATATTAAAAAGTCAGGAGTCAATTTGCCCAACTAAAGCAAACACTTCTCACCATAATGGTAACATCAAACCAAACTATTACTTTCAAATGGACATCGACATTTAAACCTGTGTTAAACTCAATAAGACCTTGTGTAAATAAAGGTTATCCTTGCCTGTTTGAGACCAGTAACATGCAGCCATCAAAATAAAAATTACCTTTATTTCTCCCTCAGTTTAAACATTTGCTTTCTACTGGTTCAAACATTTACCGATGCTCCAGAAGGAAACACAATGCATTAAGAGACGGGGAGTGAAAGCTGACAGCATGACAGAATACAATGATGATCTTGATGGGAGATTCAGAGACAGACTGAAGCTGGATGATCAAACTGGATCTCTGACCATCACAACATCACAACTGAACATGCTGGACTCTATAAACTACAGACCAACAGTGTGAACAAGAATTTCAGTCTCACTGTCTGTGGTGAGCTAAATGTTGTTACACCTTTTTATTTACCTTTAAAGTACATGTATGTTAATATTTACCTTATTTAAAATTATTTTGATTATTGATTAATAATCTGTGTGTGTGTGTTCAGTACTGTGTGTGTGCTCTTGGATGGGTTGAAATGCAGAGCACAAATTCCAAATATTGTGTCACCATACGTGGCCACACATCACATCCTTTCCTTTCCTAATAAAATAACTAAATCATTTCAATTAAGCATAACTTTCTTCTTTGCTACTTGTCCGTATGTGAAATAATCTTTTATTACTGTGGAGAGAGGAGTGAAGATTGTTCTCATATAAGACACACAGTGATTAATGCTGCAATAAACACTTTCTAATCTAGTCTTATTTCTTTTTTTTTCTTTTCAGCTCGTCTGCCTGTTCCTGATATATTTATCAGAGACTATTCATCATCATTATCATCATCATATTATTATTATTATTATTATTCATTGTTGTGTTCAGTGGTGAATGTGAGAGATGTGAGTCTCTCCTGGTACAAAGGAAACAGTTTATTGTCCAGCATCAGTGTGTCTGATCTCAGTATCAGTCTCTCTCTACCTCTGGAGGTGGAATATCAGGATAAAAACACCAACAGCTGTGTGATCAACAATCTCATCAGCAACCAGACCACACATCTGGACATCGGTCAACTCTGTCACACATGTTCAGGTACGCAATACTGATATAAGCATATATTGCATATATTCACTTAAGTAATTTGTTGATTTTACTGAGACAGATAACTTAAGATGCCATAAATGATAAATAAAATGATGAATGAGCTTCTGTCATCATTTAGCCTAGCCTACCAGGCTAAAAGTTTAGTAAAAGGTTCAGTTTTGAGTTCATCTGGAGACTAAAGTCGTTTTATTAAAAACAGTTTATTTATTTATTATTTGTTTATTTATTTACAGAAGTCCACATTCATTGTTGTGCTACTGTTGAAGCTGTGATCCGATTGGTTGTCACTGCTCTGATGGGCGTGGCTGCTGCGGCTGCTGTTGTTCTTCTGGCCAGTGACGTCAGATCTACAAGATGCTAAAATAAAACAAAACAGATATCATAGATATTCTGATATGTTTTGTAGTTTTAATGCTAAAGATGAAAATATGTGTGGTTCGATTGTTTAGTGAACGGTGAAACGAATCGTTGGTTACCAATGCTTTCCTCTGAACTCGATTTGAAAAGGTTCCTGAATCTGGTTTACTGAGGCCATCTGGTGGCCAAAACGATGAATATTCTTAATATTCAATTTTTTGTTTGTCTTTAATACTATGCATTTTACATTTCTTTGTTAATTACACTGTTTTCAGTGTTTCATTAATTTATGTTATGTGGCTATTTTCATTTTATTTTATAATTGTATGCAGCAACCATGAAAATGCAAATGTAGTATTTGTCACACCAATAAATCACCACGGAATTGAACTAAAAACTAAATATTTACCCAGTGATATTTATATAAATATTTACCAACTAACATACATCTATGAATCATACATAGGCCTATATTATAACTGTAGGGGTGTCAGAATAAATTTGAATGGTGGATAAATATGAACACATTTACAGCATTAAAAAGTTTATTTAAAAATACTGAAAATTGCAATACAGAGCAACAGACTGATCAGAATTTCAGCAGTAGTCTATAGCAAATAACAAACAACAACAACAACAACAAGTCTGCGCACACACACACACCTCTGTATAGCTATCTTTGTGAGGACATACATTGACACAATGCAATCTCTAGCTCCTTACCCTAAACCTACCAGTCAGAACTAAGTGCCTCAACCAAACCTCTACCTTAAACCTAACCTTTACCCAATTATACCCTGATCCCTAAAATCAAGTCTTGACCATCAAATAAGCTTTAAAGGAGTCTCAGAAAGTGAGGACAGGCCAAAATGTCTTCACTTTACAAAATTGTCCACTCTAATGGTCTAAATCTTAAACTGGCCCTCACAAAGATAGCTGCACAAGTGCACACACACACACACACACACGCATGTTGTGTTTCCATGTTTTATGGGGACATTCCATAGGCGTAATGGTTTTTATACTGTACAAACCCTCTTTTCTATTGCCCTACACCTACTTTATACCTAAACCTAGCCCTCACAGGAGACTGTGAGACCCCTCATGGGGACCTCACAAGGTCAAAATGTACTGGTATTACTATCCTTGTGGGGACATTTGGTCCCCATAACGTGATAAATACCAGGTGCACACACACACACACACACACACACGCACACACAACAAGGTCAAATCTACAGAGAGACTTTTGTAGGTGTATAACATATAACAATTATGCGGTTTTACCGCGCCATAGTCCAAACCAAAATAATCAGATTCTGCGGTATAAATAAAACTAGCAGAGCATGTGGAGTCTGATGCTACCTCAAATCTGTGACCAGGATAAAGCAAACTGAAGGCTCAGGATTGAATGGAGCAGCAGGCACTTCACCTGAGAAGTTCTGTCTATCACTGATGTTATCAAGTTGTACTGGAGAAGACTAAGCAAATTACACTTTTTTTGTAAAAAGCAAGCAGTAGGCGGGTGGCAATATGTCACCACAGACCCCTGACTAATATCAGACTGGCGAGTTTGTGATCGTATGATCCACGGAAAAAGGCCAATGTGAGACATAGAAGAGGCTTCGGGTCCCTGACAAACTGATAATTAAAAGTATGGGATTTTCAGATAATCAGATAATTGAAAAAATTAGTATAATCAATAATTGTTATCAGTGTAAATTAGAGAAAGCGCCTAAATTTTAACGATCATATAAAATTAGAGTCAGATTAAACATGGAGCTAGATTAAAATTAAAACTAAATCCTAATAAATTAAGTGAACTTTGCAAAGGCGCTGTGAAAAGACCGAACATGCATTAAACCTTCAACCAGGCCACTGGACTCCGCGTTTGGGCCGGGGGATGGATCCTTACAGCCTAACAGATAAGAGTTGAGAATGCGCTTTCCCTTTGTTATAACTGAGTCGGACTTGCAGGGGCAGAGCCAAAAATATTCGGGGCTTAGCCCAAATCTAGTTGGTCCAGGCGTCTTTTATCTTTTCCCATGTAGAGCAGCTATAATACTCAGTCTTCATCATTCTGAAATCATAACACACTCTGATGATGTCAAATTTTCACTCTGCACCCAAAAAGAGGCGAAATTTGTGTGATGTAAATAGCTATTTTAAAGTTACATAACATAGGTAGTTTAGGAATTGTGGCGTTAACAGCTTTACTACTTTTTGGCATTATAATTTGAAAGCTGAAAATAAATGCAATGACTTCAATTTAAATATAGCAAAGAAAACAACAAGATGTTTAATCTGTGTGTAATCAGATGGATGGATTCAGATTATTAAAAGACACATGCTATTGATTTTATATGGAAAAGAAACTACACTATTGTGGGAAAATATAATGACATGATAAAATATTGTTTTGGGGTTAATGCTATATAAAAATAAATTTCTAATTAATTAAACCGACTGCTTTATTTTAAATCATGCTTAATACGTTTCTAACAATAAGCCAATAATTTTTTTTTTTTTTTTTTTTATTAAAGATATTATGTGTAAACTATGAACAAATACAAAAACAGAGATCCCGCACTTACAATAGGCTAATGTTTTTGATATTCACTCACTTCAGCATTTTCTTGATGTTTACAAATACAAACAGCCTGTGGCGCCATGAGACCATTGAATTTGCTTGAAATAGAGCGCCAACTACTGTTCAAAACAGAAATTAAGGTGGGGTCAATAAGATGCTCAATAATATTTCATCTATTCATTATTTGTCTTATCATATTTTCAAATGAGGCCTGGAGTCTATATCAGCATCAAGGGACACCAGACAGAACAGAAATCCATCACATCACAATCCATCAAGGACATATAGAGGAGCAATAGGACATCACATCATTTATTTATTTATTGTATGTTTTTGGTTCTGGTATTTTCCTATTCTTCTTATACCTATTTGTTTTTAAGCTGTGAGCTCCAAGCTGAATCAAAGTAATACAAACTTTAATTTGAAGCATTAAATTATACACAGGTTACAAATAAGGGCAATGGGGAAAACAATGTATGTAATCAAGATTTAACTCTGGAGGATTTTTTTTATAGTTCCTATAAGAGCTGGCAGAAGTACCCGCATTTTGGCAGGAACTGAGAATAATTTAAGGGACTCTTTTAGTGGAACACAGTCAGCTGCTCTTATTAGATCACACTCAGCACAAGATCACATTTTAGCACTTCCAGTTATTTTCTCCCTAGAGGGAATGAAATACAGTCATCTGATACACTGTGAAAATGACTGTACAATAGAGTCCACTGGCTTTTTCCACAGATTTTTTTCTTTCCAGGCCTCCATCAGTGTCATCTGAGTCTCATTCGTTGTGAAATGTATCAACAGTTGTGCAATTAATTATAGATTTACACCATAAAGGGAAATCCATTTCCATTTCATAACCATTTAAATGGACATCTACAATATGTGTGAAAATAATAAAACAAAATAAGTTACAGTAAATAACACATATACAGTGGATCCTCTGCATTGGCTGAATACCTGTGAAACAAACTAAACTTGAATACAGTCTGCTCAGAAGCAGTCTATGTTTAGAGAAATGCTATGGCTACATCATGTAAAAAGTACCTCAGTTTTTGGAACTGAAAGTTGAGGTTATCTGTTTACTCTGAGCAAACTTTCCCAGGTATGTAACATAACTTGCTTTCTGAAATACCCTGGGTATATATACCCTGCCAAATAACAAATACATGTTTTGTTGTTTTGTTTTGTTTTGTTTTGTTTTGTTTTAGAGATGGCCAATTCATCACAGCATATGAGCAGGAGCTGTAAAGAAATTCTGATTCTATTTATAGAATTTAAACCATTAAACTGATACAGTGTTGCACTTATTTAAAACAATTAATGAATGTAAGACAAACTAATCCATAACCTTAAAAAAAAAAAGATTGTAATGAGTTTCTTGTGATATTCATCTAAATAAAGATGTTTTCTAAATGCACTCCATGTTTGCAAGCTACCACTAACAAATATTTACATGAGCTAAAGTTGTTGAATATACTTTGCAGTGTTTGCAAGTAGACCTACTTGTTTTATAAAACATAATTGAGGGTTAAAAAAAGCCCTGAGCAAGACAGTTAAAATTATTTATGCTGCCAGTAACAAAGAATTTAGTATTTCCATAAGTAATAAGGTAGGCAAAGTATTTCAACAAGTACCACTTTAACAATTTTTGAGGTATATAAAAGAGTAAAACATTTACGTAAAATGAAAATGATCTTATGGTAACTGCACAATCAGATCATGTGACTTCCACATTTTTCCTGTAAAAAAACAATGAATCATAGAATGCACAATATAATGAACATTATAATTTAAAATTACAGAACACCAGCACATCTGGCATCTGCCACTAAACAAGATGGGTTTGAAATATTGATTTTCCGTTGGGGCGATTTTGCCAGGACGGTGAAAGGAGACAAATCTGAAATTAAGATAATTAAGATAAGTCTTACCTCATTGTTGGACTCCCTGAGTTCTTTGTTGGACTCTATTTCATCCTGCATTGAAAAATAATGAATAACACAATAGCACAAAATGAAATGCTAATTTTGCAAAATAAAGGTGTTTTCCTTTTGATATATATCTGTAGATGATACTTGCCCCTTGTAGAGATTCTGCAACAAATGATGATGATGATGCAAATGATAATTAGAATCAGAACACTACCTAAAACCATTGATGCTATAGAGCCTGGGTGTTCAAAGTCTGATACTGTAGACGGTAAAGAGAAAGAGTCATTTCTGATAACATGTCTGATCTGTAAATAACACAGTGAACTTGGACTAAAAATATGAATTTGTTAGTGTTGAAGACAAATCATAAATGAGCATATATATATATATATATATATATAGATAGATAGATAGATAGATATAGATATAGATATATAATTTTAATTGATTTGATTTTGAATTTATTTATTAAAGGATAACCCCTTGAGATGATCCATCTCATTTTCAGGGGGGTCCCAACAGCACATACAATAGCACATAAAACAATACAATACAAATTACAACACAATAGGAAAGAAAAGGGGGGACAAAATAAACTTTAAATGATAATTTACACTCTATTTGTTATTATTGCATACTCTAGTAAACTTTGACATATTATACCCAAAGATTCTTCATACACTGGACTACCAGTAAAATTGATTTGGGACAAAAAATTTGATTTGACACTTTGACCTGACCATGTTTTGTTACACACCCTTCTATCAAAGTTATCTGACATTATCAAGATAAATTTGTTCTGTCACAGTTAAACCCTGAGTTACTGTCATATTTTATTACCATTTTCTGAACTATAGCGAATAAACTGTGATAATGTGAGAAATGTTGAAGGTGTCTACTGTAACGATCCCGGCCTCTGTGGTTCCCCCTGATCGTCACCAGAGGTCGCCGTCGCCCGAATTCTAACCCCGTACCTGGTTCTGACCTCATGGACTTCCACTTCCTGTTCCCCCACTATTAATACTTCCGGGTTTCTCAGACACATCGCGAAGTCTTGTTTTTGCCCCGGCTGACATTTCTGAGCGTTATTTCATTGTTGGATTATCTGTGTATTACTCTGGACTGCCTTACGTTATTAGTACCTTGCTACCTGCCTTTGGACCTTTCGCTGTGTTTATTGACTACTGTGTTTCTGTCTGCTGCCTGCCCCGACCTTCTGCCTGTTTAACGACTCTGAGTATTGCCTTGCCTTCTACATTCCTGTTTGCTGTACGACTACCTTGCCTGTCTGACTCTGTCTTTAATAAACACGCTGCACATGGATCCCAACTCTGCTGACCCTTCATTACATCTACATAATTTTGGAGTGTATATATACAGGGGTTGGACAATGAAACTGAAACACCTGGTTTTAGACCACAGTTAGTATGGTGTTGGGCCTAATTTTGTGGCAAATACAGCATCATTTCGTCTTGGGAATGAAAAATACAAGTCCTGCACTGTAGCCAGAGGGATTTTGAGCCATTCCTCTTGCAGAACAGTGGCCAGGTCACTACATGATGCTGGTGTAGGAAAACGTTTCCTGACTCGCTGCTCCAAAACACCCCAAAGTGGCTTAATAATATTCAGATCTGGTGACTGTGCAGGCAATGGGAGATGTTCAACTTCACTTTCATGTTCATCAAACCATTTTTTCACCAGTTTTGTTGTGTGTATTGGTGCATTATCATCCTGATACACGGCATCACCTTCAGGGTACAATGTTTGAACCATTGGGTGCAAATAGTCAAACTTCACACTCTGCTCTTACTGGTGGAATGTGCAATCAGTGAAGAATGGCCAGCAGGCTGCGCAACTATAGCCATTAAGCCACCAACACTATATTGGCCAGTGTTTCAGTTTCATTGTCCAACCCCTGTATATATATATACATGTTCAGGCTTGAGCTACTTACTGCAGACATTAACCATGAAACTCTTGTGCACAGTGTGTCTTCTGTTGAAAATCTGAATATGATAGTCTCCAGCATGATCAGTTGTGATATTTGTGATAGTCAGAGATCCAGTTTGAATGTCCACCTTCAGTCTGTCTCTGAATCTCCCATTAAGAACAACATCATATGTAGTGAAATTTTGGCCAGCTCTACTGATTTCCGCTATTGTATAGTCTTTATATTCAAACTGTATCTCATCATATATTTCAGTAATATCAAATTTTAGAGTGACTGAATTTCCCTCCATCTCCGATACTGACTCCACTGCATCTGAATCACCAACACAAATGGAGAACAGAAAAAGTTAGTTAAATAACAGTACAGGTTACAACTAAAAAAGACATGAAAGCAATTAACAGGAACTCTTTCCTATTTGACACGGTTATTAATTTTACAATTTGTTTGGACAAAACCCCTGAGGTAAACACAATGCTTATGTCCTCCAGAGAATGTGCATTACATAAATGAACATGTTCAGTTGCAAGATGCAAAAACAAATGACAAAAGGCTAGAAAAAGAAATGTTCTGATATTTGTTGATATGCTGGCATTTGTCTTTCTGTGTAAGACAGGCATTTGCTGTACTTGCATTTAGTCATGACATACTTAATTTTGTGCCCTGTACTTTATTTAGTCCACAGAATTACTCAGGTTACATAATGGACAAAAGTAGTGAATACACCTCACATTTAGTTGTGAGCTTTCTACACTTCTAAGGAGAGAATGAACTTGTGATTTTTAGTTTTTAAAGTACTCACCGAAAATAGTAATATTGAATCTCTTCTGTATGGTATGAGTGTTGCTGATAATCTGTAGGTTATAAATCCCACATTGTTCTCTTCTAATGCTCCTGATTTTGAGAGATCCAGTTTCACGATCCACCTCCAATTTATTTAAGAATGCCTTGACATTATGTCCACTTATGGGCAGAAATTGGGACGTTTTATTGAAAGTACATATCACAGTGTTTCCAAACATCCACTGTATTAGATGATTTTTCTGTATTTCAGCAGCATCTGTGTGTAGAGTGACAGAATCTCCCTCCATGATTTGCACAGTCTCAACCCCATCCCTTTCATCAGACACAACTGGAGAAAATGCAAAACAGGGATCAGAGATCAAACTTACAGAACACTGTCTAAAAGCGGACAAAATTGAGACCGCTGCTGAAGTACAAACAAAAACCACAGCCAATCAGGATAATTTGCAAGGTAAACTTGCAATGAAATGGAAAAGTACATAATCAAATTCATAATACAGTTTTAACATTACTGAGAAAACATACTGACGTCCTGAAACAATCACAGAATATACTTGTTAGTTTACAGTGTGTTGACAGTTTGAATGTTCCTCTTTTCAAAGATCTGACATGAATTGTTCCATTGTTGATTTCAGTATGGTTACAAAGCTGGGCATATTCAAATTCACATTAGACACTTTTAACATTATAACAGTACTTGAGATTATCAATGTCATATTTCATGCCACAACATTGCAGTCTATTGGTTAGAGAGTTAGATTTGTAACCAAAAAGGTTGCAGGTTCGAGTTTCAGATCCGTCAGGAATTGTAAGTAGAGGGAAGTGAATGTGAAACTAATGATTAGACTGGGAAAAAAAAAAACCCTGACATACTTACCACTCACATTATATAACATGTCTTTGTTTTTGCCATGGATGCTTAGTTTATAAAGTCCAGAATGTTCAGTTCTGATGTTTGTGATGACAAGATCTCCAATCTGCTGGTCTATGTGCAGTCTGTCTTTGAAACTCCCACCAATAACATCAGTATATACAGTCGTTGTATTAGCTAAGCTATTGACTCTAGCTATGAGAATGCTGTTTGGTCCAAACCTCCAGTCTATCACATGCCCTTTCTCTACTTCAGGAAGACTGGTGTGGAGAGTGACAGAATCGCCCTCCTTCACTGACTCACTAACTGGATCACAGAAAACACCTGAAATGAAACATAAAACATTGTGTGTCACACTGTTTCTGTGTTTGCAGACAAGTACAAAGATTAAGACAAGTAGAATGAATACTTTATTCAATAAAATAAACTTTATTTACAAAATAAAAACACAGGATAACACATGGGAAATGCTAACCACACTAATGCCAACGTGAACAAGAACTTACAAGGAAAACTTTAACACAGATGTATAATTTATTATGAAAAAAATAGGAAAAACAAAATTAACTAAACAATCAGTAGTCATAACAAACTAATGTACAACAAAAACAAAGGGAACAAAGGTCAGTTCTTCATACCTCACTTAATGTATCTGAGATGATTTGACAGATGCCAGATTCTCTAAATGATTATGTGTACACGTGCACCAGTAATGCAAATTTCCAATAATCACAGTAAGGACTTCATCACAGTAAGATGTTCGCATGACACAAACAAACCTCTGCCTGTAACTCAATAAGTATAAAAGTTTCTGTCATCATTTACTCACCCTTGAGTTGTTCCGAACCTGTATAAATTGCTTTGTTTTGCAGAACACCAAGATATTTTGAAGAATGTTTGTAACCAAGCAGATTTTGAGTACTATTCACTTCCATAATAATAAATTATAATACTATGGTCAATGGGACCCAAGATCTGTTTGGATATTGATATATTGTCTTTGATATTGTTTGGAACAACTCCGATGACAGAAATTTCATTTTTGAGTGAAGTATCCTTTTAAAATCCATTCATATTCTTTTCTGACAAAATGATGTCAGTTATAAAATGACCCCATAAAATAGCCCACATCTTTAATTTTTGTAATAATAAAAATAAAGAATTTTTCAAAAGTCAGGCTTCAAAATCTTTTTTTTTTTTTTTTTTTTTTTTTTTTTTTTTTTTTTAAGAAAAAATATGCTTTTGAAGTGAAACGTAATGTGCTATGAGAATCATGTATCTTACCGTTTAAGAACAAAAACACAACGAACATGAAAACGTTCTCCATATGGCTGTCGATTTCTTGAAATCGTGTTTTAATAAACCTGACCGGTGGTTTGTCTTAATCCTCTGTCTCTGTTTTCCTGATAGTACTCGAAACTACGGATGGTCATTTTTTTTAAAGATGCTTTATGAAACTTCGAAACCTTTATGAGCCTTTGGTTTCGAATCAGTGATTTGGAACGTGTATAGGCTTCGTTACGTCATAACTGTTTCGAAATGTTTGGAATTTTTCGAAAAAGCCTGTAATGCAAATGAATAACAACAAGAACGACATTTTGTTAGAATTCATGGAGGACTTTTTTCTTGTATAGTTTCCCTGTTGTAGTCTATTGTTTAGTTGTTTATAGGCTATGTATGCATGTATTCTTCTCTTAATAATATCTTACAGATTATTATTTCTAGTTCTTCTTTCGTGTGTATGTGGACTTATTTGTTAACATTAATTGTAATGTTCTATTATTTCTTCATATACATTATATATATATATCTGACATTTTTCTTTAAATGTGCATTTCTTTCTGGCTACTTTGTATAGGTTTCTAAGCCAGTACTGATTGGGCTGGAAGACTGACAGCCCCAGCCCAAAAATGTGCGTCGGCCCCGCGGGCATTTCCCGGTATGCCCTATGGTCAGTCCAGGCCTGACTATGTGTCAGGAGCATTCACTCAGTGTCATTATCTCTTTTTTGACCGAGACGGCCGAATCACGCGAATTCACCGAGAGATCGCCCTCCAGTGGTGAGCCATTGAACTAATGTCTGAAAAATAAATAAATAAATAAATAAATAATATTGCAGACCTTTTTAGTTAAACGCAGTAATAGTAGTTAATAGACGCCTAATTGGCCTATTCAACTGAGCCATCTATAAAACAAACAAAAGGCAAGGCAAGTTAATATATATATATATATATACACACACATATAGCACATTTCATACACAATGGTAATTTAAAGTGCTTTACATTAAATGAATTAAAATAATAATAAAAAATAATCACAACAATAAAAACAAACTTTTAAAATAATTTCACATTTGTTTTAAAATGAATTAAAACAGTTAAATAGAAAATGATTATACATACAGTGAAGTAAATAGCAGCTATTTAGTGATTACTGCTATTCTCAGTTTCCTCAAAATTGATAAAAGAATACATATTATACAGACACTTAATATTTAATTGTATTAGATGATTAGTTAAGCATTAATAGATTACATTATATAAAACATTTGTAATGTTTGTAAACGTCGTTAATGCATACCTGGCCAGGAGATTTGTTGCATTTACACTGTTCGACCAACAGGAGTCACCAGTGTGTAGCGTTTCGAAACAGCGAATCATTTTGCGAAGCAATTGGTTCAATTGATTCGAATCTTTGAAAAGCTTCATTTCCTCCATCACCACATGATTATAACGACTGAGAACGCAGTACTGTGATCTGAAATGGCTGACTACAATAAAGAAATTTAACGGCTCAGCATTTTTGACAGGAACACAACTTGATAACACCAGAATAGACACTCTTCTAAAGAAAAATAAAAAATAAAAAAACACCATTACATAACTCCAACACTCTACCGCCATCTAAGGGTTAAGGGACACGTAACATGTAACTACAGTAAGTGTTTATACCGCCAATACAAAATATGAAATGGGCAATATGGGCGCAAGTTTGACCTATAACATATACCAGCCGAAGTAAAAGTCTCTGTATGGAATTAAATACGCAAACAGTGCCTGCTGGGAAATCTGTGACTGGATGAGTATTGAAGATAAATGCACTGTTACATGTTAATTTACCACACAGTGATGTAGGTCTCAACTGGCAGAAATCGACTTGTCATGGCTTTACGTGATTCAACATTTCTTTCTCCTGCTGATTACACTGCACTTATCATGATTATTTATGTGAACACCAGCTTGAAACCCTGGGGAAAAATTGGGTTTTGGAGCATAAATCAAATCTGCTTATAGGCACTTCAAAAAGAGAATCGATGCTCATAAATGCATGTGTGTTTTGTGAACAGCTTGGTTTGTAAGTCAAAATGAAACTTCTTGAGGTTTGACAACTTTACATCTGCACAGAAAAGTGCTCGGATTGGTCAATACAGAAAACTATGATAAAAGCATTAAAAAGTTGGTCCCAAACTTTTCATCCTTAGGACATGGTGGCATGTACTGATTGTAAATTTGGAATAGCATACAATACCATATTATACAAAACTTTATGTGCAAAAAATAATGCTACTATATATCAAATTTAGTTTTTTTGTTTGTTTGGATATAAGCCTGTAAACTGTCGCATGTGAGCATGTATTCTTAAACTTAATATTTCAAAGTCCCAGTCAAAACCACATTTTGTCTGTGTAATAGAGTATCCACACACAGTCTGTTACTTTTACTGTTTACCACAATCTATGCACAGATTGTGGTAAAAAGTAAAAGTAACAGCTGCAAAGCACACAAAAAGGCGGACACACTCTATCACTAGATTGAGTCTCACAGACAGTTTAAATCTCGAACACATTGGATTGTCTCTATATGGCTTTACTATAAACCACAGACGAGGTTAATCATTGCAGATTTCTTGAGTGGTACTATTTCAGACCCCTGATCTGTTAAAGGAAATGTTTCACTCATTTGTTTTTTGCTGTCTGTGTTTTTGGCGTCTGGCTGGTAAGTTAAAGACATGTTGTTTCATTTTTATCAGATTTATTGCACTGTGAGATCCAGATTTAACAATTTACATTTTTAAAGATTGCATTCATTTCAAAATTGCAGCTTATTTTACATTAACAACACATTCATTGTGCCAAACTTGCTCTGTTTTCTAGTGTTTTGTAATGCCGTGAAGATGATATCTGTGATGGATGGACGTTCTGTCACTTTACAAACTGCTACTGAAATACAGAAAGACGATCTTCTAATGTGGAAGTTTGGAGCTGAAAAGTCTTTGATAGCTGAAATCAATGCAGAGGCTGGAAGCTTCAACACATATGATGGTCCTGATGGGAGATTCAGAGACAGACTGGAACTAGACAAAAAAACTGGATCTCTGACCATCACAAATACCACAAGTGAACATGCTGGACTTTATCTGATAATCATCAGCGGAAAAACAGTGACTGAATACAGATTCAATGTTACTGTCTATGGTGAGTATAGAATTAATGTATGACTCGCTTGAATATACGTTGTGTCATATTTGTACTCATTCTTGCTGTATTAATACAAACTAACAAAATGATTTATAAGTTTTGAATAGCATGATCAGTACTTTGAGCCTGTTCATTTTCTGGCTTGCTTGGTATATGTTTGTAAATTTGGGAGATGAATCACAGGATTTGAAGTATTTAAGAGTTTTTTCACACTATATAGAAGGCTAATTCACAATGCATTGGCATACATTGACCAAAGTGGGCAATCCATTCAACACATCAAAAAACAAATGCCAACCATCTCTAACAAATGCCAAAAGAACACACACTGATCCAACAAAACCCGACAAACTGTGTCTATTGTTCGGCATTCACTGTTTTATTGTGACCCTAACATTTTAACTTTTTCATGTAGTACATCATAACATTTAATGTTGACTAAAATTAAGGCAGCACAAACACTTTTTTAAGTTGAAACAACTTTTTTTTTTTAAGTTGCTTTTTTACAGTGTATCTCAACTGTATCTCAAATTAGGCCTGTACACACTTAATTAAGGTAACACTACATCTAACCAGAGGTCATAACCATTACCATAGAACCAGCTTGACCAACTTAACTTCCTCTATTGGTAACTTTATATAACAATGCTGTGATTTCTAATAATATTACAGAAATGAGGTTGAGGCTGACCTACATTTAGGTTGGTCAACAACACACTGTTGTTCTAAATGGAAAATCTATTATAGCCTCTACAGTCTAACTATACATGACTAATGCCAGTGTGTTAGTTGAGATGGAGACTGGAACTAACAGTTTGAATTTGCACTGATTAAGTAGAGTTTACACCTTTTTGGGACAGATGGTAATTTGTATGAAAACATTAGGAAATAGCATACCCTCTACAGCTAGAAAAATATCTCTAAACTCTTAGGATCCGTATTGCCTTTTAGTCTACTTCTTGTAAGATTAAGACCATTGTACCAGTCACACTGAGACAATTAAAATTATACCAAACATGACAATATAGAACAATATACACTGATCAAAATTATAAACGCAACACTTTTGTTTTTGCCCCCATTTTTCATGAGCTGAACTCAAAGCTCTAATACTTTTGTCCGAAAACCAGTCAGTATCTGGTGCGACCGCCATTTGCCTCACACAGTACAACACATCTCCTTCGCATAGAGATCAGGTTGTTGATTGTGGCCTATGGAATGTTAGTCCACTCCTCTTCAATGGCTGTGCGAAGTTGCTGAATAATATTTGCAGGAACTGGAATACGTTGTCGTATACGCTGATCCAGAGCATCCCAAACATGCTCAATGGGTGACATGTCCGCTGAGTATGCTGGCCATGCAAGAACTGGGATGTTTTCAGCTTCCAGGAATTGTGTACAGATCCTTGCAACATGGGGCTGTGCATTATCATGCTACAACATGAGGTGATGGTCGTGGATGAATGGCACAACAATGGGCCTCAGGATCTCGTCATGGTATTTCTGTGCATTCAAAATGCCATCAATAAAATGCACCTGTGTTCGTTGTCCATAACATATGCCTGCCCATACCATAACCCCACTGCCACCATGGGCCACTCGATCCACAACGTTGACATCAGCAAACCGCTCACCTCACCTCCGTGAAGAGAACACCTCTCCGAAGTGCCAGACGCCATCAAATGTGAGCATTTGCCCACTCAAGTCAGTTACGACGACGAACTGCAGTCAGGTCGAGACCCCGATGAGGACGACAAGCATGCAGATGAGCTTCCCTGAGATGGTTTCTGACAGTTTGTGCAGAAATTCTTTAGTTATGCAAACCGATTGTTGCAGCAGCTGTCCGGGTGGCTGGTCTCAGATGATCTTGGAGGTGAAGATGCTGGATGTGGAGGTCCTGGGCTGGTGTGGTTACACATGGTCCTTAGTTGTGAGGCCGGTTGGATGTACTGCTAAATTCTTTGGAGACGGCTTATGGTAGAGAAATAAACATTCAATTCATGGGCTACTGCTCTGGTGGACATTCCTGCAGTCAGCATGCCAATTGCACGCTCCCTCAAAACTTGCGACGTCTGTGGCATTGTGCTGTGTGATAAAACTGCACATTTTAGAATGGCCTTTTATTGTGGCCAGCCTAAGGCACACCTGTGCAATAATCATGCTGTCTAAGCATCTTGATTTGCCACACCTGTGAGGTGGATGGATTATCTCGGCAAAGACGTGTTCACTAACAGAGATTGAGACAGATTTGTGAACAATATTTGAGAGAAATAGGTCTTTTGTGTACATAGAAAAAGTCTTAGATCTTTGAGTTAAGTTCATGAAAAAGGTGGGCAAAAACAAGTGTGTTGCATTTATAATTTTGGTCAGTGTAATATACGACTGATCATTCTGAGTGAACTGAGTAAAGGGAAATGGGTGAGGGGAAGGAAGTAGGTGCACAGTTTTTTTTTTTATTATTATTTCTGTGTTGTTGTTTGCTCCTTACAGACTATGTCTTCTGCTGTGATTCTGCTGAAGTTGTGATCCGATTGGCTCTCTCTGCTCTGGTGGGTGTGGCTACTGTTGCTGTGCTGGTTTATGATATCAGACCCAGAAGAAGCAGACATCATTCAATTGATCTTGAATAGCCAGATCTTCAGACTAACGGTGGAAGGTCTGGATTCCATGGCAGCCTTCATTGGTCAAGGACTGCTCAGAGGCCGTTTGACTGACATGTAAAGCAACCAATCACAGTTCATTCTGATCAGCTCAATGTGTTCTCTTTAAGTGTGCACTTGAATGGGTTAAATGCAGAGCACAAATTCCCAGTATGGGTCACCATACTTGACTACAATAAGGTACTGTTATTAAATAAATAATAACAGTACCTTTAATAACTAAGTTTAGGGTTGACATTCAATAGATTACACTTCTTAATGAGGCTTAAAACGGTGGTTCTCAAGCAGGGGCCAGTGCACACTTGGGGGCCTCTGTAAACTTCCAGAGGGACTTTTGAAGCTCCTGTTTTCAACATCTGTCAATACTAATACTTATTGCAATTATTAAATTATTGAGGGGGTGTTATTTGTTATTTGAAGATGCTGAAATCTAGGTAGAAGTGAATACCACTTGCAAGATGCTTACTGTTTGAGATAATCCATTTAAGCCATAGCATTTCCCAGCAGGCAAATTTGACGCTGACAACTTTAGATTTTGGTTACACAACCTAAAAACAGTAAAATATCATTCCCTGACATCAGTATTTGATATCAAATTAACATTGACATTAGACATTGAATTCACACTGAATTTTGGTCACCTGATGTCACAACCGAAATTTAACCAAACATCAATGTCTTATGACGTTATGTGCCTGCTGGGTTCTAAGTGGACTAAATTACTAGGTTCATCCAGTCCAAGAAAGAATGTACAAGATCGTAAATCTTTACAGTGTTGTTCATGCAATGGCTCATAGGACTGTGAGAAACATAGGACTGCGGTTTTCAAAAAAAAAAAAAAAAAAAAAAAGCCTTCAGCCCCAACACACACACAGTTACAAAGAATTTCAAAGAGTTCCTACACAGTAGCACAAACGCCACAGACGAGGTTCATCTTTGATTTCTGGTGCAAAACTGCTTCAGACCGTGACTGTTTAAGAAAATGTTTCACTCGTTTGTTTTTTGCTCTTTGTGTTTTTGGCATCTGGTTGGTAAGTTAAAACATATTTTATGCTTTCAGTTCTAGCAGATTTATATAACTGTAAGATCTAGTAGTTCTAACCAAATGTACTAAATTATAATTCTACCCATACTTTCTTACAATTTGTGTTTCCTATTAAATTTACCTAATCAGATCTGCAGCTATTGCACTTGCCCCTGTTCCAGCTGTTGCATTCTGACCTAACATCTATTTAGGCATTTTTTTTTTTTTTTAAATTTTAATTCACTCCAATCTCCACCATTTGCACAAAATGCATTTCCTAATTCATATACTGATACAGATATTCAGTGCCAAACTCTCTCTGTTTCCCAGTGTTTTGTGAAGGCATGAAGACAGTATCAGTGATGGAGGGAGATTCTGTCACTTTACAAACTAATTTGACAGAAATACAGAAAGAGGATATTATAATGTGGATGTTTGGAGCTGAAATGTCTTTGATAGCTAAAGTCAATGCAGAGGCTAGATGCTTCAACACATCTGATGGTCCTGATGGAAGATTCAGAGGCAGACTGGAACTGGATCATCAGACTGGATCTCTGACCATCACAAACATCAGAACTGAACATGCTGGAGTTTATAAAGTGACCATCAATAGGAGAATAGTGACTGAATACAGATTCAGTGTCATGGTTCACGGTGAGTAGAGAGTTAAATTCACCATGTGCACTACATATTGGAAAAACTAAAATTAATGCAAATTAATGGTCTCTCATTAATATTATTTGAACTATAACATTATTGATGTTATGATTCTGATTGGGCAAGAGGCATTTTAAAGGGTTGGAAACTTTTCTCTAAATGTTTGACCTCATTCACACTTCGCAGGAGTCAACATCAGTTGCAGAAAATCAGACATAAACACAATCTGAGATTTTTTTATTTTTATTTTTTATACCTTCAGAGGCATATTCCATCCAGTTAGAGAAAATCAAACATGTTGAATATTTTGAGGCAATTTTAGATGTTTACATCTATATATACACAGTAGATTAGTGTTTGATGCGTTTTTTTTCCTTGAAGTCGGCAATGCTTTTTAAATGTGTTCAGATATTAAAAGCCATATAGCATATTCCAGCATTGAGATGTTCACTTTTCTATATTTTCCAGAACCACACTAAATTGTTTTGAAGTTAGGTTTCAATTTAAAGAACTTTAAGGTCATGCATCTGCATAAAGATAGCACTTATAACTGGGGCTTGATTAAGTATCTTCTTATTGTTGTGTACTTCTGTATTTCATATACACACGAAATGATATAATTAGAGTATTCATTTCCTTGTTGAAATGCATTTGTTACTCCCAAGCCTTTGCAGTGTGAATTTGGTTTTTAAAGAGATTACAATATATGCCCTTATGTTAAAATACTCAAAATAAATGTTAAGAAACTGTTAAAGAAATGTATTTATTTATTCTATTTTTATAGTCAAATTTTTAAATGTCAAATGTGAATTAAAGCTGTTGCGTCAGAGAATGAATACGTCCATCAGATTTCCTCATGCTTCCTCATTCAATCTTTGTCAAGACTGTTCCTCTCCTCTTCACAGTGTAATTGTTACGTTCTTTATCATGGTGGTGTTTGATCAGGGTCAAAAGAAACAGAGAAGCATCTACTACTGAACCAAAAAGCAATTTTGCATGGTGTGTCTCTTAAAAATCATGTCAAACGCATATTGGACTCATAATAATTTAATAATTCGCTAGATTCATAGTGTGCATGCTGCTGTAAACTATTTTATCCAAACATTAGGAGTTAATTTCCTCTTAAGCAGTCTGACATTTGTTTTCTTTCATAAAGCGGACTTTCCGTTCACTTAAACAGCTGAATACTAGGGCTGGGTTAAAAATAATGATTTCTCTGTTATTTTGATTAACCAATATCCGTTCTTAACTCCAAATCGATTTTTAGTTTGTTTCAGTTGCGTGAACAAATATTCTCTAAACATTATCTATAGTGAGCATCCAATCTAATAAATCGCAATAAGTCAAGCTCTGAAATTCTGTCAATGTAATGATGAAATTCCAATAATAAATACAGTTTCGACAGATTGCTGTAGTGCCTCAGTTGTAGCAAAGTGGCAGCATGGAAGGTAAACCGATCATCTCTTTAGCTTTACTACTAGTTACAGCATGAAACAAAAATGAATGAATATCTGAAGCTATGTTGACAGATACATTACAACTTACAGAAATTAATCATGTCCCGAGTAGTCACTCAGCTTGTAAACAATGTCACGTAATGTTAACTGTAACTGTAAATGTAATTTACCTCAGAAAAGCCATCCATAAATATGTTAAGTTAGCTAGAAAAAAAATTCTCTAGTTAAATGCTCACAATAATGTATCTCTGCAGGCAATGCACATGTAAATCTGGTGCTGATCTCTGTTGCTGCTGCTGGATCTTTATTGATTATAGCTGTGGTTGGGATCTTCTGCATCTGCAAGAGACTAAGAAAAACATCCGAAGAGGGCAAGTTACCTATTGTTGATACATTTTCATTTACATCATACATTTTGTGAATAATAAATACTGTATTTATTTTGAGAAAAGACTGATAGTAGATAGCATTGTGCATTAATGCATTTCTAAATGATGGACAATTTTGTTAAAACAGTTCAGTCCTGTGAGGAACAGCTAACTTATGCTGATGCAACATACTGCAATCGAAATTCGCCTAAAACGGTAAGATAATTACTGTGTGTTGTGTTTGTTTCGCTATGTGGGTTTGTAGGTGCATGCTTTTGTTGAATTATTTGATTGATATTTTTAGAAGTGTACGGGAACCTGAAGTGTCAAAATGTCGCAAATATTTCTTTGGAATATATATATGAGGTAGGACACAGGCCAGTCTATTAGAATATTTGCTTGTTAGTGTCAAACCCAATTAAGAAATACATAAATGAAAATAAGTGATATATTATACATTAATTGAAATTTGATTCAGTATTTTATACTATTCAAGTTTTGTATATAAGCATGTATGCATCAGTTCTGTGTTAAATAATATGAACACAGTAAACAGTGATAAAAGATGCAGCTTTGCATTTTGTAAATAAAAGTAATTAAGTAGATGACAAAAAATAATAATCAACCATCCTTTGTGTTTGTGATTTCTTACAGAGGGTTAAAGAGGAGGTTGAGGTGGTGTATGCAGCTGTCACTAACAGCTCTTCTGTTTCTCATTAATGATCTTCCTATGTTACAGTAATACTAAGTTTTCAAAATGTTCATTGTAAAGGACTGCAAAATATGTTGATCAATTTGCAAAAAAAAACTACCTTCTTAAAATAAAGCAATTTATTAATTTATTAATTTACTGATTTATTTATTTTTTCTGTGAAAAAAAAAAAAAAAATTGTATGTTATAAAGACATGTATTATTTAATATAACACCAGTTGTGTTCGTCTGAAAGTCAAATACACCTAGGTTGGCTCGAGGGTGAGTAAATCATTGGATACTTTTCATTTTTGGCTGAAATATCCTTTTAATTGTCCAGGTGGGTGATTGCTTGAGGGAAAAAGCTGTTCTTGTGTTCTGGTTCTGGCTGTTCTGATGCTCAGTGCTCTGTAGCACCAGCCACAGAGCAATGGATCAAAGATGAAATGGCCTTGGATGGTAGGGTGTCCAAAGTGATTTTTCCAGCCCTCTTTCTAATTCTGGAGGTGTAAATATCTTAGGGTGCCCAGTTATCCTCTTGACCATCATTTGTAGTCCTCAGATTTAATGCCAGACGGCCATTCAGAACTGTATCAGCAGCTCCCGTGGCAGGTTGAATTTCCACAACTAGTGAAGGAAATACAACCTCTGCTGGACCGTTTTCACAATGGAGTTAATCATGTGTCCTACTTCAGGTTCTGAGAGATATTAGAGCCCAGGAACATAAATAGCTGCTGTTCCACTGTCCCCAGCAGGCACTGGATGTTAATATAACCTCAGGATGGCATTGAACCCCAATGTTGGGCGGACGGTTGACAATGAAAATCAAGTTGACATCAGCATTTGACGTCAATTTGATTTAACGTTAGATTTTGGTTACACAACCTAAAAACAACAAAATGTGAATGCCAGCTGATGCTGGTATTAGACAACAAATTAATTAAAAAAAAAAAAAATTAAACTTTGACAATAGAAGCAGAATTGACATTGAATGTTGGTCACCTTTGGCCTGTTGCATGAAGCCAGCTTTACAAACTCAGTTTCAGAGTAGGTTTAGAGCTAACAAAACCAAAGAAAACCAACCTGGTTTAGATCAGGTTCAGCGGGCTCACAAAGCTCAATATAAACGTTCTCTGTCAATTCAAGAGTTTGATCCAGAGATTGTGATTAACTCTGGAGCGCGTGCACCTAAAAGAGTGACACATGCAGCAAATAACCAATCATGAGGAATGTCGAGAGCATCAGCAAAGCATCAGTTGGATTCAATTCTCACGATAAAATGTCGCAACCAAAATTTAACCAAACATCAACATCTTATGACATTGTGTGCCTGCTAGGTCAGGCCAGTACGAGCCAGCGCCAACAAGCCAGGCAGGGCCAAATTCAAGCTGTTTCCCCACTGTCATGCCAGTAGCCTTTTTCGAATTTATTTACATCTCATATTAAAATATCGCTTTCAATAAAAAACAGATCACACAAAGCCCCAGGTGTGTTTTTGCCTTGAATGCAATTCAGTGAATGTATGCGACACTCAAGCAGTTCAGTTTGTGAGTCAGATTGAAACCTGCCGTGGTCTGCTTTCTCTAGATCTGGAAAGAAATGTGGTTTGATCTGATGGTCAAAAACATCTTTTACAGGAGAGCGTGGCTGCTACTGGACGTTTATGTTTGATGTGCACTGGTGAGTGTGCGAGGTGTGAATTTTGTCTTATTGTGAGTTTGCAGGACTTGCATGTGGGTGAAAGTTTTTTTTTTGTTTGTTTTTTTTTTCCATTCCTGCTCATATGAAGCTCATAATCTGACTTCTGCTCTACACAAAACAACTTTACTATGCCTCAATTTTTGTAGAGGGGTTGGTGCAAGGCCAGCTACATCCTGGCCCCCTGGGCCAAGCTGTTTAAAAGAAATGTGATCAGATTTCAGATTGGATCAAAATTTGAAAATGGGTGGATCAAAGGAAAAATAAAAACATACCACTGAAAAATGTAGTGTAACCTACCAAATGTAAACTATAGGTTGCTATTTGCTGAGACTTAATTGTTGTAAATATAAGATTTATACCAAAAATGTTTCATGCTGGTAAGAGAGATTTTCAGTTCAGTTTGAAGCATTTTACAAACGTAACAGACAAGAGCTCTTTCATAAAAACCGTGAGCAACGGTCTATAATTCGTAGGCTACGTGCTTGTTCTGTGAATTTACACATAAATCGTTTGAACGCTATCCTACACATTCGATTCGATATTCGTTCTGCATTTCACAGAGATCAAAGATACAAGAAAATTCACTGACTAACAAATTGCAACCTACCTAGCTGTGCGGTTAGTTAGGCTGCGTGTGGTGGTTTCTCGTGGATGTTTAAGCTAGTAGTAACAAAGGGCCAATGAATCATTCGTGTCGAGCACAGTATTGCATCTGTACAAAGATTTTTACGCCGTATTGTTTGGTTGTTGGAAGACTTTTGTGTTGTATAAACAAAAAAAAAAAAAAAAAAAAAACATAGAACGGTAACGCAGTTGTAAAAACCGTCAGAAACGAAACTACAACAGCATTTGACCGTTGAATCAGTAAGCATATTTTACTACTAGAGTGCCAACTAGTGCCTAAACCAGGAATTAAATTATAATAGAACCAGGAAAAATAAATTAAGGGTTATTTTATTAAACGTTTATTCAAAAATTGCACATTTATTTACATTGTTGGGCTTAAGAAAACTGACAAGTCAGCAAAAATGCTGTTTGTCAAACACCTTTATTATACTGTATTGTATTGAAGGAAAAGGAAAGGAAAGGACGTGACATGTGGCCAAGTATGGTGACCCATACTCGGAATTTGTACTCTGCATTTAACCCATCCAAATACACACACACACAGTAGTGAGTAGTGAACACACACACGCACGCACACACACACACACACACCGTGAACACACACCTGCACTCTAAAAAATGCTGGGTTAAAAACAACCCAATTTGGGTTATTTTGGCAACCCAGCGCTGGGTAAAAAAGGGACAAACCCAGCGCTGGGTTGTTTTGACCCAGCAAGTTGGGTTGAATGATTGACCCAGCATGCTGGGTTGCTTTTTTTATGGTTTAAAATTACTACACTGCTAGGCTAAAATGAACCCAAAATTGAGCTAGGCATTAAATCTACAAATCTTGATCATTATAAAATCACTTTAACACACACAGAATCACTATCAAAAGATAAATGTTTATTAAAAACTACAACAAGAGAAAACATTCAAAAGTAACATGCATGTGAAAAGAAATGCAGAAAAAATATGGCATTAGCAGGTACAGAGTTTATAAATGAAGCACTGAATAGCTGCTGACTATTTTGTCTGGTAAATTCTGTATATTGTATAAAACTACTGTACAAAAAACACTACTTTACAATTGTACAATTAGTTAATAGTTTCTTTCTTCTTTTTTTTTTTTTTAAACAAACTAAAAATAAAACCACAACATTAACACTGACATTATAACATTTAACACAAGCAAATGTGTGAAGTATTGTGAGTATGTGTATGAATGAGTGTGAACTCCATTTCTACTGAACAACACAGAACGAGCATTTGACATTTTGTTTTTACAGACTATACACTTACGGTTTGTTTCACAGTCCATGACTGCATACAGAAAATGCATCACTGCCAATTTCCTTAATCTCTTTAAGATAATTGATGTAGTCATGAAGTCCCATCAGCTCTGCAAAGGTGTGCAACATCTTTGACATTATCTAGGGCGGCCTCCTCCTTTAAAACCACCGTTGCATCAGTTTGGGGGAAGATCATTTCTCCTCTTTGTCCAGCATTCATCCCAGTCACCACCTGCTCTTCATCAGTGGCCTAAAATAGAAAAACATTTAAAAAAGAAAACATTTAGTTCAAATGTAACCATTTTCAAACAGAGGTGCATCCAATTCTGTAAGGATGGGTAACTAGACTGTTTTATAATTTCAACCATATTGTGTGGTTGTGTGGTTGTTAGAATACTACAGTAGCAGACATTGGTAACATTTATTTTCTAAAACATAATTCCCATCAATCTTAAAAGAATGAAGCTCTCTTATGTCTCTGCCCTTTTAACCTCTACATAAAACATTTTTTTACAGTCAAACAAACAAAAAAAAAAAAGTTATGACCATTACTTGCCTTAAACCACCTTTCCCTCTCTGATGAACGAGCTGAGAATATCACCTCCTCACACAAGCAGGATTCTGTGTTGTTAACTCCAAAGTTGGTTTACGTTCTGCAATAAAAAAACACAGACATCAGTGGTTTAAATAAAATGTGAACAAGTCATCATACTGTTCAAAATGTGAAGCAAACAAACAGGAGACAACAGAAACATGTATTTTTTACAAATAACCTGCATCAATCTCAAAAGAATTAAGCGCTCACCTATGTCTCTGGCTTACCTACATAAAATGTTTTTGTTCTTAGACAAAAAAAAAAAAAAAAAAAAAAAAACTGATAACATTGCATTATGACCTTTTACTTGCCTTAAACCGCCTTTCCCTCTCTTATGAAGCAGCTGAGAAAATCACCTCCTCACACAAATAGGCTTCTGTGTTGTTAACTCCAAAGTTGGTTTGAGTTCTGCAATGAAAAACACAGACACCAATGGTTTAAATAAAATGTGAACAAGTCATCATACTGTTCAAAATGTGAAGCAAACAGGCAGAAGACAACAGAAACATGTATTTTCAAAAATAACTCACATCAATCCTGAAAGAATGAAGCTCCGGCTTTCAACATCTACAAAAAAGTAAACATTCTTATACTACTAGTCAAAAAAATATATAATATGGAATTATGACATTATGACCTTTACTTGCCTTATACTGTCTTTCCCTCTCTTCTGAAGAAGCTGAGGAGATCGCCTCCTCTCACACGCGGCCTTCCGTGCCGTTAACTCCAGAGCTGGTTTGAGTTCTGCAATGAAAAATATGCACATCAATTATTTAATTAAAATGTGAACAAGTAATCATACTATTTTTGCATCAAAATATTAAGTAAACAGGCAGAAGACAATGGAAATGTTTATTTTCTACAAATAGCTCGTATCAGTCAAAAAGAATGAATCTATCCTGATTCTGGCTTTGAACATCTACATAAAACATATTTTTACTCTTAGACAAATAAATTAATTAATTAATTAAATAAAATATAACATTAAATTATTACCTTTACTTGCCTTAAATCACCTTTCCCTCTTTTCTAAAGCTCAGAAAAATCGCCTCCTCACACAAGTAGGTGCCTGTGGTGTTAGCCTCAAAGTTGAGTTCTGCAAAAAACGGACATCAATGGTTTAAATAAAATGTGAACAAGTCATCATACTGTTGTTGTATCAAAATGTGAAGTAAACAGGCAGAAGACAACAGAAACATGTATTTTCTAAAAATCACTCGCATTAATCCTGAAAAAATTAAGCTCTCCTATGTCTCTGGCTTTCAATCTCTAAAAAAATGCAACCATTCTTTTACTAATAGTCAAAAAAGGTGATATTAGACGGAATTATGACCTTTACTTGCCTTATACCGTCTTTCCGTCTCTTCTGAAGAAGCTGAGCCGATCGTCTCCTCTCACTCGCGGTCTTCCGTGTCGTTAACTCCCGGCGCGGGCACAATGAAGACTCAAAGCTCAACAAGTCTGAAATATTACATGCAAAACATTACTTTTAACAATTAAAACTTAATGAGCCTTACAATCATTAAGCTAGTCTTCATTACACGACGCCGTTTTCTTTAGGAAACTACTTTCAGTTTAATCGCGGGAAAAAAAAAGGTTTACGAATTAACATGTAAATCGGTTAATAACCCTCTATTAACACCTAAATCTTGTGTAAATATGACATATGAAACTCACAGGCGTTGTATTAAAGCTATCTCTTCCGTTCAGTAGAAGAGGCCGTTAAGACTATTTCTGAGGCGAAAACGGCGTCAGCGTATTTTACAATAAAAGCTCTTTTCCGACTTTTCCCGCGTTCCAAGTCTTAAAATACTCCCGGACACACATAATGAATGATGATTTTACATTTTTAATCTTTACTTACCGAAAATCGTCCTTCACTCGCTTCCATCTGCAGACGCCGAGAAAATGGCCGCTTCTCGCACTTTTTGACTTACGGTGGACACGACGTGCCTGCTCTCTCTCGAGTCCGCGTTCCTAACCCAGCACCGCTGGGTTATACATTAAGACCAGTTTTAACCCAAAATTGGGTTAAATTAACCCAACTTTCTTACCCAGCGGTCTCGACCCAGCATTTGGGTTGAAAAAACAACCCAGCGTTTTTTAGAGTGTGGAGCAGTGGGCAGCCATATTGCTATCGCTGCGGCGCCCGGGGAGCAATTGAGGGAGCGGTGCCTTGCTCAAGGGTCTCACCTCAGTCGTATAGTATAACATTAGTTGTGTAATAAAAACGATCAAAATTACCAATAGAGACATCAAGGTGTGCAATAAAATTATAATGCACACACATGCATATATAATTAATACATATTTTTAAACACATTATGATAAGTTGTTCATTCATGTTCATAATAAGTGATGTAATCCCAGTTCAATGTTATTTCATGTCAACTTTTAATCAATAAAATTCACTGTAAAGTGCTACTCTTTATGATTTGGTAATAAAATCAGATTTTCTAACATTAATGATTACAAATGACAAACCAGCCAGAAAGAACATTAATCTGAGTCATATTTTAGTTTGTTTTCTATCATTATTAATAATCCCAATGCATTTGTTTCATTACTTTCTATGACTTTTGTTGAGCTTTCTGAAAACATGTACAATAACACTTGCCTTTTTTTACACAACACTTTATTGATGTCCCAGTGGCAGTCACCAGTCCCCATCAAATAAATATCATTTGGATTATGCGGCGATGGGACCTCTGCACTCTTGGAAAACAACAAAGATTCACAGAAGGTAAAGAAATGAACAGGACTTGGAATCAGTAACACAAAAATACTACAAACGTGTAATTAGCACTAGAGACGAACTGACAATTGATCTTACTGACTGATCATCAGTGGTTTGCTATTGATTGAACCGAAAAATGGCGCCATCTGGTGGATTTTTAATAAACACCAGGTAAACAGCATCAACACTGTGAGCTCAACACTCATGGATGTTCTATTGCACATATTTCAGTGCATATGTCATATATGTTTGCGCATTTACAAACAAGTAGTAATTACAGCATACGTTCACAGACCAGATAAATATCAGCTCTTCATAAGGGTGCAAATTAATTTGTGACCTTAAAAGCAGCAGGTTTTTCATCCCCACATTTATTCATGCATCTGCATCAGTGAATCTTTGTGCCTGTTGGATAGCCTATATATTTTTTTTCATCCTTCTAGTAAATGAAAGCATTTGCTGTATAAATTTGGCAGTAAAGCTGTTTAAGTTAGTTGTGATTTAAATACAAATAACTTAGCAAGATAAAAAAAAAAATAATAATAACTTAAGCACTTTAACAAAATTAATGAGACAAAACAAGGTACAAAGGCACTTTCTACAACCTTCCATTTCAAGCTTCCTCTACAAGCACATAACTAATACACAACCATAAACCATAAACATATTTGGTAACACTTTGTAATAAGATACATGCCATATTCCCGTCGTTAGAAAACAAATCAAGTATTTCCTTCCTTCCACTGCCACTGCATTCCAGCATGTTCTTTATACGTCCTGTTAGTCCTATTACATTTCTGAAAATGCATAAAAAAATGCCTGCAATTTGCTCTATCCTGGCCATAAGTTTGCGATAACAAAAGCCTCCTCGAAATTTACTAGTAAAAAAAATTTCAGCCGAGTCTAAAATGAATCAAGAAAATACTTTTATTTTGCCAGGTGTAACAGGGTAAAAAAAAAAATACATTTATTATGAATTGTGCAAAAAGGCCTGTTGTAATTGTAAAGCATCATGCATTGTTTATTGCTCATTGTTAATGCACCTAAAAAAAAGAAAGTTTTGGAGACACCTACAGGCAATAAGAATTAATAGTTAGCTATGTCAGCCATTTTCTCTTCAGTTCAAAACGAGCTGTTGAGAAGAATGGCAGGTACAAATGTCTCTCCGGTTAAATATCTCAAATTGCTGACTGATTTATTTTATTTTCTTTTAAAATCAAATATATCAATCTAGAAATGTATCTAAATCTCTTTTACTCAATACTGGAGCGATATGAAGATCCGAGGAATCCGACGAGGAATTGTTTCATGCATTTTACATGTGGGGAGCACACCATGTATATATGGAATTTTTGTATTTCTTCTATTTCTGTGTATTTACTTTGAATATTCTTATGTGTATATGGTTTTTTGTTAGTTTTGTTACCAGATGAGCAACGATTAATGTCTGTCTGGTGTTTTTTCATTTATTATTTGTGTAATTTTATGTTCTTCATGTTAACAAAAGCATAACAGAAAAGAGACCGAGTTCATAATCACTTCAAAGTCATTTATTGATTGTCAGGTCTTCAGTTCAAGATGAGCTGTTGAGATGAATGGAAGTTTTGTTACCGGATGAGTACATGGATAAACTCGGCAACTGTCTGTGTTTGATCTTTGATCTGTGACTGGGAGAATCGAACATGAGAACCAGAGTGGGGTTACACAAGCATAGTAAAACATCAATCAAAAGTAGTAAATTCAAACAATCAATGGAGCAAATACATTAAATGCATTAACATTTAGTTGCACAACTTGTCAGCATAACACAGAGAATAAGATATAATTTCAAAGAGTCAGCATACCTGCCCAAGAGAGAGATACACGGCATTCGTGCACTCTTTTAGCTCAAAGAAAGCAAAAAGCGACGGCAAAAGTGATGGCTAGGAGCATGGCTAAAAGAGACTAAGAGCAATAGCTATACAAGCAAAATGTTATGGTATCCTGTGATTTTAAACACACATCCCAAAATAGTGTCTTGACCAATTAGATGTTCTTGCAGAGTATAATTTGGCCATAATTGATCAGGGTTGGAGCTAAACTCTGCAGGAAGGTAGATCTCCAGAAACAAGGTTGGCCACCACTGGCCTACGCCCTACACCTGCTTGTGTTCACATCCTCCAAAATGTGTCAAAAACTAGCTATACGTGTTCACATCATCATTCGAATGTGACGATTAGAGCTGGTATACTTCGTTATATTATATATAATGGAAACAAGGCCATAAAAAAGTGGCAGCTTGCATTTCAAACACATATAAACATACATCTAAATGTACTGAAACAACTTTCTCAGTGAGGTATATGTTTTGATAGATTTAGTATTTATCAAACCACAGCAGGTTTCAGTTTGACGCGGATGCTAAATTGCTAGTGTCATACATAAAACTGATGGTGACTGAGATGGTGGACTGTTTAAACTTTGTTTGGCCAAGCTCAACAACTTATAAAACAAGAAATCAATAAGCTCATTTCAACATCAAAACAAGAAAGACTCACTTAACATTCTTCTACTTTTACATATTTAACAGAGCTGGGCAAAAAAAAAAAAGTATAAAAATAAGGAAAGTATCTTTTCTGCCATTAAATTAAAGTCTTCAACCTATTTTATATCATCATATATTACACATTATATCTAAATATACACATATTATTTTATATATACACAACATGTTCAGAGTGTGTGCGCTATAGGAGGGTCAAACTCTGTTGGGGGAGGAATCAAATTCACGGTTTGAGAGTTTTTAGTGGACAGTCTTGTTAGTTCAGACACGTAAAGAAAATGTTTCCTTACATGTTTGTTTTGTTCTGTTTGGGCTGCTGGCATCTGAGTGGTAAGTTATAAAAGCATTTTACAGCTTCATGTCATTCTATTTCAAAGCAACAAGCTGTTGCAACTGTTCAAATTCAACTATTTTCATGAGATATTATTGTGAGATCTATTGATTCAGGTCCTTGTTTGCATTCACTATTTGGGTGCACATTCAAAAACTGAGGTATTTTTAAATAGTTAGTTCCAAGTCTTGAAACAGCAATTCGAAAAATATAGATAACATAAATTTCCAATACTGTCCATAACTTTTAACTTATTTATTGCTGAAGTAATGGATTTCTAAACTGGATTTAAGAAAATAACTACAAAGGTCATACAAAGATCACAAATCATTGTTAAAAAGCAGGAGAACTATACGTGAGATTCAGTTTGCTTGATTTCTTGTAAAAAAAAAAAAAAAAAAAAAAAAAAAAAAAACAAACAGAAGGAGAAGATGAAGAAATGTATCAAAAGTGAACAGAATTAAACATTAGTTAATTACATCTTGAAAGCACAACTTTACACATTTATTTTATACAAGATAAAACAACCGTACATTTAAAATAATTGGTTCACACACACATATTTGTTCAAATTTATCACCTTTAATTTTCTTTTGTTTCTGCTGCTGTTCTTCAATTCATATTTAAAGGCTACAAAGGGCTGGTTAATTCAGGGTTTATAAACAATAGGAACCTTAAGCTGTGAAAAATCTGTTTATTCTGCAGGTGTGTTTGGTGCATCAGTGTCAGTGATGGAGGGAGATTCTGTCACTCTAAACACTGACGTTATTGAAATACATGAAGACAAAGACATACTGTGGACATTTGAAGCTAAAAAGTCTCTGATAGCTGAAATCAATAGAGCTGCTGGAATCTTCAACACATACAGTTGTACTGATGGGAAATCCAGACTGAAGCTGGACAAACAAACTGGATCTCTGACCATCACAGACATCACAACTCAACATGCAGGAATTTATCAACTTGAGATACGGGGAGCAAAATGGTCATCAAAAACATTCAGTGTTTCTGTCAATGGTGAGATCATTTTTATAGTTTATATATATCATATAGTTTCACACTGTGATCACACAGCCATTATTATACACTTCAAATGAAAAGTTCACTGTTCGCTCATGTTTTCAGCTCGTCTGCCTGTTCCTGCCATCAGCAGTAACTGTTCATCATCATCATCATCATCACCACCACAGCAGAATTGTTCATTGTTGTGTTCAGTGGTGAATGTGAGTAATGTGACTCTCTCCTGGTACAAAGGAAACAGTTTATTGTCCAGCATCAGTGTGTCTGATCTCAGCATCAGTCTCTCTCTACCTCTGGAGGTGGAATATCAGGATAAAAACACCTACAGCTGTGTGATCAACAATCCCATCAGCAACCAGACCACACATCTGTACATCAGCACACTCTGTAAACCATGTTCAGGTATGTGAAAGGTAAAATGTTTTACCATCTTATGACTGTACGAGGTTCTTCAGAAGTAGCTTATGCCTATAGCTGAGCTGTGCTGCTGTTTATAGTGTTTATTAGATCAGAGAATTTACTCACACTAATTACTATTTTTGCCGTTGCAACACCAGGTCCACAGTCCACTTCCTACTGTTCAGGCTCTGAATGTCACACAATGCTGATCTTTACTGCTGCTGCTGCTGCTGGATCTCTTTTGATTGTCACTGCAGTCTGGATCCGCAGGAAATACAGAAAAACTGATCAAGAAGGCAAGTTGTTACTTACAGCTTTTGATAAGTACTATAACAAAAATTACAATTATTCTAATTACTACTAGTAATTAATCACTAGTAATTCATTAGTAATCCAATTATTACTAATTATCATTTAATCAACGTTATTCTAAAAATGATTTGTGGTTTACACTCTTCCTCTTACACAAAAACATTCTGAATTTCTCAAACTAAAGCAAACTAAACCTGCATCAATTTAATAAATGAACTTTCTCCACATTTTGAGTTGAACAATGCCATCTTTAGCTGGTTTTCTAAAGAACTTGCACGTTGATGTTTTACTTGAGCTTCAGTGATGACTAATAGTTATCACAAAGAAAAATAAAATGCAAATTCTTCTATAAATTATCTGGCAAACAATGTCTTTGTAATGCCTTTTAACTACACCTGATAAACACATGCTCTGCTAGGCACTTTATTTTTGTTAATTCAATGCATCTATTATTATAGATGAAAGAGTTCAGTCTCATCATAAAACAACAGCAGCAGCATTTCAGATATTTATAATGGCCATAAGATCAGCATTCAATGTGAGACACACTGACTCACATCCCTTGATAATCATGACACTTACTTTACCATACTAACTAAAGGGAGTAATAGATCAACAAAGTCCATTTTAAGGACATTAGGCAATTGTGAAGTTGATGCAGTATTTCCTGTGTCAGCTGAAAATATAACCGACTACTTGTACAACTACTTCCACATTCTACTTATTACGGCTCGGGAGTTTCCAGTTAGTGTTCAGTGCACATACATATAAAAACAGTTTCTCATGAGAACAGACTACTGCTACATTTTAGGGCTGGCATTAAAAAAAAAAAAAAACAAAAAAAAAAAAAGGAAAGGAAAGAAGGAAAGAAAAAAAAAAAACAACAACAATCATGTTCTCATCTTCAGCCTGCTGAAATGATACTGTAAATATATTTCCCTTCCGTATTTGCATTCTGAATAACAAATAAATATTTCCCCACTAATCTACCACAATGAGTTTGACTGATAAACACCCTTATGAAAATTAACCATGGTTTTGCTATAGTAAAAGTACCATGTTTTCTTCCCATTTTTACCATTTGTATAACAGCACTTTTACTAAAAATAGACAATAACCATCATTCTTCACTTGCAATTTTTGGTTTTATTTATAGTAAAACTATGGCTAATTTGTTTGTATGCGATGGTGCTCTTATTCCGAGCCCCTACTGCTTATTCCATCGTTTAAAATGCCTGAATAAATGTGTGGTATTTAACGACGTAAAAGATTTAAATAATACAGTAAAATAATAAAACAGTAACACACAATCGCTGTTTACGGATACCATGGAAATGAATGAGAAGTGCTGTAAGCTGAATTCACCTGTCTAAACTCTAAAAATAGTTCAATCCAACAGTACTGTTGTGTAAAACATGTTGAAGATTAGCAGATTAATTGATTCATTAAATGATGACATTTTCTCTAAAAAAAAAAAAAAAGCTGTTTATTCAGTGTAGTGAAGCCTCTCCTCCACTGACATCCATTTAAAAAAAAAAAAAAAAAAAAAAAAAGACCTGGGAGAGAGACCTCTTTCCCTTCCTCATGTACTGCTGGACTCTATGACACATTTGACAAATACATTTTAAAAACAGTAAAATGTGTCACTAGGTGCTTTCTGAAAGTAGTCTGGGTAGTCTGAAAACTTGATAAATCTAGAAAAATTGGCAAGTTAGCAACAACAGACCAGGATTGGGAAATACTGAGTTAAGACATCATGCTGTGATGTATATCTGTTTTCTATTGGTCAGGTCTTCACCAAACTTGAACTTTAAAACTCATCAGCTTTTAAAATTGAGGAGGAAAAAATACATAAATAAAAATGTTAATTTTAAAAGATAAACAATTTTGCTACCATTATGTCATGCACTGAAACAAAATCGTAATAAATCTCAAGCAGTTACTTTTTTTCACAGTTTCATTTCATTAACCTGTGTTTTTTCCCTTTACAGAAATTTAAAGAGGAGGAGGATGTGGTTTAAGCAGGTGGTGCCATTAGAAGATAATCAATCTACAGACTATTTTACCAGATCCAGCTCAGTGATCATTTCACTTGGAACCTCCTGTGACACCCTGTAGTTCCTGAATCTAATGCCCTATTCGGACGGTAATTGTTTCTAATGGGGACACAAGTTATTTTCACTATTTACAGGGGGTAGTCATTTTATTGCCATCTGAATCTAGAATGTGTTTTTGTGGACAAACATCATGTGGTAATTTAATTGCAGCCTGAATCTCCATATCTATAAAGTATTTACAAGAACAATCCATAACTGCTCCACCACAGCAAGTGGGAGCAGAAAGAGAAGAAAAGCACATAAACATTCAAATTGTATATAAAGACTTATTATGGCAGCAGCAGGCACTCAATACAATTTAAAAATCTGTATTATATACAGTAATATACATAACTATATTGTGTATAAAAATATGCAACTATAGCGCATCTATATTCCTATATATATATATATATATATATATATATATATATATATATATATATATATATATATATATATATATATATAACGTGACCCGCAAATTAAATCTTTTTGAAAACTTGTAGATTACATTGTTTCCCCTGCCATTATATTAGGGGCCCAATGGCAGCCCCCGCATGTAGGTGTTTAAATATTCCTATTTCTGGCAAATTTAAATAAAACTATTAAATTCAGAGTTGCTAATATTTATTTTAAATAATGATGATATATGGCTAAGATCAAGCTGTATTGTGTTTATCACTTTATCTGGTAGATAAATCTGTGCAACTTCATTATTAGAAACTGCAAACGAGAAATCAACTTGGTTGATTTCTGTGAATGAGTGTCGTGTTCTGGCCATGTGACTGAGTGCTCAAATGATCAGTCAGTTTATTCTAAGTCAGTGCAACCAGCTATTAAAAATATTAATGCAAATACTTTTTTTTCCTCTGGTTATTTGTATTTATTGTCATTGTACGCTATTAGCGTGTCCCAAAATTGAAGGCACCGGCACATATAAACACAATAATGGATTAGATAACATCTCATAAAAAATTCAATAAATCATTCAATCGGAATGAAAAAAAAAAAAAGTGTACATGTAAATATGGCTAGTGACACAACACTGACCTTCAGTTGACACTCTAAACCAGGGGTGGCGAACTCCGGTCCTGTAGAGCCGCAGCCCTGCAGAGTTCAGCTCCAACCCTAATTAAAACTCACCTGCCTGTTGCTTTGTAGTAACCCTTCAGACCTTAATTAGCTTGTTCAGGTGCGTTTGATTAGGGTTGAAGCAAAACTATGCAGGGCTGCGGCTCTCCAGGACCGACGTTCGCCACTGATTCTAAAAAGCCAACAAAAAAATAATGGACAGATGACATGACTGCCAAAAAACTGTCAAGATGCTGACTGTGTTGCTAAATCAAAGTCTACCACTGAGTTAATGGCAGTTTTTTGGTGACTTTGATAGGTTACAATTCTAGTGACACATGCATAGGGTGGCCATTTTAAGTCCACAAGTGCACATGAAGTTTGGGACCGTGCCAATAAGACTACCTCTGGTACAGCTCTCTTAAATGGGTAAACATTAAATTCTCCAAAGCTGTTCACCAAGCGAACAATTAGGTTTTATATTTATCACCAATTAAATTTGACAACAGCTGTCTCACAAATGTTCTTATTCTCAAACAGCACTGAAAAAGTAATTTTTTTTTTTTTTTTTTTTTCCTATGCTAGACCAGCCAATGCTGTCAATAGACTGTTATTGCAACTGGAGCTTTTAATAGCAGCAGCAGTGACACCATGACTTCACCAATTAATCATCGGCTAAAATTAATGCACTGGGCATGGGTGGAGACTAGTTTCGATCTGATGCAATACTTCCAAGGCCAGCATTGTTGATGTAGAAACAATACTGAAAAAAAAAATCTTTAAAATTATTTGTAAGAATAAAATGGGTGATTATACGCACTTAGCATTATATTTGAAAGTCATTTTTTGTTTTTTCCATTTAAACATTTAATAGTTCTTAACTGTAAACTGTTAGGTTATATTTTTAAAATGTTATATTAAAAAAAAAAAAAAAAAAAAAGCACTTAAATTCTGCCTTTAGCTTCTTACTGGGGCAGTATAACCTCAACCTCACCTCTGTACAACTGATAAGCATTGTTCTTGACTACGTTTCCCAAACGCATGGTGAGGCTCTTTATTATAATAGTTTCTTATGATCTCAGAGTTTATGATCTACTTATGCTTGTGATGCTATTGGCAAAAACAGCCCTGTTTGAATAAGCGCTTTTAGCGCAGCGTCAGCAGCGAACGCTCTGTGATTGACTGCTTATGTCTTTCTACCTTACACAAATATTCGCTAACATAGTTTATTTTTGCACTTCAGATCTTATTTTACGCATTGAAATGTGCAATATATAAGTAAAATACGTTTAAAATACCATGATTTTTTTATATGAGGGTCGATACTTTCGATACATTTCAAAAGTAAACTTCAGGATCGACCCGCCCATTCCTAGAGTGCACAGTCTTTGTACAAAAGTCTTTGAATTCACTCAAAAAGAAGTGTAAAAGAATTGTTCATTAACAACTTCTTGTTGTGTCCGTTAAACAGCTTTAGCAAGAGAATGTCAAAGTTGAACCCCGAAATGTAAAAGATGAGTTCGAGAAAGACGTAAACAGAAAATCTCACCTTGAGGAAACTTGACGATGTCAAAGTCCAGATACAAACTTGTGAGAAATGATGATGATTATGGTCTGCATCTGCCTGTGAACCGCCAAATGAGAGAAACGATCCATTATCAAGAAACAAAAAAGGCTGATGTCTGAAGTCTTGAATGTTATTAATCGCAAAATATGCTTTGGTTGAGAAATTAATACAATTAGCAAATATTTGTTTGGAAAGTTTTCTGGTTCACCTCGAAGCGGTTAGGGTACTGTGTGCAAAGTGATTATTTACTTGTCAAAAGTTCACTTTCAACTAGGGGTGGGCGGATCGATCCTAATATCGATAGTATCGATACCAACGTTGGTACTGATATCGGATCGATAGTAGCCTTCCGAGATCGATACTTTTATTTAAATTTCATCTAATTTAAGCTAAAGTACATTGCTCCTGTTTCATAAAAGAGCGGATACGTCTCTAAATACCCCGCTCCTTTTATATCTCGTATGCACCGTTGCTCCTCCCTGCTCTGCTGTTATTAGTTGTCCTTTTATTACGTGACTCAGCAGCGCCAAAGCGCAAGCACTTTTGGCTGTTCTGAGATGACGGAAAGGAAGAGGAGCGTTGTTTGGAGTTATTTTACTGCAATAAACGAAAATATTGCAAACTGCGATGTTGGTAGAAAGTCTATTCGATACTGTGGCAACACCACAAATCTACACAAACACATAAAACAACACGAAAAAGAGAACGCCGAGCTGCAAAAAAGGAGAGAAGAGGAGGCAAATCCTCCAGACAGACCCCCAGCAGTGCCAGCCCTGAGACAGAGGTCACTGGCCGAGTCGTTTCGGAGAGGCAATGAATATCCAGGTAGCTAGCTACAGTGGTGAAATTAATATTTGAGTTATATAGGACATTCAGTATTAGTTAATGCCAATTTGAAAAAAAAAAAAACCGAATACTTGGTCATAGTTGAACTTGTTACTTTCATCATCAGGCTGATTAAATATAGCCTATATAGTCAGCACATTAAAACCTGCTATTTATATGAATTATTTTGGAATTTAAAAATATACAGTGGTGGCCAAAATGATTAGAACAGTAGTTTTTTTCACCAGCTAAAAAAAATGGTTTTAAGTCAGTTATCTTTTGCTGTAGTGTGTTAGTAGGAAATAAAAAAAAAACATTTAAAACACTTAAAAACATTTTTTAGCTGGTGAGAATACAGGTGTTCTAATAATTCTGGCCACCACTGTATACCATAAACTTAAAATATGAAAATGTCTGAATATCCCTTTTGTGTTAACTGTGAAAGGGACACTATAGGATTTATATTTTGGCTACATAGGTAAGATAGGCTTTATGCTATGTTCGCCAGTAATAATTTTGTGTTCTTTGTTTATTTAAAATGTATTTGAAATGCATATTTGTTTTACATTTATTTGTTTAAAGACATTGAAGAAGTGCTAAAAGAGAAATGGTTTTGTTATTATATTATTGTTTCTGAACAAAAACCCCAGACTGAAGGAAAGTTAAAAAAAAATCATTGTTCTCTAGTAATAAGTTTGTGTTTGCAAATCCAGATCATTACAATAATAAAAATGTTTTTATTTGGCTTAAAAGTGTTTAAAATTTGTCCTGGGTTTTAACATATACATTTAATTATAGCTGCTTTGAGAGCATTCAACTCATGAATCATGACACACTGTTCTCCCCTACAGAAAAGTACATTTAGGTTCAAGTGCATGCTTTTTAAAGTAAAAGTATCAGTATCGGTATCAATATCGGCGATACTGGCCCTGTATTTACTTGGTATCGGATCGATACCAAATTTTGCAGTATCGCCCAGCCCTACTTTCAACCGTCTGTGGTGTCTATTGTATGGCTCGGGTCCAAAATTTAAAACTCACGCGGAAGTCCATAACGTCGATGCTGTGCGTGTGACGTCGTGCGATTATTACGGCACACTTGAAACGCGCACTACACTAGCAGTATTCGTCCAAATTTAGCCAAACTTGCTGCTGTTTCGTATGTAATATCCAACATCAAATTCATGTGAGTTTCCACCTAATGCGCATATTGTAGACATATTGCCTGTTGCGTTTTCATATATCTCGAATATTTTATACAAATATGTTTTAGGACCTACATACATAGCTCAGATAACTTACAGACAGTTCTATATTGCAGCATGCAGGTGATTTTTTTTGGTACTTTTTTATCTACTACCTCACTGCTTTCCTTATATGTGCTTAGATGTAAACAACCTCAAAAATGAAACTACAGCATTTGACCACTAGAGGGACAGGTCATTTTCCACATAAATTATGCTTTTAGTGTGCTATTTGCTTATAGCCTTTAGGCAACTCGTTACTACTACTATATTGCTTTTATTAGAACATTTCATTGAAAATGTTCACCAGTTCTTTAACAGTGACTTTTTGACTGAACTGGTAACATAGCCTATATACATCAATAGTACACAAGCAGTGTACATATTATTGATCTAATATTAGAGCACCATCTAGTGTCTAAACCAGGAATTCGCCTATACAAGATCAGCGGCGCCGACTAATATAAACACGAAGTAGATAGCGTTTAGAAACTGTTCACATTGTTAAAGACTGTGTTGAACAGCTTGAAAATATTTAGTAGGTAATGGTCAAATTTTGCATCCAGAAACGTCAAAGGTGAACGTTTTATGAAGTAGGAATCACATTCCTGAATGTACAGACAAACTGCAAATGATTCTTTGTACAAAACATATTATAATATCATTTAAGTTAATTTAATTGTTTTTTAAAGATAAAAATAAAACCAGCTTTAAATTAACACACCTTCACCAGCAAAAATTTAAATAGCACTAAGCAAAGGCATACCCTGAGATGAAGACTTTGCCTTATTTCTGACTTACTTCTAAAGACAAGACACCACACAACATAATATTTGAGAGTAACCGATGAAAGGATGAACTGAGCCAAAATAAAATATAATATGGAGACAAACAGAAGTCACACAGACAGGTTTCTATTAAGAATCTTTACATCATTACATCCAAAGAAGCCTAAAATGTTAATAGTGAAGGTTTTCAATTGTTCAGCCTTAGTCCAGTACACTGTTATTTCAGATAATAAACTCACACAACATTTAATGGCAAACAAATCCACAGTTTACTTCTGAGTAAATACAACATTGCAATTCACAACATACAAAGATTTTCCTAAAAAACTGCTTGAATGTAAGTCACTTTTTACTTGGCTGCGAAAAGCTAAACATATTTTAGATAGAACACAAAATGACTTGGATTCAGTTTTCATGTACATTGCTATAGCACCATGTTTTATCTAATAATATATATAAATGTGTATGGAAACCATACATGAAATTTGTCTTGTCAGACAAACTAATAAAACCACAAAGTATTAGTGCCTGAATATGGACATCAAAACAACATTATTTATTTAATAATTTAATAATTAATGATTTTTTTCTTTTCGAGTACAAAAAAAAAAAAATAATAATAAAAAATAAATAAATAAATAAATATATATATATATATATATATATATATATATATATATATATATATATATATATATATATATATATATATATATATATATATATATATATATATATATATATATAACAGCTCCCATATAACAATGCTGTTAACAACTGGGCCTGGCCCACCCTGGCCCCACACGAGATAGCCTAACAGGCAATCACAAATTGGAGCGATATTCAGTTTGCTAGATTTTAATTTGTCTTTTTATTCTAACCGCTCACACCCCGAAACATTTTAATATTGTATATAGTTTTCGCGCTATCAATACGCAATGTATTGAAATCGCTTTTGCGCTGTTTACTTTCACTTTTGCTTACGTGATGAACTCGCACTCAAAGAATGTTTGTCATTGAGCATTAAGCAGCAAATCCTCAAGCATGGTCTGTCAGTCAGTCTCCTAGATTTAGATTTTTAGCCGCCTTAGCCTACCCCCAAACCTACCAGTTTTATAGCTAATATAAAATGATACAAAACGTAACTGACCAAAATATGCAGAGAAATGACCATTTTATTAACAATATTTTTATTAACAATATAGCATAAAAATAGTTTTATAGTCGCTAATCCCACTACTACCTCTAAACCTAACCATAACTCTCTCTCTGTACAGTAAAGAAAAACATGACAGACAGATAATCAAAAATATTTATTTATTGCAAAAATTAAGCAGTACCGAAAGCAGTCCAAATGACGCTGTTGCAGCCGCAGTCCACTCTGGCTGAATACAGTATGTTTGTGAGGTGCAGAGCAGAATTTAAATTGTTAAACGCTGAAAATATTGTTTATTGCTGCCTACGGTCGCTGGACTCGCTGCTCGGGATGGAGATGAAGATCGCCGGATAAAGGCTTGAATTTGGGTCTGTTTTTCGCAGTCGTATGGATTCTGAAGATTTGGAAATTACTTAATTTTGTAATTATGTTGCGTTTTGGTCTATTGTATGGTTGTTACAGCATGTCGGAGAAAACGCCTTTTGTGTCCCACCACGGCAAACAAAGTAAATATTACATGAATGGTTAAACGATTGCAGAAATGTTATTTATTTTAAGGGGTTAAAGTGTAGTCTTCTTTTAACATCATGCATCTTGGAAGCGAGCTGGCAGCAGAAATGAGACCGAACATAATGTTATCATTTCATATTGAGTAAACGATTAAACAATTAATAATGCAACTGAAAACTTAAGGCAATTGATATGACAACTAAAAACAACAATAATAATGAAATGAATACCGCGATTTTAATATTCACACTGATTCGTTTTTAGGTGTCGTCAATACATAAGTATTTGTAAATTTAGATGCTGTAAATACGTCAGTATAGTACGTTTTAGTGTCTGGAAAAACGTAAGTAACCCTGTGTAAACCAGGGTTATATACTCACAGAAATGTAAAGGTATTCACGGAAACCCGTCAAAATAAAAGTTCGGTTTAACTTGTATAAACATTGTGGCAGAAATACATCACTATCATTCAGTCGAACGTATGGACCTACGGTCCTACTACTACTGTTGAAAAATTAATAAAACTTTATTACACAATATTTCTTTCATCTTTAAAATTTTACTAGTACATTCCCTATTTATTTGCCAAAAATAAAATTTAATTTTCATGAATTAAAAGATAAATTAATATTTTCTGCCTTTATTTCATAAACAGACAAATGTAAATACACAACAGAGAAGGCTGTTGTATAAATAAATAAAAGTTTTTTTATGCATTTAAATAAACAGACATGGTAAAATAAATCTGGTAACAATAAAATATAAGGGGAGAAAAAATAAAACACTTCATTAGGGCCCTAAACACTTTTGATAAATTGGCGTTAAATTGTATAAGTTTCATTGTTTTAATTAATTAGACATGTTTTTTTATTAATAAAATTAAATTTACCCATTAAAAAGGAGTCCAGAAAAATGTAAACACAAAAAAACAGAATTTAGGGAAAAAAAAAAAATTAATAATAATAATGGGGCCCTATTTTTGCATGCAAATATATATATATATATATATATATATATATATATATATATATATATATATATATATATATTTTTTTTTTTTTTTTTAAATGTATTATTTTATTTGTGTAAAATAGTTTTGAAAAGTTTAAATTTTGTGATAATACTTTGACATGTTTGCTATTTGCAGTGATTAATATTTACTATTTTCAAAGTGTAACAGTGTTGTTTTGTGCCACTGCTTTGGCAAAGTATCTGTCAAATGAAGTAAAATCGAAAGCACAATATGACTTTGCTCACATGATGAGTTCATGATCCAGTGTTTTCAGAGTATCAGATGAGGGGTAAGTCAGGTCATCAACCTTTTTTCTTTGTTCAATTTGCACAATGAACATGGGTTAACTTTAACAGGTCAAAACACACACACACAACACACACACACACACACAACAAAAAAAAAACCCAGGCCCATCTCAAATATCACTTGGCCCACCCTTCATCTCATTTCTGGAGCCGGGCCTGCTGAGCACATCTCTTATTTAGATATTAAACCGCCGCAAGCACACTGATTTGCCACTTAACATCATATTGAGCAAAACCCAACACATTAGTAGGTCTACAATATTAGCCTAATATCAGTTCACACACAAGCATATCGCCGTGTTGTAGCTTGTGGGTGACAAGCTAAGCTAAACTTGACAGCCTCATAATTGCTCACAGAAAAATACATTGGATATCAACATTTTTTGACATAACTGCTTTATAAATGATCCAACATCATTTGTATTAATGAGAAATAATCATTTTACCTGATATTTAAAGTGAATAAAAAAGCCTTGATAGCCTAAGTTACTTACACATAACTACTGAAGAACTTTGCTCTCTCCCACCAGACTCGTGTGTGTTGTGTAGATTGTGTATCAGTAAAGGGGGAAAGCAGGCAGTGGACCAAATCACTGTTAGGCAAAGAAGGGGGAACTTAAAACATTTCTGAAATTAAAACGCTTTTTTGTGTTAATATTGTTTTACTACTTACACAATTATTTTAAGTATATGTCCATTATATTATTTACAATACGCAGAGTTGCTTGTAATGACATTTTTAGGGGGGACAACCCTCAGTTTTTTTTATATTACATTTGAAGCCATAGCAGAATTGTTGCATCTCCAAGCAACACAGTGGTGCTTAGTATCTGAATAAATCTGCATTTCAAATCTTGAATAACTCATTGAGAACATAAAAGGAGGTATTTTGAAGACTGTTGGTAACAAAGCTGATTTGATTATCATGACTTTCATTATATGAACAAAAAAAAAAACTGAGATGTTTCTCAAATTATCTTCTTTTATGTTCCATAGTTTACATTAGGCCATTGCAGCCTAATTAAACTATGGCCATTAGGCCATTTCTGCCATGGGATTGACATCCTGTGGTAACTAGGAATTCACAAGCTCCAGTCTGGATCCAGAACACTTAAGAAAAGATGATGCCAACACCTCAGAGGACTTCAGATGATGCATCCCTGAAACAACATACAGCACTACCTAATTCTGCTACTAATTTATAGTGTTCTTTGTCTGTTTGATAATGTCATTAATTGATCTTTACCACACATCTCTACCATATGTACATCAACTTGACATAGTCACCACTAGTAAGCTACTACTACATATATTGTAAAAACATTAATTTGGTGTAAAGCTGCTTTGCAACGATATGTATTGTGAAAAGCGCTATACAAATACATTTGAAAAACACTGAACTGAATTGAATAAATGTTTATATGTAATAAATTTTATGCTGAATCAAATAAAATATTTCTTTCTAAATTATATCTTTTGGGGGTATTTTCACAGTCAAATTTATTAAAATTAATCAACATATGTTTTTAATTAGATTTAAAAAAAAAAATAATCAAATGACAACTCTACTTTTGATATAAAGTTTTTTTGACATTATCTTTTGGATTATGGATGCCTATTTTGGTCAGGAGCTTTCTAGTTTTCCCAAAGTTTTTATTGTTATTGTTATTAATATTATTGTTATTATTATTCCATAAAAACAACACAGAAACCGCAGTGTGATTTTTTTTTTTTAATATATGATCAAATAAATAACAGTATTTTTTCCCAACACACCTGAAAGTTTAACAGATTCTTTCTTTCTTTTTCTTTTTAACCAGAGAATTGCAATTAGATTTGTTTCCCCAATTCATTCTGCCAGCCTGAAATAATGCACATGGAGTTTCATGGATAGTAAAACATATTTATGGATGTAAAATTCCCTGGCCATTGGTAGGTGTGGGAAAAAAAAAAAGTTAGCTGTAGGCTTTGGTTGTCATCCATTGAAACATATTCATGTTTTATTAACAAACTAAAAAACAGCTTTAATCCACCACATGTAGGATGTCTATATAAGTAGCTATAGCAATTTGCTCTCTGATAACCTAATCTGGAACTTTGTTCCCTAATTTCTTTCTTTACTATTTGTCTTTCCGTAATGTGCTTTTGGCAGTGACACAGTATGAGTTCCACTGACTCCTCATCATTGTTTTAGCTTTTAGACTGTTTTTTTTAACGTCTACACCTACTCCAACCCTAAACTTACCCCTTACTATATATTTAAACAAACAAACAAAAAAAAGTATTAAAAAAAACAAGCATGCTTGTTATGTGGTATTTTGCTTTTATTGTTTATGCTTCACAAGAAGGAAATGTTTGCACTGATAAACCAAAAAGCATTTACTATATTAACACAAACACACACGTCTAATGTCATAAGACGTCCAAACGTCTTATGACTTCAAACGTTAAAGGTGAATGTTTTATTAATCACATTTCTGAAAGTACAGAGAAACTGCAGATGTTGCAGGGTTACAGACGGAATACGAACTCAATAATTGTATGATATACTCACATTCCAGTCATATACAAAATTCCAGTCATTTTAAGAGAATCAGACTTTTTTTTATTGCCACTTATACAGGAAAATATTCTAAGATCTTTTAAGTTAATTTAATTGTTTTTCTAAAATGAAATGTCAAAATAACCAACTTTAAATATGCAGACCTTGACCAGCATAAATTCAACAAATATTAAAGCAAAGGCATACCCTGAGATAGTGACTTTGCCTTATGTCTAACTTCTTTGTAAAGACAAGACACCACATAACAACATAAGATTTGACAGTAACCGAAGAAATTAGTTACAAATGAACTGAGCAAATATAAAAAGTAATATGAAAGAGATAAACAGAAGTGACACAGAAAGGGTTATATTATGAATCTTTGCATCATTATATCCAAAGAAGCCTAAAATGTTAAAGGTTAAGGTTTTAAAACATTCAGTCCAGTACACCATTCTTTCAGATGATAAACTCACAAAATGACTTTCAGTTTTCATGTATGTTGCTAGCACTATGTTTTATCTAATACTGTATATATAATTGTGTGTGAAAACCATACAGTAACATTCTCTTGTCAGACAAACTAATAAAACCACAAAGCATTAGTGCTGGAATATTGAACAATATGGACATCAAAACAACATTAATTAATGCAATGATTCCTTTTGAAAAGGTCATGGTTAAAAAAAAAAATCCATTCTTCAAAAGCTGGTTGAGGCTTGGTGCATATTTTTAGCTGTATTTCATTTCCGCCTTTGGGGGAACTGGACGGACATCTGACCCCACGCAAAAACATTTTTCTCATATTACAGAGTTGTTAGCTGAAACACAAAAACAAGAGAAACACATCAGATACGACCAGGAATACTCAGTAAAAAGGTCTTCTTGAGATGCTAAAATTCTCAGTCTGAAAATGTGTCGAGAAGTAACGTTATATAACATAGCGATTTGGATGACAAGACTGGTATCACTTCTCCTAAAAGTCTGTATTTGAGGAAGTTGTCACAGGGTTTCTTTTAAATTCCCAAACCAACAAGCAAAGTTCAAATGACGACAGAAGTCTGGCCACTGTCAAGTCAGCAAAAGCTTTTAAAAATCTTATTATGTTGCATAATAGTGCAAACAGTATCTTACCGGATGTTTAGGATTTCCCCTAATGCCAGTTTTAAAAACAACAACCCCAATTAAAAAAATGATGTCTGCATTTACATCTGAAAGGCGTATTTATTACAGCAAGTGCTCATCTGCAATACATTTGTCCTATAAGGTGTTAAATAGACGTTTATTAGATCTCTTTAAGATGTTTATGTTTTAGAATGTATGTAAAATATTTTACAGATGTCTGTTAAATGTTTGTACGCGGCAGATGCTTTCCAGATCAAGCAATCTTTACCAGACATCTTGGAGACATATGTGTGATATCTGGAACATATTTAAAATGTTCTAATGATGGAAAATGTACTTCAAAGTCTCCGTTGTAAATCTCAAATGCTCTGCTTGTTGTATTTGTAATACTTGCCATTTTGTGTTTGACAACAGCGAATTGCAACAGCTCCAATCACGACCAACAGGACAACAGCAACAGCAATTAGGACCATAATATATTGAGACCAAGTCTGTGCTGTAATGAGAAAAAGATGAACTAATCATAAATTTTACCTGCATTTCGGAGTGAGGTTTGCACCTTTCTATTTTGTTTGTCTGTTTTATCACAGAGATGTCTATTTGATGTCTGCTTTTACATCTGCAAGATGTATTTTTTAGAGCGTTTGCTCATCTGCAATACATCTATAGGACGTCTCCTATCAGATGTCAAACAGACGTCTATTAGATGTCTTCAAGATCTTTATGATTTATAATGTAAAACTGACATCTTACAGACGTCTGTCAGATGTTTGAACAGTACACAGCAGATGCTTTCCAAATCAAGCGATCTTTAACAGACGTCTTTCAGACGCACGTGTGCTATCTGGGATAATACCTCTGATTTTTTACACGTACATGGAGACATCTATTTGACGTCTGCATTTACATCTGGAAGACGTATTTTTAAGAGTGTTTGCTCATCTGCAATACGTCTATAGGACGTTTTCTTATCAGATGTCAAATAGATGTCTATTAGATGTCTTTAAGATGTTTATGATTTACAATGTACGTAAAATTGACATCTTATAGATGTCTGTCAGATGTTTGTACACAGCAGATGCTTTCCAGATCAAGTGATCTTTAACAAACATCTTGCAGACGTACGTGTGCTATCTGGGATAATACACCAGTATTAAAAGTTCACTAAATTGTTTTCACATGTAACTTGTTCCCACAGTGCTGGTTATTATTTGCCTACATTAAAATACTTCAAATACTCACGACAGACAGAAATAAAGACTCTCTTGAATATGGTGCGCCGGTTGCCGGTGATATCGAGATGATAAAGTCCAGCGTGTTTAGTTCTGATGCGCCTGATGGTCAGAGATCCAGTCTTATTGTCCAGCTCCAGTGTGCCACTGAATCTCCCTTCAGCTCCATCAAATGCAGTGACTTTCTCAGTCCTTTTATCGATTTTTGCTATGATGGAGTCTCCATGCTCAGACCTCCATACAATTACGTCATCTCTGTGTATTTCAGAAACACCAGTATCTAGAGTGACAGAAGTTCCCTCCATCACCGACAGCCTGTTCTCTCCATCTGTCTCGACATTAAAACACAGGAGAACTTTCACAGACAGCAATTAAGCAGACAGTAATTTTTACAGATTTTTTTTTTTTTTTTTTTGGTAAACTATTGATATTTTTGTGAAATATCAATGTGCAAAAAAGTCACATTTCACACAGAAGTCACTTTTGAGCCAAGAAGCTTTTTTAAAACATGAACTTAAACAGAGCCAAATTTTATGAACATTTCTGCCTGTGATTTCAGTGATTTCACCATCGCACCTTGAACGTGTTTGTTCATGCAGTCCCTAAAGGGACATATCTTTCAGAGCTTTTGAGAGAGAACGCAAGCGTTTTGCAAGATATCGAAAACATTTTTTTTTCTGTAACCATTTCTCTTTACAGCAGCGATGTCGACACAACAAGCTACAGTAGTACTAGAAAGTCGCCAAATTATATTTAAATGATTTTGCGTTATCTCACAAAACCATTGCATAACCTTCCATTCGCTCTCAATTATATCACTGAAATTTAGTTTTTCCTCCCACCTTATATTAATTCCAAATTGTTTACGTTTCTTGGGAAATGGAGATTACACAAACTCAATCAACTTCAAACACTGATAAAAATGCCATTCCAATATACTTTGACCTGAATATGCCACTTCTTCTGTTATGGTCATGTTTTTAAATTCCGAAATAAACTATATATAACTATATATAATTTCCTGATAATATAATAAAAGCATTCTCTTTTAAATACAACAACAACACAAATTCACAATTTTTGAGATCTGTTTAAAGCTAGATTTTGAATCAATTTTGTTACTTATCCAAAGATCCTTTATGCATTTCACTGTTGAGTCGACTCACAGACAGATGTCACATTGAATGTCTTGTGCGTGGTGTATCTGCTGCTGCTCTTGCTGATGTTTATTTCATAAAGTCCAGAGATGTTGGGTTTGATGTTAGTAATGATGAGCGATCCAGTCTGATTGTTCAGATGCAGCCTGTATCTGAATCCCCATCAAGAACATTGTCATATGTAGAGAAGAGTCCCGCTGTTGGATTTATTTCAGCTATGAGTGTGTCTTTAAACTTCCAGGTTATCTGATCTTCTCTCTGTATTTTAGTAAGGCCTGAGGGTAGAACGACAGAGTCTCTCTCTATCACCGACACGACCGTCACTCCATCCGACGCCAAATCAATCACACCTAATGAAGAGAAATGTTCTGTCAGTCAGCAAACACATTCACCTTGAGTCTAAAACTTCACCTGAACATCTAACACACTTACCACTGACATTGAAGGTCTTTTTTGATAAACCTGTGGGGCTGTTGATATCAAGTTCATAAAGTCCAGAGTCTGCAGTTCTGATGTCTCTGATCTTGAGATCTCCAGTCTGACTGTCCAGCTGCAGTTTGTTTCTGAATTTCCCAGCAGGATTAACCTGTACTCTGTTACTGGAGTCACTGTTGACTCTAGCAATGGCATATCCTTCAAAGCTCCACTCAATCACATCATTGCTCTGTATTTGAGTTACATCTGTCTGTAGAGTGACAGAATCTCCCACAATCACTGATACAGACTCCACAACATCTGTCTCAGTGCCAGACACCACTGCAGAACAGAAAGTCCTTTACATTAAAGTTCACATGCAGTATGAAAGCAGAAATGAAGTCTACCCATAGACCATACATTTACTAAAGTGTAGATAAATCTCAGATGTTGGAAATCACATGTACCTCAATTTCAAGTGTAATAGAAAATGGTCTGAGTACTTATGTTAAAGCTTTCATATATAAACATTATGAATAGGATTTAATTCAGACTAAACATAACGAGAGGGTATTAAAACTTTGTTCATCTATGTATCTGTCTATCTATGCCCAGAAGCCGCAACCAAACTTCCTAAAAACACGTAAATAATTACATTTTAAAAATAAAATAAAAAATAAATAAACATAACGAGGGGGTGTTAAAACTTGTTGCATCTATCTATCTATCTATCTATCTATGCCCGGAAGCCGCAACCAAACTTCATAAAAACATGTAAATCATTTTTACATTTTAAAAATACAATTAACCCTTTCACTGGTGAGTTTAAAATATTCTATCTGACCCCCCAGAGTGAGTTTTTTTTAGGCGACCGTTATTTCAGAACGTTCACTTTACTGTTTCCATGGCGACGCGTCATGATTGACACCGCAGCCACTATAGCGCTGTATGACAGACGTATCGCTTTTATTTCGTTTTTCCTTTTTTATTCAAAATATTCACACACTTGCTTACCATGTCTTCAACTATCTGATATTCCGATTCACGAATACGTGTAAGTGAGTGTATTTTGCCGTTTTAAAACCTTTATAAATGATCTGGATCGTGATCTATAACGTGAGATGGGCGCCGCCATGTTTGTTCGCGCTGCCGTTCAGGGAGTCCTGTCAGCCGGATTTACAGCACGTAAATTCACCAGTTTCTCCCGAAATACATGGAAGTAAGTAGCTGGTGAAGTGGGAAAGGAATGGAGTGAATTATATCATTACTTATATGTATATGTAATACTTTTATCTGATATAAATCAAACACGTCGGCAAATTATACTTGAATGGATTGTTATTGCTGCTTCCATAGACATCCGTGTGCATTTTACAAACTCTGAATGTATTATTTTACTAGTACTTATGTGTATTTAAATTCCTAAAACCCAAAATAAACGTTAAGTCCTTGAAAACACTGCACAATTGTGATTATATGACAAGCGCAGCACGCGTCTCTCTGTGGCTCAGCGCCAGACAACGCGCGAAAACACAGTTTGAATTTGGCAGTTGCGTGACGTCACTGAACGTTCTAAATCCCATATGTGGGACCGTACTCCCAGGGGCACAGAAAATAGAATCCCATATGTGGGACCGTACCGCTCAAAGGGTTAAAAATAAATAAACAAATAAATAAACTATAACTAAATACAACAACTTACCGTTTGTGAATAATGGTAAAATAAAGATTAAACCAAGGTTCTTCATAATGAGTTGACACGATGACACTGAGGATCCACTGTGCGTCGAGCAGCGCATTTTACAGTGAACAGTCGTATAGACAATTGCATCGTTTTCAGAGAGTCATGTGATTGGTGTTTTATGATTTAGTGTTGGTGTTTAGTGAAGGAACGATCAAGCTTGAGGGGGTTGATAAAGCAAATGCTTATATTCCTATGGATTAAATGATTAAATCTAATTAAAAAGTTCCTTCGTTTAGGAATATTTTCACTTGATAATATAGTGTATCCATAATAACGTCAGGTTTATGGCTGTTGTACATGATAACAGCCTGCAGGTGGCGTTAATCCTTTTTCCGCTAGCTTTTAATTTACTAGGATATAATAAAACCACAGCTGTTTTAATCATGTTCAGAATAATTCATTTGAAACATTTTCTCAACTAAAACACATTTACAAAAAAAAAAAAAAAAAAAAAAAATGAAGTGATTATGAAGTTAAACAACCAAATGTTTATATGTTGAATCCAACAGATTCAGTATATCAGTTAAGTTAGCAAATATGCTTGTTAATTCAGCCTAAAATAAGCTGATACAAAACTTTTGAAGCTGAAATTAATTTAATACCAAACATTTTTTTTCTTTGTTTGGAACTTGATTTTGTTCTTAATATTTAAAATAGGCCTGAAAACTGGGTATTGAAGTTTTTATTAAATTGTATTGCATATGTGATGATGTCATAAGCTACAATAACAGCAGCAGCCAGTAGGGTGACAGGTACTGATGCATGACAACAGTGTGTACAATCTGAGAAAACAAAAACACTGCATGATGGCAAATTGTACATTAGTAAACGTTATTTCTTGTTCACAGCCAACTCAACTGTGTGACAGAGTTTGCTGATGTCCAGATGTCTGGTCTGGTTGTTGATGGGATTGTTGATCACACAGCTGTAGGTGTTTTTACCCTGATATTTCACCTCCAGAGGTAGAGAGAGACTGATGCTGAGATCAGACACACTGATGTTGGACAATAAACTGTTTCTTTTAAACAGAAACAAAAATAAATGTAGCATTACAGCATCTGCATCAGCACAGGCCCAATATATTACTGATGTCCATAATATTAAAAACGGTATTATATAAATTTCTACTCACCATAGATACTAGCACTCTGTTCAATCTTTGTCTTGCTCATGATGGCTATTTGATCAACTCCAGCATGTTCAGTTGTGATGTTTGTGATGGTCAGAGATCCATTTTGACGATCCACCTTCAGTCTGTCTCTGAATCTTCTATCAAGAACATTATAATTTGATAAGACTCTTGTTAATAGTTTATAGAAGTTTTATTTAGACATCTGAGCTGAATAGAGGCTGAATTGATGTTATAATACAATCAGTAGCAAACCATCTGAGGTACAGCATTAAGCATAATAATAATAAAAAAGTTATACATAAATGTAAGTTATACTTTACTGAATTATGTAGTAGAGTGAGAATAACAATACATGTCAAACATCCAAAATCAAGCTGTAGACCTTGTCAGTTTCTATATAAAAGCAGAATGGTGAACAATATAGCATTGAAATGAGTCAAATGTGTGTGTGCGTGTGTGTGTGTGTGTGTGTGTGTGTGTGTGTGTGTGTGTGTATGAATATATGTATATATTATTCAGTGTAGTGGACAGCACATTCCAGGGCCCAGTTTATGGCAAGGGGCCCCTCAAACGTTTGCTACATTTTGATTGGATTTTGGTGAACTAACATAAGCAAACTGTCCAACGCCATCAGATAGAGATGCCAGGACAACAGCCAGACATCTCTCAGAGGGCAAGAAAAAGACCTACAAAGCCCGGGAAGGACAGAACTTCCTATTGGTCAAAATGCAGTTTCTGCCCTCCACCCACCTACTGACTGATTCCTGTGACCGACCATAAAAATTCCTGTAGTGCAACACATACTCAGCTGTTAATGGACATATGAATGCATGCATGACAGTTCAATCTTTTCCCATCACGTTTGGACTTAATGTCTTCGTAATATTGCCAAATGTATTCTGGTTGTGCTTTGGAAAGTGAGAAATGCACTGGTAAAACTTTAGTGACACTTTTCATTCTGAGTCTGAGTCAGGGACAGGACTGTAACAGATCAACTCCCGTTCTGAGTCTCTGGTATGTCCAAGGGACAAACTGAGCACCAAAGTTCTGAGTCTGAGCCCTGCGAGAGTGAGACAATAACTGAAACACACTTCTGAGTTTCCGGCCTGTTACCAGGAAGGCAGCAACAGAATAACCCCGTTCTGAGTCTCAGTCTGATAAGATAAGAGAAAGAAATAGAACACCAAAGTTCTGAGTCTGAGTCCCATAGGGGAAAGACACAAACAGAGCAACGAAGTTCTGAGTATGAGTACCGTCAAGAAAAGGACTGTAACAGAAACAACCCGTTCTGAGTCTCCAGTCTGCAAGGGTGAGACAGTAACAGGAACAAATCCTTCGGAGTATTCGGCACATCCAGGAGACGCTAACAGATCAACTCCAGATCGTCCAGAGAGACTAACACATATCAAGTCCGAGTCTCCAGATTTTGAGGCAGCAACAGACACAACCACATTCTGAGCCTCCAACCTGTGAGGAAAGAGATACTCTACGTTCAGAGTCTTCATCCAATGAGACAACAACTGATGCAGCATCCTGAGTCTCCGTCCTATAGAGACAAAGCGGATTGACCAAGTTCTGAGTCTTGAACCCAGAGAGGCAGAAGACACACAGACATTAAGGTTAAGCTTTGGCGAGCAAACCTTCACTTCAAGGTACTTTTGCTTGCGTGTTCCAAGCTAAGGACCTTCAGCACCTACTCCAGGGCCACATCTGTTCCAGATCTTAGGACCCTTGGGTGCTCCAGGAGATCAGCATCCTACAGCGCTTCATGTTCAAGGCTGTTACTCAACCACAGAGAATGTAAATATCACTTCCAAACCTCTTCCAGAGACCTTGGCATTGTTGTATATTATCAGTATATGATTTTCTAATTTACATGAGATATTGTATAGCTGATTGCAGTGGATAACAAATTATTGCTTATTTATTTGTGTGATGCATAGTAAGGTTATGCACCTTATTTGTTTCAGAGTAGCAACAGTTTATCTTTCCAGATGACATAGCTTTAGCAATAGCTTTAACATAGCAACACCCAACTTGCATTTTATGCATCTTACACACTTAATTCCTTTTTCATTCATGGTATTCACTTAGTAGTTGTTGATTACTCTTGTCTATTTTTTGTAAATAAACTTATTTTATTACACTTGTGTCTTCCTTGTGTTGATAATACAGAAGAGGTTCTACAAGTTAGAGATCCCACCAATCTTTCTTATGTGATGTGCTTTTAACCACACTATTTCACCTCCCTTGATTGGCGAAAGCAAAATTCACTACATCAGTACATATAACCCTATTGTATTCCATGGTTCTCCGTATCAGGACATAATAAAAAATATAATAATAATCTGGTCCTTGGCAGGTCTTAAAATTTGGAAAGTAAAACCTCAGATCAACAACAACACATGACATATAACACCATGTCATTATTTATTTAACTAAAGCTAGACCAATATGGAAAAGCCATGTGTGACAAGCTAAGGGTTGAACTAAGGACACCCTTACTGTTAACATAGGAATTAAGAGACAAAGTAGCAGTCAGGCACTGCTAATCAATCAATAACCAGTGTGAGCTGGTCTGGAGCCTTCAGGTGTGTGTAAGCATAATGCCAAAAAGGAAAGACATCAGCAATGATCTTAGATAAGCAATTGTTGCTGCCATTGGAAGGGTAATATGGACATTTCCAAACAATTTGAAGTCTATCATTTCACAGTGAAAAAGATTATTCACAAGTAGAAGATTTTTAAGGCAGACACCAATCTTTATCATTTTAAATGAATACAGTTCTAAATGAAGCATATCTTATATTTTTTATTCATGAATGCTTATATTTACACCAAATGTTTTAGAAATAACACGTTTAACAAATGTTTTAGAAATAAACATTTAACATCTAAAAGTAACATTATAGAATTCATATGTATTTAACTGCTCTAAACAAAAATGTTATAAAAAATATTACATTGATTTATTTATTTATACAATTTGTTAACAACTTTCTAAATTTCTTGCACAGACAGTATATGACTGAGCTACATCCGTTTGAAACTGATAGTCAATTTTGAGAAAAACACAGCTTCAAAATCACCTAGCAATGCTGCATCTTTTCCTCCACTTCTTTTTAAAATAATAATTATGGTAACACTTTAGAATAGGGTGCACGTATTCACTAACAAATTTCAAATGTTTAATTATTGTTTGAAGCTTCTTAGACGATGGCTTAATTAACTAATTTTTGTAAAAAAAAATACATTTTTCACTTTTTAGCCCGTGTGCATTCCAACCCATGTTACCAGCACATTTGCATATATGCATATGTGGCTTGAACATGTCCACAAATTGTGTTTTTCAACCCCAACCTCAAACTTCGTCTGATCCATTCTTCTCATCCGGCATCAGTCCGTCTTTGAATTTTGCATCACATGTCTTACTGGGCCCTCCTCTGATTTCACCTACAAGAGAATTTAAAGGTGTAAACATCCACAGTAACAGTGTCAGTATTAATCAAATTCAGGGTTTAGAATGACATAATCTTCCTTTTTCACTGTTCACTTCGGTTTTCACACAGAAAAATAGAGGAATTACAGAGAAAACACACATCACTCACATACAAACATGATTATGAACAAACATTTTACATTTTACAACTCCAAAGTAGCACAGTAAAGCTCATTATTTTTCTCTTGCAGTGTCAGTTGTTATACTTATACTTACGTCTTTTTTGTTTAGGCCTTCTGTAGAAACAAATCACACCAGCAGCAACAGCAGCCACAGCAGCCACAGCAAACAGGATACCAACAGTTACATTTGTATTACGTGAAGCCTCCGATGATGAAGTTTTTAAAGCTGTAATAAATAGAGGAAGACAGTTATTAGTCTTATCTGAAAGCAACACTATAAAACACCTGTAAATCTGTATGCAAGTTAATATGAATCATTCAGTTTAAGAACATCGCACTTCATACATGATTTCGATGAAGAAAACGCTTATTAATCATGTACTTGATCAGACATCTAGTGTTTTCACACTTTCTAAACAATTAATTTAGCATATTTTCTTAGTTTTTTAAATCATGTTATTATCACCCATGTAATATGGTATATTTCAGTAATGAACATGGGTCCACCAATAAATAAATAAATAAAAATATAAATAATTATTCTTATTCTTGTTTTTTCTTTCTACTGAACATTGATGGAACACATTTAGTGGAAAAAAAATAATCATAAAAGTGTTTTCTTTTGTTTGAAAATCCTATAAGCATAAGCAGATGAGGTGGTGAGAGGGGGACTAACATTTACATTTTTTAATAAATAAATAAATAAAATAATAAATAAAAAAAAATAATAAAAATAAAATATATATAAAATTAATAAAAACATCATAAATAAAAATATATACATACCAACTGTATATATATATATCATATTAACAATTATATATATATATATATATGTTCATATTAACAATTAATATTTCTAATGTTCTAATGTTTCTTTATTGCTTGAAGAAGTCATTATTATTTAACATAGATCATATTAGAAATATATTTATGACAATAAATATATTTCATTATTCAGTATGATTAATATAATAATTTAAAAAATTACAGTTTCATTATAAGCATGGTGATTCTCACAAATGTTAACACCCAACTTAATTTATAATGTTTACCATGTGAATCTAACAATTTGTATCACAAGTTTGAAAAGTCAGTCAGCTGCTTATCACGTTAATTACTGTGCCTTTAGCCCCAACAGCAGGAGCATTTTTTACTCCAAATGCCATACTTTTACATATACTTCAGTTATTGAAAAACTGTTGCTTTAATTGCCTTGGACAAAACTGAAAAAGATAAACAAGACCTTTGCCTCAAAATATATTCTGTAATTTTATTGATTCTCATTTGAAACATACATCTATAACACCTGTAAAAAATCATAATAAATAAATAAATAAATAAATAAATAAATAAATAAATAAATAAATGGACATCTGTATGAAGCATGGCTGTTATTTCAGTGCAGCTACACTGCTGCTCTTTTCAGCTGATGGCACTTGAAGCAGTAGTCGATTCGCTTGTTCACAGCATCAACACTCTCATCCACAATTACAACATTAACTAAAGCAGGTTTCTTAATCTCAACATCATCATTAGCAGTCTCACCAATATCATTAAATCATTTTCAGCCTTTAATTTTTATCCTTCAAAAAAATTATTTGGTCCTTATATCCAACTACCACATTAGATGATGATTTTTCTCTGATATCTCTTGAAGCATCATCTGCTGGATTCAGCATTGTGTTGGCATACTTCCACTGATTTGAGCTGGTTATTTCTTTAATGACTGTTGGATGATTAATTACAAAAGTCTTAAACTAAATGTTCTGGGTTAACAGTGTGTGTTTTATTTTGCCATCAGAAGAAAAAGAAAAAAAAACTCTGTTACCCTTTTCGTTCTTTAGCAATATGCAAGACTTACCATAATATTCATTTTCACTGGCATCAGCAAAATGATGCCACTGCGCCAGGTTTGTAGGTCTAAAATTTGCTGGTTTGATACATTTGGGCACTGCAAAATGATAAACTGCATTCTTATAAAGTTGCTGCAGGTCAAAGAACCAGTTGTGCAACTTTTGTTCTTGATCATTTTGGATCTCAAAATACCAACTTTATTTACTTAATTTTCTTTTTATCTTTGTCTCTATGTAGTTTTGGGCAAGTTGGCATGATGACAATCTGTCAATTAATTAATAAATTAATCACACATTTCTGTAATAATCATGATTAATCAAATATTAATATATTATATTAATAGTTATATAGTCATAATTTCAAACTGTTTATCGAGGGGTGGTTGCAGGATTTCAAAGTTAGTTATCTTTGTAAATCAGCACCACTATATTAGCAGCAAAAAACAATACTAGCCTAAATAACACAAATTTCAAACATTAAGAACAAAGATGCATAAAATAAACTGTAACACAGGAAATGCACAGATCTGTTATACCGTCGACACACATCCGATACTTTCTTAACTACTTACGCTCACTTACTGTATGACATTACCAACTGTGTTGAATAGCCTACTCATCAAGACAGTAATTCTGACATAATTTTGTGTCCATTTGCACAAGATGCAAAAGAGAAACTCAGTTTGGTACTTGCGTGCTGTCTGTGTTTATTAATGTGTTCGTGCATTGAGATCTCTTTCACACTGTCTTGTGCTTGAATCACAATCACTTTAACATTTAAACAAGACATGCAAATGATAAACTTTCTTGAGGAAGCAGCACTGGCCTGATTGTTCAGATAGCTGGTTTTTACGGGGTCTGAGGTTAAATCCCACCTAAAAGGGGTCTAGAACTGCCCCTGCTCCACATTCATTACAACATAAGATGATATGTTTTAAATTACATTTCAATGGCATCCTTTTACAAAGTAGCCAATTATTAATGAAGGTCAGTATCACTGATACCAATACTGCTACTGATGTTTCTATTAAAAGAGAAGTCCACTTCCAAAACAAAGATTCACATATAATGTACTCACCTTGTTGTGGTCCAAGATGTTCATGTCTTTCTTTCTTCAGTTATAAAGAAATTATGTTGTTTTTTTTGAGGAAAACATTTCAGCATTTTTCTACATATAATGGACTGATATAGTGCCCCCATTTTGAACTTCCAAAAAATGTGTCTCAAAATGATCCCAAATGCAGTTGTAAATGATCCCAGCCGAGGAAGAAGGGTCTTATCTAGCGAAACGATCGGTTATTTTCATAAAAATAATACAATTTAAATACTTTTATTCTCAAACGTTCATCTTGTCTTTCTCTCCCTGAACTCTGTGTATTCTGACTCAAGACAGTTAGGGTATGTCGAAAACTCATCATCATTTCAAAATCATCCTACATCACTGCAGAAGTACCGACACAGTCTTTGCAAAGTGAACATGCAAAGAAAATCAAACACCCTTAACAAAAAAGGTAAAACAGCGATATAAGACGATTTTGAAGTTGAGGAAGAACATGAGATGAGAGTTTTTTGACACACACTGTCATGAACTTGGAAAAAAAAAAAAACTAACCAATCGTTTCTCTATAAGACCCTTCTTTATTGGCTGGGATTGTTACCACCGCATTTGGGATTGTTTGAAGCCACATTTAAACTGCACTTTGGAAGTTCCAAATCGGGGCACCATAAGTCCATTTTATGGAGAAAATCCGAAAGTGTTTTCCTCAAAAAACACAATTTCTTTACGACTGAAGAAAGAAAGACATGAACATCTTGGATGACAAGGGGGTGAGTGCATTACATGTGGATCTTTGTTTTGGAAGTGGACTTCTCCTTTAATATGCATTTTAGCCATAAATTATAGCCATTTAACACTGTAATTAAAAACCATATTTTTTAAACATTTAATAGGCTTTGAAAAAACAATGATAAAGTGGTAAAGCACCATTCACACATCAGTTTCAAAATACCGGTAAATTCTTTGACATCATTAATTGGTAATGACGATGGCTGACAAACCTGGTGTTGTGTTTGTAAACACGGAGGGATAATTTAACAACCTTGCTATTTCACAGACTTCTCTAATTCCTATTTCTCACATTTGCATTTTCTCACACATACTTGCCTAAATCAGCAGAAATATTTGCAGATTTTCTTTCAGTTATTAGTAGGACAGTTTAACAGTGCTTATTTAGCAAAAATGCACTAATGACATTAACTGTTAAACGTGTTTTTTACCCTACATATGATGTTTAGAGATCCTGCAGTCTATGCGTCCCCCCCTGTTGTTTCATGCGGGTCATTAATCTAATTAAATTACGCAGTCAGTGTTTTTGCTGATGTTATAATTTTTATGTCAAAAATTCACATTTTTTGCTGCTGTCCTGAGACATCGTATTAAGCCAGGCATACGCTGTATGATTTTAACAATGTTTTTGGTAAATACCAACACTCACTGTAGAAGTAAATTGTATATGCAAAGTCAAGCCAAAGCTTAGGATTTACGTGCTCACACTAAACGGTTGAAATAAACATGTGGGACTCTCTGAACCTTGAACTGAGTAGCCTCCATCACCTCTGTCCAACCTACATGTCATGTTGTCTTGGTTTCTCTTCTGTTTTCATGCAGGTGCAGTGAAGAAAGAAAAAAACACTCAATTTTAGGGCAGTCGGTTTATAGCTCCACTTCAACTGTGTGATACCCTCATGAGGGGTGACCAAAATTTCTGAAATGCCAGAAATTCAACCAACTGCTGGTCAGGAGAGGCTAGTCGTCTCTCGTTACTATGGGGTTATTTTTGTGTCTTTATTATTCAAACAAAAATACTGTGTTTGAGAGTAAAACTAAGTATTTTGTAATTAAAAAATAAAAGTTTGCAAAAAAAGTCTTCTTAAATCTCAAAAATAAAGAAATTGATAACAAAAGTATTTGCAGTGCATGTACTTTTCTTTACAATCTTTATTTTTCTTTGCGCACTTCAAACACTTTTCATCGCGAAACCACAAGTTTTGCTCTCCTTTCTGCTTTCTTTTTTTGCGAGTCTAAAATTTTTGTTTGCGAGTTAAAAAGTTTTGCTTGCGAGTAAGCTGTATCTCAGTGGGCGGTCTCTACCTACCAGGATGAAAGGCCTTTTTCTATTGGTCACTCTCGATTGAAGTGACCACGCCCACTACGTTGTGCCGCCAGGCGCCAGTCTGACTGAGGAGCGAGCGAGGTTCAGCCATGGCGAACAACAGCAACAACAGGTCGTTTACTGGGTGAGATAACCAAGTTAACGTCTTAAACTCAGTGACAAGTGAACTTATGTAGTCTATCTTCTCATGCTCACATATTTAAATACGTAACGTTAGATAAGCCCGCCTGTAGTTCGGCGATACCGTTAAATAGAGGGGCACGAGATGACTCGGATGACGATTGTAATCAAGGTAAAGACCATTATGACATGCAAGAGTCGTACAGTTGCAGTATTAACATTAAGTGACATGGCATCTGACGCACGGAAGCCACTGGTGCATGCCACTGCTCAGTGCCAGTGACACATACGGTTTTCTTTGACATATGCCGATGGACTGTGTCACTGCTGAAAGTGTCACTGCTCCTGCACCTTCCGCGTGTCAAATGCCATGTCACTTAATGTTAATACTGCAACTGTATGACTCTTGCATGTCATAATGGTCTTTACCTTGATTACAATCGTCATCCGAGTCATCTCGTGCCCCTCTATTTAACGGTATCGCCGAACTACAGGCGGGCTTATCTAACGTTACGTATTTAAATATGTGAGCATGAGAAGAGAGACTACATAAGTTCACTTGTCACTGAGTTTAAGACGTTAACTTGGTTATCTCACCCAGTAAACGACCTGTTGTTGCTGTTGTTCGCCATGGCTGAACCTCGCTCGCTCCTCAGTCAGACTGGCGCCTGGCGGCACAACGTAGTGGGCGTGGTCACTTCAATCGAGAGTGACCAATAGAAAAAGGCCTTTCATCCTGGTAGGTAGAGACCGCCCACTGAGATACAGCTTACTCGCAAGCAAAACTTTTTAACTCGCAAACAAAAATTTTAGACTCGCAAAAAAAGAAAGCAGAAAGGAGAGCAAAACTTGTGGTTTCGCGATGAGAAGTGTTTGAAGTGCGCAAAGAAAAATAAAGATTGTAAAGAAAAGTACATGCACTGCAAATACTTTTGTTATCAATTTCTTTATTTTTGAGATTTAAGAAGACTTTTTTTGCAAACTTTTATTTTTTAATTACAAAATACTTAGTTTTACTCTCAAACACAGTATTTTTGTTTGAATAATAAAGACACAAAAATAACCCCATACGTTACCGCCTGTTCACTGCATGTCAAAAGATGCCCAACAAAATTCTGCCTGATTTTAAAAAAAGAGAGTCACACGACAAGAAATAATCTCAAAATCGGAAGAAAATCGCAGAGTGTGCCCAACCTTAGACGACTTAAAAACAAACTACTGAACTATAGAAGAAAAAAAAAATGCTGCACATAATAAATGCATCATCTGCTGCAGAATGTTATGATTGGCCCAGACTAGATGTCTTACATTAGCATGTTCTGAACTCATGTTCATACCTCTAATTTCATTCTATGTACACACAGAACAGATTACCAGATGTGTACTGTTAATGTTCCTACTGCTCATTGTAAAAATCCTGTTCACACATGATCTTTTAATGGTAACTTACTGGTCATTTACTGGTAATTTATCAGTCAAGACTGTATGTATGAAAGGGGATAATGACACAGACTGCAGTTTCACTTTAAAAGCAGTGTTGTCTCTTTAAAACATGATGCAGATCTGACGCACGTCTGATTTTCTCCCAACTCTTCATCAGCAAATATCATATTGTTGCCTAGGACAATAGATGTCAGATTGTATCCTGATAAAAGGTCTGTTTATACCCTATTTCTCAGCTGTTTTACCGAGACAACGGCATGGTTGTCAACACAGAATTCAGATAATCGCTACTTCTTCAGCAACTTTATGTCTAGCATCTTCTGCTTTTCTCCAAAGTGCATAGAATTGTATTCCTTAGGGCATTGTGTCAAGTCCAGGGGTGGCAAACTCCAGTCCTGTAGAGTTCAGTTCCACCCCCAATAAAACTCACCTGCCTGTAGCTTCTTAGTAAGCTTTCAGACCTTGATTAGCTTGTTCAGGTGTGTTAAAGCAAAACTCTGCAGGGCTGCGGCTCTCCAGGACCGACGTTCGCCACCCCTGGTCAAGTCACTCTAGCCATAAAAAATGCAGCAGATCTGTGTCTTTTCCTGTAACTATTACCTGATGAAACATGAGCTTCCTCTCTGCCATCAGAGCCACTGGTATTGGCCTCTCCTAATCAAAAAGAGTGAGATCAGTTACTGAGCAACAAGCTTTGTTACACTGTATAACAACACAATATGGATCAATGAGCAAACACTGTATTGCTTAGTCACTGTTGTTATCTATTTTCAATGGAAGGTACCTAAATCCACTAGCATGCGGTAATTACCATTTTCATAATGTTGTTGTCATTTGCACTCTTCATAGTGTCAGCACTTTACATTTGCTTGCTTCTCTTTTTAATCTTTGTGCTCACATATTGTAATTGAATATAGCCAAATTCTGTTGTTCTTGTTTACATGTTTTTCTGTTTTTGTTGTCAAAAAATGGAATGAATATAAAACAGTGACTGAAACCACCAGATTAAGACTATATTTTCACTAGCTGCCCCTTCCAAGCTGCTGTTCTGCACTTAAATGCTGATTTAAGTCTGAGAAAATCTGTCATTTGTATTATTATCTTTATGTTAAATAATGTAAGTATCATAAAAAACAAAACAAAAAAGTCAGCAAATGAACTGGTTTGTTTACTGCACCATTGTCTGAAGCATCTGATGCTCCCTTAATCATCTTCATTTTTATTTCTGAGACAGGACGACCTGAAACACAAACCAACAGCTGCTTGAACAATCTTTTGCTCAACAAACAAACCAGCAAAAACTACACAACATGACAGTGGTTAGTTACTAAACATGGTCTATCTTGGCTTACAACATTTTTATGTTGCATGGTTCTAAACATATTTTGCATTGTAAGTATGCTTATGATAATAGAAGGTTGTCAAAGATGTCAGAGATGTTCTGTTTAGCAATGCAAACAATATTGATAATTCTACAAAGTCCATTTCAGAGCAAAAGAGATCAATCAAATGTGAAACAATTTACAGGCAAAGAAAAATAACAGCTCCGACTGTGACTGCATAAACATAAAATAAATTTAAAAAGTGCATTGATTATGTGATTCAAACAAATACAAATTTCTTTTAAACATAATGATTCACCAGTGATAGTGACATTGAAGATCCTTTCACTGACGATGCCACTTATTATGGTCTCTTGATGATAAAGTCCAGAGTCTGTGGTTCTGGTGTTCATGATGGTCAGAGATCCAGTCTGATGATCCAGCTTCAGTCTGTCTCTGAATCTCTCAGTGCCTTCATTACACTGAACATCTGTACAGATCTTTCTGAGATCACCACTGATTTGAGCGATACGAGTGTCATTAAAATACCATCTAATTCTGTCTCGTTTATTTGTTTTAACATTAGTGTCTAGAGTGACTGAATCTCCCTCCATCACAATCAATATGTCTGCAACAAAACCAGACACACCTGGAGAAGAAATGAAGAGTTAATTATAAATCACATCTAAGATCTAAAATGTAAAGGAAACTTCTGAGACATTATATGCATACCCAGCCCCCAAATTGGTAACCCACTCCTTATTGGAGAGTGGCTTTATAGTAGAAATTTAAGTTTTTGCGACAGCAAAAACAGCAGCACATATATTTATCTAAATGCTGCTTTTGGCAGTGTAGGCGAAGTATTTTCGGGTCTTAAGCCCAAAGTATACTTCACTTTTTTCATATACGCAAGGCACAGCGTACAGTGTATGTGACGCTGAGTTTTATTCCCTGCGCTCTATTTATAGTGGTAAGGTTTTTTGTTTGTTTTATAAAGTGCCTATTGTTGGAAGTACAGTTAAAATTTTGTCCTTCACAAACAATAGTCCAGTTCTACACCTGTCTCTTTTGTACAAACACAAAAGGAGACTCAAGAAAGATATAAAATATTAATGTTTAGTATTTGCTACTGTAGGTCTGTTTTGTAAATTAAACGATGTCAGCTGTATGGGATGCGTATATATTAAACCAGGCTGATTTATCTGTTCAAATGCATTCTTGTACTTGTACCATTCTTGTACCAGCACCCGTTTAAACTTGTGCCAGTCATTTTTTTTTCAAAGCCCTGAACGGCGATATTTCAACAAGATTTCGACAAGCCTACAGATAACCGCATCAACGTCTGAGATAAACATGGTGACGCAGGAAAACTCTAGACTCATCAATTCTTTCATTTTGCTAGAACAGAACGCTTCACTTCGCCTTCACTAGATCTGTTTCGCCGTGTAAATAAAACGAGAACATGTTATATAAATCGCGCATGATTAAAACTGGTGCAGAACTGTGCAAACATTCACAAGAATTGCCGACTAAACGTTAAACTAATGTAGTAAATGAAATGTCTTACCATGCATAAGCAAAATAATACAAATAAAGGGCTTCATTTTAAACACAGGTTCCATCTAGATAAAGAGTTTTTTTTTTTTTTTTTTTTTTTTTGTTATTGCTCCTGAGAGCCAAATGGGAGGAGCTGAGCAAAGAAAAACATCTTCTAGGTTGCCATATCTTTTCCAAAAAATCCTGAAATCCTGACATCATTTACCACAGTTTTTATTTAAAGTTGGTTCAGATATTGCAATACAAGATATTCAGTCTAATACAACTATAGGAATATGTTAATCCTTTACCCTGGTGGGGGGGGGGGGAAACAGTTTAACATTAGGCAAACAGTTTAAAAAGTAACCCAGTTTCAGAGGACTTGGCAGCCCAAGATAGTTTTCCTTATAATTATTATGTATGCCAAGTGTGTGTGTGTGTGTGTGTGTGTGTGTATATATATATATATAATGCAAACCAAAGCGAGACCACAGACAACTGTCATTACCTGTACTGCATTAATAGAAAGTCAGTTAATAGACAAAATTTCTACATAAAATATTCTTCAAATCACAATTCTAATAGTATTCTAATATAATCATTTATCACACCTCATACTCACCAGATTGTCTCATTCTAGCGTTTAATACTGAGCAGGACTCCAGTCTTGAAGTCTCAGAAGAACTTGGCATAGAATGCATCCTTCCATTTGAGAATGGAAGTATTCAAGATTTCAATTCCAGATATCTGTTCTGCAATTTTTCACTTATCATAATTATGGCTAGTCATAAAATACACAAAAGATATATGAAATGCTCTTTTGCCTATATATAAAGTCTCCACACGCCTGTTAAAACTGCAACATTTTGAGACATTAAAAAGTTATCCAAGATAAATCATGACAAATCATATTTTACACCATTAATGCAATATTAAAAACAACCTTGATACATGTGTATCTTGATAGCTCTTTGAAAGAGAGGGTGCTCGCTGCAGAGCCAAATAGGAGGAGCTGGAGCTCTAGCTCCCCCTCGCTGGAGGTAATGGGTGGAGATAGACACCTAACCACACCCTACCCCTACTCCTTACCCTATCCTAAACATCAACTCCACCCATTAGTTCACACAGAGGTGGAGCTGGACATCCAGAGAGGGGGAGCTGGAGGCCACTCGGCTCTACAGTGAGCAGTACTTGCTTTGAAATGCCATCGTGGCGCCTTACAGTCTCACAGCACAGCCAATAAAAATACGCTTGTACTCTTCTCAAGATCGATATCTTAATGGCATACCACAACATCCTTTGTATGCTCTTTGTAGCCTATGTTTTTCCACGTGACTGCTTCTGTTGCAAAATGAACAAGCCACAGAACTGTTTTCTTTGCTCTGAAAATATATTCATACAAGAGGCCCACTTGAAACTTCAGAGATGTTACACTCATTCAAATGAATTCAAATGACACCCAAAATGGATTTTGAATGCAAAAAAAAATAAATAAAATAAATAATAATAATAATAATAATAATAATAATACTAAATAAATAAATAAATAAATAAGTTGGTAAAAAATTTTGAGAGTGCTTGAATACGTCTGGGAATATTTCAAATTAAAAGAAAGAAAAAAAAAATAAAACTACTAAGCCTACAGCAGTTCTACAGCACTATTGTGGCTGCTGTGTCACATGACAAACATGACTAGGCCCCTCAAAAATAGTGAGTGCAGGATGCCCCTGTGAACCTTGCATATGGAATAACAGTCAAAGGACTGAGGCAGTTAAAATAGACCTATTGGAGAATTTATGAATGAATGTTTTTTTTTTTTTTTTTTTTTTTAACTTATTTTAATACACCTAATTAATCAGTTATACAGCAACTTCACGAAGAACAAATTCCAGAATCGAATGTCACCCCAGTGGTTGTGATTCATTATTTTGACCACCAGATGGCATAGAGGTTGAAAAGCCTAGGTCATACCATCAGCAACAAAGAGACATTATCCCATAATTTATTTCTTTATTTTTTTCTTTATTTTTATATAACATTGATGTATAATGAGCTGTCAGTCTGTATATTTTAGCAATTATGCATGAGGCGTAAGTATCCTGTTTGACCTCTGAGTACATTTCAAATGATTATTTTATTTCATTTTAAATCAGGGGTGCCTAAACTCAGTCCTGGAGGGCCGGTGTCCTGCAGCCAACCTCAATTAGACACACCTGAACCAACTAATCAAGCTCTTACTAGGCATACTAGAAACTTCTCAGCAGGTGTGTTAAGGCAAGTTTTAGTCAAAGCCGCAAGAAGGCAAGCCTGCAACCATTAGCCAAAAAAACGTAACGGCTAAAGCCAATGCTTCCGGTCTAGCAGTATGTGCGAAAGGAGACCAGAGGCCTTTTTTTTTTTTTATTAATGTATGTTAATGGAGGAGAGGCTTTACAATGCTGAATAAACAGTGTTTTAGAGGAAACGGCTTATCATTTAATGAGCCAACAGTAGGGATGTCACAATTCTTAATATAATATCGAACAGTTTGGTACGACATGCACGGTTCAATAATTGCAGTTTTTTGGTTTTGCATTTAAATAACTTTCTTGTTTTATTCCTCAGAATTTGCTGTGTGTGCCTGTGATTTCATGTGCTGAAATGAGAAAACGCTTCCCCGCTTATATTTGAAAAAGCAACACATGCAGAGCATCTTCCATTCTAATGACATACAACGACAAGCCTTTCTAAACCTGTTGTCCAACAAAAGAATTATATATATATATATATATATATATATATATATATATATAAAACATTATAGCTTGTTTTTAATTCACAACATCAGTCAAGTGTTTGAAATAACTTCCTTATGTGATCTGATGTGGATTCTTATCACAGAATGAGGCAGACAATAAATTTTATTCTCATATTCTATACATGTCGATTAGCAATGGCTAATGAAAATACACGAGACGGCCAGAAGAACACAGATAAAACACATATTCTTGTAGACAAGTGTTTATTGTCCTTACATTTCATCATTCAAAACGTTTACCGTTATATCTTGTTTTTATTCAGTTACAGCAATAGTGATGCCTTTATCCATAATAGAGTGCTACGTATTTGTGGATTTTCTGCACGAGGGCACCCTCTGGAGTCCAGTATGAATAAAACCCATTCTATTTTGCATAAAAATCAAAAAACAAAAAATATATCTATCTCTTCAAAGAAAAATTAAGCAGACATATACTAAACCACGCTTTTTTTCAGTGTGCAGAGGTTTACAGGAGTATTTTGTTCATTTGTTGCAAAAAAACAAAACAAAAAAAAACACTAAAGTGGCCAGATATCAGAAGCGAACCAAAGCGAAAACTGTGTTTGAAACCCTAGGTACGTATTGAACCATGGACTAACTGTATTGTTGCATCCCTAATAGAAAATTTTATGTTTATCTACTCAGGGCATCCAAGATGTACTTTGTTTTTTTCAGTAGAACACAAACAAAGATTTAACTCAAATGGTTGCAGTCTGCCTTTCATATAATGGTACTGAATGGCATCTATGGGTTTGAGAGTAAAAAAACATACAGAGCCAAAACCAAATTAAACCCTGCGGCTCGTGACCATACATTGATACACTGACGCATCACACATCGGCTGTTGTGTACGCGTTAGGAACGTCTGACATTCCGGTGAATCAGAGGTAAAAAATTACATAAATACTGTTCAGTTTCTTGTAGAGACCAGTTGTTTTGTGTCTTAAGACCTCAATGTATCGTTACGAGGTGCAGAGTTTAATTTGATTTTGTCTGTGTATTTTTTTTAAGCTGTGGATCCCATTGACTGCCATTGTATGACTGCAACATTATAAGACAGACTGCAACGGTTTGAGTTAAAATCTTCATTTGTGTTCTACTAAAGAAACAAAGTCACCTACATCCTGGATTCCTATGGTATCCGTAAACAGTGTTGCACAACTGTAATGTGATTGGTTATCAAGGAACATGTGATCCAAGTTAGCCATTACGCTTTCTCCAACAGTAAGTAATACAGACCCTCCCCTACAGTAAGACTATCTCTGTTTTAAAGCTGTTGATTATGTGAGATACTAAGTGAGACTATGAGGTTCACAAAAGGACAGGAAGAAGCCCTTAACCCACAAACTAAACACACATATAAAAAAAATGTCCGCTTTCCTGCAAAAGCTGTTTGTCCACCCAAAAGTTCACACCATGTTTCTGAAGAACTGAGTTTGCAGTTTCAGTTTGAGTCAGATGTTGAACTGCTCGTGTCACACTTAAGTAAGACTGGTAACGAGAGATTGCAGACTGCTTTTATTTTCACAACAACTGATTGATTATAAAACCAATTTAAAATCCATAAGATTTATTTTAGCATTGAATCTAATAAAAACACAACTATACACTTTTTTACTATTTAACACAGTCAGACATGTACCTTTCAAAAACTATCAATGTTAAATTATAACAATGTATTCTGTTTGATTCTATTTGACCATTTTCCACCATTAGCAACAGTTAAAGTCTTAAAAAGAGCCAGAAGATCATTATATTAATATAATCCTAACACACATTCAGGTGTGTGCGCATTCTGAAGGGCAAACTCTGCTAGGGGGAGGTTCACGCAAGCTGGAGTTTTTTTTTTTTTTTTTTTTTTAGCAGATACTCCTTTAGATCAGACACAAAACCACAGAAGAAAATGTTTCACATGTTCTTTTTGTGCTGGTGGAGTCTGACTGGTAAGTTTAAAAATAATTTTATACACCTGACTTTATGAAGCTCATCTGATGTACAGATAAAAATGAAGAATTAAACTTAAACTTTAAAGGCGGAACAAACAGGTTTTGAAACTGCACATATTTATTTTGCTCTACAGCAGGTACATTTAAAACACCTCCTCACACATCTTTTTAGTGTAGATGTCACTGGGCTTCTGTTCTGGATGTTCTTCAGTTCACATTTTAAATTGACATACTATAACCACCTGCAGGGTTTGTAAGCCAAAAAAAAAAAAAAAAAAGGCATTATAAATTGCGACAAAATCACTTCATGTTCATCAGGTGTGTTTGGTGAGTCAGTGTCAGTGATGGAGGGAGATTCTGTCACTCTACACACTGATGATACTGAAATACATGAAGACGACGACATACTGTGGAAATTTGGAGTGGGAATGTCTCTGATAGCTGAAATTAGGAGAGATTCTGGAATCTTCAAAACATCTGATGTTCCTGATGGGAGATTCACAGACAGACTAAAGCTGGACAATCACACTGGATCTCTGACCATCACAAACATCACAACTCAGCATGCTGGAGATTATAAACTGGAGATAAGTGGAGCTAAACGGTCATCAAAAACATTCAGTGTTTCTGTCAATGGTGAGTATAAATCTAATTTGTAAGTAATATATACTGCAAAGTGGTTAAAAATGTTATGTTTGAGATGACAGACACTATCCATATTTCTCTCAATTCTCTTGTGTTTTTAGCTCGTCTGCCTGTTCCTAACATTACCAGAGACTGCTCTTCATCATCATCACAGCAGAATTGTTCATTGTTGTGTTCAGTGGTGAATGTGAGTGATGTGACTCTCTCCTGGTACAAAGGAAACAGTTTATTGTCCAGCATCAGTGTGTCTGATCTCAGCATCAGTCTCTCTCTACCTCTGGAGGTGGAATATCAGGATAAAAACACCTACAGCTGTGTGATCAACAATCCCATCAGCAACCAGACCACACATCTGGACATTAGCAAACACTGTCACACATGTGCAGGTATGTTGGTGTTGATATTACCATTGATTAACTGAGCCAATCTATCAAGTAGTTTTGATGTTTCATAGTGTCTGTTGTGGATAAAACAGACCAATTAAATTTTGTCCATTACAGATAAGGGCCTACATGTATTGTACATAGTGTTGATTTCTGCTGCTGCTGGATCTCTGTTGATTGTAGCTGTAGCCGCGATCTTTTGGATCTGCAAGAAATCCACAAAAACTGATCAAAAAGGCAAGAGTTATCTTATTTTAAAAACATAACTTGATTAACTGATGATTAATAGTCCAAAATAATGTGTAGTCTATTGGGTTAGGCAATTTTTGTCATTTTTGGTCAACTTTACTTGTTTCTATTGGACAAAGAAAGATTCTGCATTTCACAAAATGCATCAGAAATGCAAATTGGCATTATTTAATAATAAAACAATTTTTCTCCACATGAACATATTCTTGCAGTCTTCTGCTGGTGTTCAGATGATTTCTATGAATGACCCTTTTGCCTTTGTTGGTAATGTTTTCCTTATTGAGCTTCAAAGAAAAATGCATTTCACCATAAAAAAGAATGCAAATGACTGTTCGACATCTCACCTGGATTTCACTTGTAAATTAGTTGCAAATAATGTCTTGCTTCATTTTTATAAGCACATACGCTGGTTGAGACTCTCTGAGTGTGTGAAAGAGAAAGTTATAAATGTCAAATTAAATGAATAACATTTTAAAATGGCATTTAAGGCCCAATAATAATACATATTGTGTGTGTGTGTGTGTGTGTGTGTGTAGGGGGGGACTAAACTACTTAAGATTTTATTTTAATCCATCTGTCATTGCTTTTCAAACAGTTGACACTCATAAGGGGGAGATCACTTACGCTGAGCCAACGTTCTACAAAAGAAAAGCACAGAAAACGGTAATATAATTTATTCCTATTACGTCATCTACACACTGCACAACTTTTTTTTTTTTTTTTTTTTTTTTTTTAATTGAACTTTAACGAAAACAACTACATACAAATACAACAATATATTTTACATACAAGAGCACATATATCCTTACATGTCAGGGGCAGTGCACATATACATGTATAAAAGAATACAATAAATTAATAAAAGTAAAAATAATAATAATAAAAATAAAACATAAAATGAATAATAATAATAATACAAAAGAAAGGATTTTTATATAAACAACTTGTACTTATTAAACAGCTGTATAGTCTTTTTTGCTTTTAATTTTTTACTTTTTTTCTATTGTCTCCAAATATATTTTAATATCAACTTTAAATTGTTCAAATGGTAATTTATCATTCCATTTGGCTTTATGAATATAGTAACGGGCAACTATAATAATCAAATCAAGGATAAATATAAAACTCTTATCACCTGCAAGTGAAAAACATTTTAGCATAATATCAACTTCTACAAGATCCACAGAAATCATAGCTTTTTGCACACTGCACGATTTTAGCAATCCTATAAGATCATTGCTGATTACACTGTGCGACATGGATCTAATAAACTTGGGTACGACATGCATGTGAACTATACGACGATGACGGCTATTAGGCATGTTTCCATTACAGATTTGAGCAAAACTTTGGCGATATTTTATAAATGCAGAGAGCTTCTCTGACGAGAGTAAAAAGTGTCCGTCTTGACGCCTCCGTTTTCAACTCCGCCCCCGACTGCTCTCGGCTACTCTCGTTGATCGTAGTCTGTAGGCGTAGATGAAGTCGAACACATCTTATAGTACGTTGAAAAATGATCATATGACTTTTATACATGTGCCATGTGACCTGTAAATGCGAAAAAGCCGTTTCCATTGCAGTTTTGCGAAATATTCCTTTTTCGAATTGCCTGAAAAACCACCTCATGCGAGCGTAAAACCTTTTTTTGCGATATACGGGAGTTTTTTGCGAAATTGACGCGTTTCCATTATGCGTATTTTCAATTTAAATTTGCGCATCGTGAAGGGTAATGGAAACGCGCATATTGACTCGCTACGACGCAAGGTACTATAGAAAATTAAAACGTCATCAGTAAACAAAAAGAGGAAGGAATAAGAGCTTGAGGTACGCGGTTTTGTGTTTTAGCGCCATTGATTTCATGTCACATTTTTATTGGCTGGTCAGTAAACGTGGGTTGTGGCGGCAAACACACCATGCGATAATCAGGATGAATTTCTGACATTGCCAGAAAATGATCGTAGGCTATCTTTGGTCGCAAGACCATGACGTCCGTCTTTGAACCTCTCTCATTAGGCGCGTTTCCATTATTTTCAATTCGCAATTTAAATTTGCGCATCTTGAAGGGTAATGGAAACGTGCCTAATGTAAAACACAGGACCACAGATTATGAGCCACAATCACAGAAATCGCCACGATTGTTTCACAATGCCAATCTTTCGTCTGGGACAGCCGAAAATCGTGCAGTGTGTAGAGGGCTTTATATGTTGTGTCTGTGTATCATTTCATCAGGGGATTAGATTTGCCTGCACTTGTGTGTTATGTCTGTATAATAATTGATTGTATACGTCACACACTATTACACACAAAAAACATTTATAAAAGCCATAACACCATCAATCAGAGAGTAAGTGCCTCATATCCCATAACGCCCATGTCTACTAAAAGGACATTTGTCATTATCTCCCATACTGCTCAACATGAGGCATTTTGGCATATATTTCCTGTGTCAACTAATTAGATCACTGTTCAAATGCTTTAGATGGGTAGAGAGCAATATTAGTTTTGAACTCATTGACTTTTGGATCATTTGATACATTCCAGGCCAATTTAGTGGACACCATGCAAGAGTTATTTCTTTAAATTACTGTACAAAATTAGCAAATGTCAGTGTAAAAATAACCCAAACAGGGTAAATCCAACAGAGAAGTAAGCACCGCAACACAGTGTCGATACGAGACCCAACAAACAAGAACTGAAACAGAGGAACTTAATCAAATGAGGTGGTAACAAGATAATTGAGAGTGCACATCTGAAACTAATGAGTGTCCATAATAACAAGCTATGCTAAGAGAAAAACAGTGCTGACTGAAAACAGTCTGTGTGAAATGAAAATGTGACAAGTTTGACATATTGTGTCAGAAAGCCACATTAAAGACTAGTGGTTCTCAGCTGCTGCTGCACGATTTAAGAAATAATAATATATTAATACTGTATTGGGCCAAAGTTTGTCATATATGCATTGATATAATTGTCTGTTTTTCTGTTCAGTTTGTGATATGTAATAATTTAGTATACAATAAAGCCTATGTTCATTGTCAGTATTTGGTTTTAAAAAAATGGCTTTACCTTCAAAAGGACAATTTGTTGCAATTTTAAGTCCAATGTAAAACGATATCTTTGAAGTTTATGATGGATGCTGCTTCCAAAACATAACCCCAAACTTCAAAAAGAAAAAAAAGAAAAAAGATAAAAAAAAAAAAAAAAAATTATATTTTATGTCATTCTTGTGTTTTTGTTTGTTTGTTTTTTTACAGAAAGTTAAAGAGGAAGATAATGTAGTGTATGCATCTGTCGTCATTTGAATATGACCTTCAATCTATGTACAAGATCCAGCTGTGATCTTACATCAGGACCAGAATTTTGTTGCCTTAAATTTTGACGGAATGATTTTTTTTTTATTCCCATAAGTTCCAAGAGTGTTGACAAGAAAGAAAGTAGCAGCAGTAAAACTGTCTAATGCTATGAGAGGGTGGAGATATATACTTAACAGCCTCCAAAATCATCATCTAATAACACACCAGTAGTATTTCTGTTACCTACTGTAATGCTGGTTATACTCCGCACAAGCAACTTCGGGGACATAGGGATTGCACTTTATTTTTCAGTTTACTTAAAATAAATCTCATTATAGATAGTCAGCCTAGATGCCATACTGAATTTAACATGGACAAAAATGAGGTTGAGTTTTTTTTTTTTTCACAGTTTTTGTTTGCTGAAAGTTTGTTTTCTTGAGAAAGATGTTTTGTCAGCATTGCACCACCCAGTCTCCAAGCTGTACACTTTTAAGCATTTGTTAGAAGAGTGGTGCTAACACTATTGTCTTCTAATGACACTATTGTCTTGTTAGAGCTGCTTTACAGTGGAATTTGGATTTGCCTCATTTGATTGTTACTTTGTTACTTGACCAAATAAACTCATCTGCTCACTAGTCTGTTATTATTATATGCTTGCTTATTTATATATTCAGTTTTTTAATCTGATATTGCAGTTAAAGTTGTTTTAAGTCTGCCTTATTGCTAGTATTAATTTATATTTGTAGGGTTTTTAAAGTTCCTGGAAGCACATTTAACAAATAAATTCTTTAAACTTTTATAAAACCTGAAGCCAAATAATGCATCTTTAGGTCACAAAGAAAAAACTAGCCAAAAGAGATGATTGTATAAACAAATTTAATTTTCTCTAAAATAATGGAACATGGGCACATTCTCCAATAATGCATAAAGACAAACAGAGACAGAAACTATTGCGGCTGTGGTTTAGTTTATTTATAGCCACAGTGATGCTAACGTTTGGGTTGGCCTACAAAAACACATCATCACTGCAGCATTATATAGCTAACTTCTCTAAGTATCTTTCTAATACCATATAAACATAATTCAGAACAGTGCATCAATTTCATAACTGAAGGGGAGCATAATGTATAGTGTAACCATATAGCACTGTTGATTGTAGTACTACTTAAAAAAGAAAATATTGTAAATATTTGAGTGACATACACGTAATTTTATCAATAAATATGTAATGAATGAAAAATACCAAAAAAAAAACAAAAACAAAAAAAAAACATAACTGTTTCCTCATTGGGACTGATGTTAGAGCGCAGACATTTCTGTACATACGTACATATTCAAAATTAGTTTGATTAGTTCTTCCTGTACAAACCAAGCCTGAGGATTTGAAAGCTTTGAAGGCCACTGAAGCAAATGCAGATAAAATACTAGTAGTTTAGTTTGTAAGTCAAAATAAAACCTGCTCTGATGTAATTTGTTTACACCTATACAAAGATGTGGTTGGAGCTGTTGGGTAGAAAATCAGCTTGAACAGGATGTTTGTGGTTAATGTCAGTTTTTCCATTCCTGCTTAAATAAAGCTCAGTTCGACATTGCTCTATACAGACAACTTTACTGTGAAATACTGAAAGCATGAATAAAGTCATAATGCGATCTGGGAAAACCCGTCGGATGTCGCACTGGGACCTTTTCAGGAAATTCGAAAAATAGGTTGAATGTAATTTTTTTGTCAGAATTAGGTTTTCATTAACGAACATTAACCCAACGAGCATTTCTCTGTCCAATGGTCATGCCTTAACTTTGCAAATTCTAGTATTGCATTAGTTTTGCATCCTTCTCTTGGGCATTTAATAATTTTTGACTTTTCAGTCTGGGTTAAATCTCTTTTTTGGCTTATTTATATGTAAAAGAAAACGTGCCTAATAATTATGCACACCTGAATATAAGGAGTTTTTCACTTCCAGCCTTCATGGACAAATATATATCATGTATAAATGATTAAATACAAAATTAATAGTAGTTATTAAGATTGATGTGGTTTGGAATTGGTAAAATGTGCTTGGTAAAAAAATATGACCAGAATATCAACGTGCCTAATAATTATGCACACAGTGTATATATGAAGAGTTCAGATGCAAAAGCCTCTAAATTTCTTTCTGGCTACTTTGCGTAGGTTTCTAAGTACTTTGCGTAAGTACTGGTACTTCTGATTAGGCTGAGGCTGGAATTTAGCAAGTTTAAAGTAAAATTACTTGATGGACGTATAATATGTAGTAGGAGCATTCACTCCATATCATTATCTCAATTTTGACCGAGATGGCTTAATTTTGGGATGGTTTTGCATCTGAACTCTTCATATAGCCTACGCTGTGACTAAAATTGGTTTATATTTACTTCCAAAAGATGAGTCTACAAAGATTGCATTTTGTATATATATATATATATAAAAGGGCCTTGAATCAGGGGCGTCGTAGTTGGGTGAAAAGTGGGACTAAATTACCAGGGCCCCAAGTGGGGGGAGGGCCCCTGAGGAGTGAAATTTTATTTTCCTTTAAATATAATTTTAAGATCACAATAAATGTTGTTAACTAATGTAAATGCTAATATTTTGGGTAAATGCATCAGTTGATTGATGTATTAAATGGTGTCCAAGTACATATAGTGTCTGAGGACAGGCACCCTCTCCGTTGCACGAAATGGTTTAGTCCACCTTCACCGGGCTTTTTGACTAGGCGCATTTGAAGTAGCGTTCATTCTGCTGAAGCGGCAGACGGCAGTGCATAACTGTGCTATGGAAGATGATGTCTAAGAAAGCTAAATCCGGTTCTCAGAAAAGAAAAGAGAGGCAAGAAAGGGATAAAAAAAGAAATGAGGGAAAGCAACTGCTAACAGACTTCTTTCCCAAGAAAGGTGAGCCCAAAATGTGAGAGCAAATAGTCTACAAATGAACTCCTGCTGTGGTTACAAAACACTTCAATACCATGAAGTACGGGGGCCCATGGCCACTGCTTGTGCATAGGGCCCAGAATTTGGGGCTACGCCCCTGCCTTGAATACTTGAATATAGCCTTGGACAAAGGGCACCTTGGAGTCATTTCTAAACCTTTTGAACTTCAAAAATTCTCTCTTGGAAGTTTACTGAGGCCCCCTAGTGGTCAAGAACTGAATTTACTGGCGACAGAATATGATTTGCAGTCATCACTGTTACCCAGTTTACAAACTGACAGACAGGGCCTCCTTCATGAAACACAAGCAAAATTGATTTCTTTGTAATATGTTACTGTCCAGAAAGTCTTATGTACAATAATTCTTACAATGAATTAAAGCAAATTGTTCTTTTCTAACACCAAACAGAAGAAAACAGACAGAAGAACGTGCTCCAACACGATTTTCACTGACATTAACCATCATTAACCATGATCAGCAATTGAACATCTAACCTTTGGCAAAGAGTCAAAGAAATATATAAACTGAAAATCTCACCTAAAGGAAACTTGATGGTGCCCACAAAGCCCACGTTCAAACTCAGTGGTGGTACGCCCTGGTCAAGTGAGTCGTCATCTGCGAACACTCGGTCAAGCCAGCCGCCATTTGAATTTGGATGCTCGTCTATTTTGGAATTACGGTACGTATGCGGGGCTCGGCCTAAAAGCCGAGAAGACGCTTTTTGGAAGCTCCACGTATCACACCACCGTAATTCCACAGAGAGACGTGCAAGAAAAGCCAGGTGGTGGCTGGCTTCAGGGTGTTTCGCGGTAGAGGTAGTGGTGATGGTATCTGAACGGCCACTTGAGGAAAAATGTTCTGAAACAAACAGGCGATGAAGTCTTAAGTGGTATTAATACTAAAATAGGAAATGCGATTTAGTTTACTGTGCTATGCGGTGGTGCGAGGTGGTTTTTCACTTGTCAAATACTTCACACTTAAATGTATTTGATCTTCTTATGTTTCCATATTGGTTGGGTCCTGGTGGATCTTCTTTTTCGTGTCTTATCGTTCAGAATGTGTAAGTCTAATCACCTTTTACTCAACATGAAAGATTTTTTTACCAGCAGATGCCGCCCACCTGCGACGTTTGGAGCATTTCGGAACATTGCATAATTTTACGAAGCAATTGATTCGGAGCTTCGACAAGCTTCGTTTCTCCCATGACTACCATAGTGAGACCTTCAACCAATTTATTCCACATAATTACACCTAATTATTCTGTACTGTAAACATATAACCTGATCTGCAATTCCACATGCTAGTTCACAGCTTAAAATTATAACAGCATTTGTCCACTATGGGATGCGTCATAATTTCAATAAATATAATATGGTACTATTGCTTGTATTAGGGTTACTGTGGTATACCACTTATTAAAAATTGTACATTAATAAGCCATAAAGCAATTTAGCATGGTAACCATATGGTAATGACAAATTTCCACAGTTTTAGTCCAGTGACAATCACCATGAACTTTAGGGTTTTCCCCATTTATTTTATTAATTCATTAATTTGTTTATTTGAACAATTTTCTATATGTCTTTCATTTTTTTCATATGCTAAAAAACAAATATGAAAATATGTAAAAGTGGTTTAGGGAATAAAAATCTTATTAAATATGTCAACGAGGAGCAACTAATTCTAAAAACGTGGTTATTTTTTGCGTTGTTCACAATGAATATAAGGAAAATTTAAAAATAATAAAAAAAAAAGAAAGAAAGAAAGAAAACCCATCAACTAAAATAATACTTTTTAAGGGGTCATCGGATGCAAACTTCACTTTTTCATGTTGTTTGATCATTAACGCGTGTTGGCAGTGTATGTACAAATCTACCCTATAATGATAAAAATCCATGCAGTGGTTTTTAATTGATCTGTAAAAATAATATCCCCTTTTTCAAATCGTCACACCGACAGAGGCCGCTCCCATGATAGTTGATTGACATGAGTGTCTTACCTCAGATCAGCTGTAAAAGTCCAGTAGCTTTCCATTGTTTCGATGCCGGAGCAGGGATGTAAGTTAGACAAGAATATCTCAGATTGAGCGATTAAGGTGTTGTGTTGCTGGATGTAATAATGAACATAGTGGTCGTCATTTACTCCCGACATCTGAACCACTGAAGATGCAGTGGATTACGTTTGTTTGTGAAGGGAATGCGCCTCCCGATCTACATATATCCGTCTATGTTCACGCGAATCATTCGTGATCCAGCTTCACTTACAGCAGAAGTGAGTATAAGGGTTTTTATGAATCTTTGCGAACGCCTTTCCTTACAATGTGGTAGTTAGGAACTTTATCGGCTAAATGCGGCTAAAGTAAACAAGCTCGTCACTCCACAGAAAGTAGAGAGGGGCGGGGCGAGCAGAGCTCATTTGTATTTAAAGAAACAACCCCTTAGAATGAGATGATTTTTGCAGAGATCATTTTGACAAGGTAAAAAGGGTGTTGTTTTACAAAACCATTGAGAATTTTTAATCAAAGTATATTAGAGACTTTTCATTAAAACCCTAAAGAATCATATCAACTTGTGGAAAATGGGCATCCAATGACCCCTTTAAAAAAAATAGTAACTTTTTTTTTATTGAGTATTTTATTTGTTGCTTTTGCTCATAATAATATACAGAAGCTCACATCATGTCATCACTTTGACTAATGAGGTGGTTGTCTCTCTTTTACACCTTTCCTGGATGTGATGATGTCATAAACTACAATAACAACCATAGCCACGCCCACCAGAACAGAGGCAGCCAATCGGGTGACAGCTTCAGATGCATGACAACAGAATGTGCAGTCTGAGAAAATAAGAAAACAGTGTAAAAAAATAAAATAAAAATGTTAAAAGTTATTTCACAGCCAAAAGATACTTATAACTAACATACCTGAACATGGCTGACAAAAATCAGTGATGTTGGCATATTTAGTTTGGTTGCTGATGGGATTGCTCACCACACAGCTGTAGGAATCATCCAGACACTCCAGACGTAAAGTCAGACTGTTTTTGAGATCAGACATGCTAATGCTGGACAATAAACTGTTGCCTTTGTACCAGGAGAGAGTCACATGACTCACATTAAATGATGAACACACCAATGAACAATATGATGATGATGAATTTTGTGGGGAGTCACTTATAATAATGGGAACGCGCAGACGAGCTGGAGAGAAGAATCAGTAAGTGTCAATTATATATGAAAAAATGTTATTAAACAGAGCAAATTGTAAACCTCTACTCACCATAGACAGTAACACTAAATCTATATGTAGTCTTTGTCTTGCTGCTGATGGTTACTTGATAAACTGCAGCATGTTCATTTGTGACGTTCATGATGGTCAGAGATCCAGTCCGATGATCCAGCTTCAATCTGTTTCTGAATCTCTTATCGGGACCGTCATCTATTATCGAGATATCGTTGGTCGCCTGATTGAGTTTCGCAATAAGAGGCCCGTTAGTTTTAAAGTTCCACATGATCAGATTGTCAGTTTGTTTATTTGTAAGATCAGGCTTTAGAGTGACTGAGTCTCCCTCCGTCACTGCCACTGACTTCACCGCATCTGAATCACCAAACACACCTGGAGAACAAGTTATTTATTTATGTATTGAAGGAGAAAAGATTTCCATATACAAATAAAGTAAGCAAAGCCCCTAAAGTTTTACTCGCTGTTAGACAACAGACCTGAATTAGTTTATAATGGTACAGAACATTCCTATTTGAAATAAATGCCGTTCTTTTGAACTTTCTTTTCATCAAACAATGTATTACTGTATTTTTTTCCAACATGCCTTATTGAGAAGTGACCTTTTTTAAATTACAAAATCGTACCAATCCCACGTCTCATAGTAACATCTTAATTGAATTTAAAAAGCACTTTTCCTCTAAGAATATAAGCCACAGCACATCTGTTTGATTTTAGTTGAGCATTATTAATTTGTACTAAGTCATCTACTACCATAAAGCATAAAATGTCTAACTTACCATCCAGACGGTAACAGCACAAACAGAACAAAAGTAATCTGTCGTACATTTTCCTCAACAGTTCAGTGCCCTGAAACAATATCACTCAAGGTGCCTAAGTTTAAAACACTAAAAGCCTGTGGTTTTGCAGAGTGTGAAACCGTTCAATCTCTTCCACTGCATCTTTTCTCTCCTCCCTCCACAGATACAACATCTAACCTGAACAAGCAAAATGAATGACATGAGAACTTTCTTACTGATAAAAAAACAAAAACAGACAAACCCAGCCGAAATGATTTTGCTTATAATCATCTACAAAAAAGACAGTTTTACTGGTCAAAGCACAAACACCACAAACGGTTACATTTACAGTTCGTCAGACTGGCTCACAGACTGATATATTGGCTCACGAGTGGCATAAGTGCATTTACACCAATCTCAATTGAGCTAAACAATACGCCTTGTGTTCAGACATTTATTGTTGATGCTTGTGTAAACATGAAGAGTGCTGTTTATCATGATAACAATGAGATTTCTTTTACACTCATCCACGTTCATTCTGTTTATTCTGAAAAAGCTGATATTTCCATTAAAGTCTGCAGTTTAACTCATTTTAATGTGATAAAGAAGCTTGTGTGAGGAACAAGTGGGAAACTCCAAATGGGAAGTCCAAATGTGCTTTTGCTGAGACTGTGATTGAATGCAAGCAATGCTTGAACCCAGTTGGAAGTCAAAATGAAACTTGTTATTTGACGTCCGATCTGGAAAACAATGTGGTTTGATGATGAAACTGTAGATTCTGCTGGACAAGCATCATGTGCATGTGATGACTGTAGGTGTGAAAATTGCATCTGGGCTTTTTGTTTTCTTCTTGGTTCCTGCTTATATGAAGCTAACAAAACAGTTTAACTATGCAACAATGAACCATTAAAGTAAAGTTCGACATTCAAAAGCACATTTCTTTGTGAAATAATAAAATGTCATGCTTTGGATTAAGATTAACCTTGTTATCCATGAATTTCACATTGTATAACAGTGTGGTATTTCAGTAGAACTTAGCAAAGGACACTTCTAAGAAGCGTGTTATCACACCTAGATCCCACATCCTGAAGAGGACCTTCTTGTAGAAGACATTAAAAACACATGTTGTGTGTGAGTATGTGTTTCAATGCTTGTGAAAGTTTACTTTTTGCACTGTGAAGTGATGCAGATGTTCACTGGTAGGTCTCATCTGTTTTGAACTATTAAATGAATCACTGAACCTTTTGAACTAATAAATGAATCACTGGTGAAACATTATTGGAGAGAGATATTTTTGCCTACAGAATGGTGTAATCAATCATAGCAGGGACTACTGAGGCTATGCAAACCACCTAAATCCTTATTCTAATTTCAGAATAAGGAATGTAAAATCGGAATTCACTTCTCATGGTTTAACCCTACGTTTGATCAATAGGATGTGCAACACTCAGAAAAAATAAAAAAAAGTAAAATAAAATTATATATGTATATATATATATATATATATATATATATATATATATATATATATATATATATATATATATATATATATATATTATACACTACTGTTCAAAAGTTTGGGGTCAGTAAGACTTGTAAAAGTCTTTAAAGAAGTCTCTTATGGTCTCTAATGGCGTTTATTTGATTAAAAATATAGAAAAACAGTAATATTGCAAAATGTTTTTACAAAATAAAATAATGTTTTTTATTTTAACATACTTTAAAATAGAATTTATTCCTGTGATGAAAAGCTGAATTTTTATCAGCTGTTACTCCAGTCTTAAGTGTCACATGATCCTTCAGAAATCATTCAAATATGCAGATTTATTATTAGAATGATCAGTGTTGGATAATATCAACAGTTGTGCTGCCAAATATCTTTTGGAACCTGTGATTTTTTTTTTTTTTCAGGATTCTTTCATGAAGAACAAGTTTAAAAAGTACAGTGTTTATTCAAAATATAAATATTTTATAACAATGTAAATTATTTATTATTAACTTTTAATAAACTTTTAATTATTAATTTAATACATCCTTGGTGAATAAAAGTATTAATTTCTTAAAAAAAAAAAAAAAAAAAAAAAAAAAGAAACAATAAAAATGTACTGACCCCAAACTTTTGAACGGTAGTGTGTATATATATATATATATATGTATATATGCAGAAACTTCACACCAAAAAAGGTGTTCTGTAATAATATAACCCCACTGACTAGCTGTTGTACCCCTAAATCAGAGGTTCGCTAGACTTTAACGGACATGTTTGTAAAAAATCCGTCATAATCTATTATTACCAGTCATTTTAATTTTCATATTTTAATTATAATAACACATTTAATTGCTTTTATTTTTCTTATGAACCTACCGGGTGATAGTGCAGTGTTTAAAAACAACAAAATACTCAAATACTCTAGTACTGGTTAAAAAAAAAAATTGATTTCTCAATTTTAATAAATTCCTAATTTAATGAACCAATATAGATTTTTAAATCCCTTTTGATCTTTTGGTTTATGCTGTTTTCAGTTGAATGAACAGTACATAGTTTGCCTCCCATCCAATAAATCGCAATAGGCTGAGCTCTGTGCTATGTTACTTTTGATAAGAAACAAAGTATCAGACTTCAAATTCTGTCCATTTCATGACGGGATTGAGTGCTCTGCTGCCACACAGGAGCGCACTCGCCACCAACTGGACAGGAGTGGGTATTACAGCTACAGTTTACAATAGATCACCCTCAGTGTCATCTGTCAAAGTGACGGACGACCTTCAGATTTTTCCTTCAGTGACAGACAATTTTCGGTTAAAACAACCGCTGCCCTAAATGTACAATTTTTGCACATTTTGTCTCTACAAACAGATCTCACAGCAGAGCAGCCAATAAGCCAGTGATAGACACTGATAAACCAATAAACACTGCTAAAACAGAAAATTAAATATAAAGCTTTCGCAATACCAAAATAAATATTCTGTCCCCCATTCTGTCCTACATTTGTTCTATAATCTCAAACAGAGAAAAAAAGGATAGATTTTCCTCAAAAATTGTGTGAAAACTTCTAACAAAAGTGCAGGAAATTCAGTCATTAAACAGAAAAGCCACAATAATACATTTTCTGGAAAACATTCATTGTTAAACAAATGAATTGCAGTAAATGACCTAAACCAGATGTCTGTTAAAGATCACTTAATCTGGAAAGCATCTGCTGAGTACAAACATCTGACAGACATCTGTAAGATGTCACTTTTACATACATTCTACATACATTCATAGGAAGTGCCCAACAGTCATATTGCAGTTCAGCAAACACATATTTTTTAGAGTGTTTGCTCATCTGCAATACGTCTATTAGATGTGTCCTATAAGATGTCAAATAGACGTCTATTAGATGTCTTTAAGATGTTTATGATTTAGAATGTATGTAAAACTGACATCTTACAGATGTCTGTCAGATGTTTGTACACAGCAGATGCTTTCCAGATCAAGTGATCTTTAACAGACATCTTGCAGACGTACATGTGCTATCTGGGTTTTCAGTGTCTGTTTCAATCTGCTGCTCCATTTATTTGAGGACTTTCCCCAGATAGCACACGTACATCTGTAAGATGTCTGTTTTACATACATACTAAATCACATGTATGCATGTTTGTTCACTACTCACTGCTGTATGTGTGCACTTGGATGGGTCACAAATTCCGAGTATGGGTCACCATACTTGGCAACATGTTACGTCCTTTATTTTTCTTTCTTTTAATAGACAACTATTTGACATCTGATAGGACACATCCTATAGACGATGAACAAACAATTAAAAAAAATATGTCTTCCAGACGTCAAATAGACAGGGTCCCATCCCTGATACCACATGCACCTCACAGAGATGTCTATTTGATGTCTGCATTTACATCTGCAAGATGTATTTTGTGTCTGTAGTTTGCAATATGTCTATTGGATGTCTCCTATCAGATTTCAAATATACGTATATTAGATGTCTTTAAGATGTTTGTGATTTAGAATGTATGTAAAACTGACATCTTACAGACGTCTGCCAGATGTTTGTACACAGCAGATGCTTTCCATATCAAGAGATCATTAACAGACATCTTGCAGATGTACAGGTGCTATCTGGGATGGTATATTAGCATATTAGCATACAGATGTTTTTGCTTCTCACACTGAGTTCTGTATTAATTAAGTATTTCCAGGTGTAGTACCACCTCATTCATGTTTGAATAAACCATGTGAGATAAAATTATTTAACATGTAGTTTCTGTCATAAATTGTATTTTTACTCATATTTAAGGTGTTATTTTAGTTTGGCCTAGTTCCCTGCATATGATGGTGTAGTCCAAGTCTTCTACACTACCACATGACACACATGCCTCTTTAGCCCTAGTTTTTTTTACAGTCCAAAGTTATTTAATGATGTTTATTCATCCTGCTCAACTCGACTCTCATTCCTTCAAACTTCTTGCTCCGTCTTTCGTTCTTCCTATCTTGCATGCTTGGCATGTATATTCATTGCATTTACAGTATGACCAGCATGTGTTGTCATTCGCACTTATGTATTTTGTGCATTTCTTGCATGTATTTCTGGAATACCATGCACGTCTATTCATCTATTGTGTGCAAGTGTGGTAGGTTATAATATTGTCCATATTATTATAATGAGACATTCCATATGTGTCTCATTAATGAAAATATGAGTTCTTTTTGGGCTAGACACATTATTTGTAGACAAACCTTTAAACAATAAAACCTGTATCATTTCAGGTATGTTAACACAGCTTTTTCCATATCAAATTTTTCTGTTATCACATCTGTTAAATTAACAGTTTCATTTCAGATCTTTGGCATAAATCATGGTTCATCCTATATCATTTCCTATAAGCAGTCTACTTTTGTGATCTGTTCTGTGAAATTTAGGACGTGCATCAATAGAGGAACACCAACAACTGCAGCCACGAGCAGAACAGAAGCAACGTGCACTGTATTCCTGCTATAGGACCTGAAGACTGTGCAGTGATACATATAGACATTATTATTACTGGAGAGCAACTGATAACTTTGACTGATGTTTACACCTTATGACACTGGTTTCAAACTCAATTCCTGGAGGGCCACAGCTCTGCACAGTTTAGCTCCAACCCTAATTAAACACACCTGATCCAGATAATCAAGGTCTTCAGGATTACTAGAAACTTCCAAGTAGGTGTGAAATGGAGCTGGTTGGAGTTAAACTGTGCAGAGCTACAGCCCTCCAGGAACTGAGTTTGAGACCTCTGCCTTATGATATTGATTTAACTGATAAATGGCACCATCTGGTGGAGTTTGAAGTTAAAACAGCATCACAACACTGGAAACACCAGCACACTTTTCATATAAATAAGACTGATTTTTAAACAGAATGTGATGACACTGACACATAATGCTAAAAGTGTGTCACATTGACATGCATGTGAAGGCGATAAAGATGATATTAACTTCACATAGCCTGGATCTGACTGTGACTGACAGTGTAGGAGTTATGAGTGATTTTGTACTTTTGTTGCTGTAGCGCCCCCGTCCAGCCAATTAGGGTGAGACTTGGTCACGTTGTCAGCGTTGTGAGTACCATCCCTCCATGTTTCAAGTCACTACGCCAGGGGTGGGGAACATTGATCCTCGAGGGCTGGTGTCCCTACAGAGTTTAGCTCCAATCCTAATCAAACACATCTGAACAAGCTAACCAAGGTCTTCAGAATACAGATTTTCAGGGTTGGAGCTAAACTCTGCAGGGACACCAGTCCTCCAGGATCAAGGTTCCCCACCCCTGCTCTACGGTTTGGTCTGCACGGTCAGTTTTACATGGAGATCACTGACGGCTCAATTGGATTGTAAAACCTTCATGTGAATACATCAATTAATCAGAATGAAAAAAAATCCAATGAAAAAGTAAAAAATCTCACACGTTTTTTTTTATAGAATAAAAATACAAACTTGAACATTTGTACATTTCTTTTTGCACAACAAATGTTATATTTACATTTTGTACAATCACTTCTATGTAATACTTGCATACTTGCCTTTGTTAAGCACTAAGTTGCTACAGCTATAACCAGGAGAACAACAATAAAATCAATAATACCACCAATAACAGAAGCACTTGCTGCTGCAGCATCTGAACGTACTCTTGAAACTGGAAAAGCTAAAGACAGAAAGCCATTATTACTAGAGATCAACTGATAACCAATAATTTCAGTAGACATTTGTTACATGTAAACATTGTCACATTCACTATAATAATAATAATTTTAGTAGAAAGGTATATATATATATATATATATATATATATATATATAGATATAGATATCATGGTGCTGTTTTTTTTTGTTTTGTTTTGTTTTGTTATATATATATATATATATATATATATAGATATAGATATAGATATCATGGTGCTGTTTTTTTTGTTTTGTTTTGTTTTGTTTTTTTTCAGCAACATAGACTTTCATAGGAAAACTGAGTAATATGCATTTTTCTTATTAACAATAGGCTTCAAAATTGTAAACATGTTTAAAGATGAGCGATGATCCACAATTAAAACATTTTCCTGGACAATTTAAGTATTTAAAACTGTTAAGGCACTGAATGACTAAAATGACACTCACCAGTCACAGTAACACTGAAGCTCCTAATGATGCTGAATCTGCTGCTGTTGATCTGTAGTTTATATAGTCCAGAGTCTGTGGTTCTGGTGTTCATGATGGTCAGAGATCCAGTCTGATGATCCAGCTCCAGTCTGTCTCTGAGTCTCTCATTGCACTGTTCATCTGTACAGATCTTACTCTGATCTCCGGTGATTTCAACAATGGGAATGTCATTAACATACCATTTCATCACACCATTTGGGTTTATTACACTAGGATCTAAAGTAACAGATTCTCCATCCTCCACTGACTTTCTCTTCATTTCATCTCGTTCATCAAAAGAAATACCTGAAACACAAACAAACAGCTGGAGGAAGATCTTTTTGTGTTCAAAAACAAACAAACAAACAAAACTACACTTTAGACAAGAAAGTGATTACTATTGTTTTTTTTTTTTTTTTTTCAAGTCTGAAAAGCAACATTTATCCATGTTTTTGCATTTTACATCAAATCCTCATTTAAAAAGATAATACGCTGTAGGTAAAAAGATAATCAGAAATAGCATTAAAAGTCGTAATCTCAGGAACCAAAACTTTTAGAATTAACAAATCAGCAGTTGAAATTGTTTATTCAGTTTAATTCAAACTGAGACAACTCTCCAAATTCCACTTTAACAGCAAATGTTTTTTTTTAAAAGATAAGTGTGAATAAAAGTCGGCCGATTACCAAAACAAAATTGTAGCCAATCATCAGTAAGGGGCGTGTCTACTCATGATGGGGAGGAGAGAGAGCTCAGTGCACAAAACGACATAGCTGTGCCTAGTCACGACAGAAAGGCAGAGATGGCGAATTAAAAAAAAACAAAAGAGGAAACCGTCTACGCGAACATAAGAAGGCTATGACAAGGCAGCGATTCTCAATTCCAGTCCTCGCCCCCCTGCATATTTTGCATGTCTTTTTTAGTTAACACACCTGATTTAGATCACCAGCTCGTTAGAAGTGAGCTCCGAGCATTAACTGTATTCCTGTTGACATAGTCCCTACACAGTGTTCATTGCTCCCTACTCTCTGAGCAGGGGAAATCCGGTGAATTTTTCCTCACTTCGGAACATTCATTCATGCAGCGTCTTCACACACAGACCAAACTTAGGCTACTAGAGAAGTGTGACAGTATATACCTCTGTAAGCAAATGCAAATTAAAGTTCACGTCTCGCACGCTGCCCTCTCAATGGAACATATACACTCGTTTCGAACTGGATGGCGGAATATCATGTGATGTCCACTTCACAGGACATTTACAGACGAATAGAACAAACGTCGTTCGTGAGATACATACGAAATATGCTGGGATTGGGAAATGTTGTGATAAGGAAAGAAGTAGGACCCGTGTAAATTTCGGATCAGCTTTCCTGCGCTGGAGAGAACTAAAGGGGCTGGAAATGGACGGAGCTATTAAAATAGGGGTGAGACCCTTTTGGGGTAGGGGCGTGTTTGTTCTGGTGATGTCAAATATAAACACTGGCTACCAGAAATCACTTACCCTACCTGTAATAGTCATAATTATGGCTATTTAGATGCATTTTCATTGCAGATCAGATGCGTTTAAACTGCTCATAAGTCAATGAGTTTTGTTCATTGTACATTCACTGATTCACAAATGCTCTCTTAATAGACTACAAAGTCTGCATATAAGTGGTAAAAACAATGCTTTCTGTTTTGGCAAGGCAATGAAGTAAGAAACCAAGGCACACCTTAACCGAATTCTTGTGCTGTTTGAGATGCTTTCATATGGCTCATCTTTGACAGCTGGCACATATGCATTCCAGAATGTAAATTATCAATCCATTGCAATGACTGTGCAATGTCACTGTTTTGATGTACTGATACATACATAAGCTATTAATTAAGAAACTTTTTTTTTTCTTTTTTTCTGTAATTCAGATTTTTTTTTTTCTTTTGCATTTGCATTTGTAGTAAATCTTGTTGATTAAGGGTATTTTATGAGGGACCTATTATGTCCTTTTATGTCCAAGTCTTGATTTTCTATTTGGGGTCTACTAGAATAGGCTTATTTTTCACATATTTGGCATTACTGTTGCACAGTCTCTTAGCTCCTGTATCTATGAAGCCCCGCCTTTTGAAAAGTGCAGTATTCTCTGATTGGCCGGCAGTACCAGGGTGTTGTGATTGGTCAACCGTTTTAAATGTGTGTTTGGAAAATGTCACGCATAATGCACAATTATGATTTGTCAATCTCAATGCCACTTCTATACAAACATAATGTATGTTAAGTTTAAAACACATATGACTCACCTCTGACAGCAACATTGAAGATCTCGTAACGGTTACGACTGTTCATCAATAGTTTATAAACGCCATCTTCTTTGGTTCTAATGTTTGTGATGGTGAGATCACCTGTGTGACTGTCCAGCTTCAGTTTGTCTTTGAATATCTCTTTACATAGTTCATCTGTACAGATCTTACTGTGGTTATAAATGATTTCAGCTATTCGGATATCATAAAAGTACCATCTAATTCTGTCTTGTTGATTAATTTTAACATCAGTGTGCAGAGTGACTGAATCTTGCTCCATCACTGACACACCATGTGTATCAACACCAAATGCATCTGAAAAAAGAAACATACAGCTTATTATAAGCCATTTTTGGAAGAGTGCTGTAGAAACTGTCATAGTTGCAGTCAGTTTTGTTTGATTTGCTATTTTGCTCAGCTTTTTTGTCACTAACTTCATCATTTGCATTTAAGTTCTATTTTCTCTGTTCATTATTTTCTGGGTCTCTGTCTCTTTATTACAGAAGTAATCAAATAAAGTTCCCTTCCCAACCTTTTGTGGATGGTTCACGCTATATTAAGCCACAGTGCATACTTTAAATCAGTGCTACATGACTAAAATACAGAGGAAACGGGTGGAGCAGCACTTTTGCCAAAAATGTGTGGAACTTTCACACCCATTAGCCATTGGGCTTGATCATTAAAATGTTCATGTTCATTTACTTTAATGTGCATTAAGTTGCTAAAAAAGATCTCAATTATGATATAGCTCAAAGCAACTTCAAAATATCAAATTATATTCTAAATCTGCAATAGTACATGTACTAAATGACACTTACCAGTGACAGTAATGCTGAAACTCCTACTGATGTTGAATTTGCTGCTGTTGATCTGTAGTTTATATTGTCCAGAGTCTGTGGTTCTGGTGTTTGTGATGGTCAGAGATCCAGTCTGATAATCCACTTTCAGTCTGTCTCTGAATCTGTCAGGACACTGATCATCTGTACAGATCTTACTTTGGTCTCCAGTGATTTCAGTGATGAGAGTGTGATTAAAAAACCACATTATCACATCATTTGGGTGTTTTATTATACCAGGATCTAAAGCGATGGATTCTCCCTCCCTTTTCTTTATTTGATCTAGTTCAGCACCTGAAATACAAACCAGCATGAGGCTGTCAAAACTAACAGCTCACCAATGGGAATGATTTAGTTGTAAATCAAACTGAAGTGTTTAATGCTTCAGATTTTAACTCTACAAACTTTTTTTTTTTTTTTTTTTTTTTTTTACATTCACTTAATGACTTACCGCTGACGGAAACACCAAAGATTATTTCAGTGTTATGGCTATTGAGTAGTAGTTTATAAAGTCCAGTGTCTGTGATTCTTATGTTTGTGATGGTCAGAGATCCAGTCTGATTGTCCAGCTTCAGTCTGTCTCCGAATCTCTCTTTACACTGTTCATCTGTACAGATCTTACTCTGATCTCCAGTGATTTCAGCAATGCGATCAACATGAAAATACCATTTCATTCTTTCTTGCTGGGATTTAATAAGTCCAGTGTATAGAGTGACTGAATCTCCTTCTATCACTGACAATGGCACTACATCTGAACCAACATCAGATGAAACTGAAGGATAAATAACAGATTGTAAGTAGAAAAATATGTCTCAAAATGTATGATACATGCAAAACAAAACAAAACATAATAAGAACACTGATTTACACATTCACTCAGACAAATGTGTGAGTGATGGATGAAATTTTAATAAACATACTATACACCCATGCAGAGATTAATGTTTGAGTATTATTAATTATGAATATTATCACTTTAATTGGCTTCCTCAAACTTTAAACTTAAGATGCCACTAGTTGTCTCCACAAAAAAAAAACACACTGTATTGTCTAAAAAATAGCCTATAGCTAATTAAAACAGTTAGAAACAATACATTTCTGTACTTATTTACTTTATATTAAAGTATATTTTATAGCTACTATACTATACTTTATAGCTACTATTAGAAAGAGTGGTACAAATATGTGTCTTACCAGGCACGAAGTATGCACACAATATGGTGCACAAAATAAAGACCTTCATTCTGACAGAATGCAGATAATGTGGAAATAAAAAGCATTGACTGTGCCGACAGACACGGACCAACACTGACAACTGACAAAGTGCAGTATGTAAATTCTCAGATGTTCTAAAAACCTGATTAACACGTCTGTGCAGAGTGAGGTGTGACGTCCCGTGTAAAGTGAAAGTTTAGACTAACTAAACAAATAACTCTAAAAAGAAAAAATCCTTCAATGTGAAAGGTGTTGATAAAAGCTCTTTTTCGTCTATTGTATGAAGACGAAGTGTTGCACCACCCGGTGACTTTAGGAAAACGGCAAACGGTGGGCAATATGCATTTAAATTGGTAAATATAGAAGGAATATGTCTAAGTCATTTATATTTACCAAACTTCCTGCTACCAGGTGGTGGCACTATGACTATAATTGGATATTGGCATGTCTTGAGGCCAGCACTTTCACCAAACATTATGAAGTTCAGTGCAGACTGAACATGGCATGTTTGAGTTAGTGCAAAGCATGATGTTTCCTGTTGCTATGAATATAACTGAATATTGGCCTCTAGATGTGTTCAGGCCAGGACTCTTATCAAACATTTGAAGTTTAGGGTGGATCGGACATTGTATGGCTGAGTTACAACAACTTCTATTCTCATTGCGAAACATCAAACTTTGTCAGGCCGCCACGGACACGCCCTTCAACGAAAACTCAAGATCTTCACAATTTATCATTGCAAAGACATTAAGAGTAGACTGACCAAATATAATGTTGATGTCATTAAATCTCTATGAGGAGTTCGTTAGAGGGTCCCTCAAAAATGTGATTCATTTTGGAAAAGAAGAAGAAGAATCTAAACAATTCCAATAGGGTTCTCGCACCATTGCTGCTCGGGCCCAGCTAATAATCAGAAGTTTATTAGGTGCTACTTGTCATTTTCATCACATAATGGAGCGATCAAAGACATTGCAAAGTATACCTGTGATGTAATGAGACGGTTATTACTGCATCATTACGATCCAAGGATAACAATTGCTGTTTCTTCTCGTCTTGTTCTTCTTCTCCAAAATTAATCACATTTTTGAGGGTCTAAACATGCTCGAAAATGAATGAAACTTGTGCACGGCCTAGAAGTGGCAAAAATGTACATTTAATACAGGTTTCAGAAGTGTGTGTGGCAAAATGGCTCGATAGCGCCACCTATAACATTTCAAAGAAGTGCCCCTTGAGCTGCGTTAAACATACATGCATGAAATTCGGTAGACACATGTAACACACCAGTACCTACAAAAAAGTACCCCAGTGTATTCTAAAGTTCTTTGTGATGTTAAATTGCAAAGATTTTTTATGTTTTGCCACGAAAAAGGAAGTTGTTATAATTCAGGCATACAATGTCCGATCTGCCCCAAATTTCACGTTTAATAAGGGTCCTGAAGTGAAGAGATCTACATGCCCATATATAATTATAGTCATAGCACCACCTGCTGGCAACAGGAAGTGACATGTTGTACACTATAACAAAGTAGTGATGTTAAATTGTGAACATCTTGAGTTTTCATTAAAGGGTGTGTCCGCAGCGGCTTAACAAATTTCGATGTTTCACCATGGAAAAGGTTTTTGTAACTCAGCCATACAATGTCCGATCTGCCCCAAACTTCACATGTTTGATGAGTCCTGGTCTGAACACATCTAAAGGCCAATATCCATTATAATCATAGTGCCACCTGCTGGCAACAGGAAATTACTTGTTTTACACAAACTTAAACATACAATGTCCAGTCTGCACCAAACTTCAGATTTTTAGTCCTGACCTGAAGACATCTAAAGGTCAAAATTCACTTATAATCATAGCACCACCAGTTGGCAGCAGGAAGTTAGGCATATATAATTGATTTGATGTATTCCTCCTATATACCGCTTTAAATGCATATTGCTCACTGTTTGCTGTTTTCCTAAAGCCACCAGGTTGTGGTGAGCCCGGGTCATTTCAGCACTGCTTGTGGCTTTATTTGTGTCTGCGTTGCTACATGAATGTTAAAGAGTAAATTGAATAGCTATTGCTTGTGTCTTTGACTTTTCATAGTCATACAGATTTTCAGTACAAGGGCTTCAGTAATTAATGATTAGCAAGAATTGACCTGACAGGTTTTCAGCAATTAATTTAATTTGATTGTAAATCTATTCTGTGCAGGAGGGAAGTCAGATTGTGCCTGTGAGGCTCATAACCGCAGCACAGGAAGAAGCCCTTCACCTACAAAATAAGCCCGGCTGAAAAAAAAAAAAGGCTATGCACAAGATATTTGTCCATCTAACAGATCAAATCAGATTTCTGAAGAAATACAACCACAGCAGCTTTCAGTTTGACTCAGATGTTGAGCTGCTCGTGCCATTCTTCAGTAAGAAGTAAGATTGGCAATAATATCAGATGATCTTTGTCATTTGCAACAACTGAATGGTTATAAAACCATTTTAAAATCTTTAACTCCGGTTGTCTAATACAATATGCTTAATTTATTTATACTTTAAATTTAATTTTTAATTAATTAATTAATTTATTTATTTATTCATTTATTTATTTTTTAAACATATCAGAGAGTGTGTATGAACTAGGAGGGCTAAACTGGGTCATGGGAGGATACACATCAGATTGACTTTTATCAGCAGATAGTCTTATTATTACATCAGACTTTTCACAGAACAATTGAAGACAATGTTTCAGACAATTGGTTTGTTCTGTTTGTGTAGTTGCCATCTAATTGGTAAGTTACAAACACATTTTTATGATTTAATTTCTTCCTGTTTTACAGTAATAACACTTCTGCTACTGTTTTCAGTGAGCCTGTTTTAATAAGCTAAATACAAAAATATGAAACTATTGAAAGTGTCAATTGACTAATTGACTTGTCCTGTAACTGCAGATGTTTATATTAAAGATCAAATTACTGGTTCACATTCTCTGTACATGAATATCACCTTTCTTTTGCATCCTATACTTGAGTTCATATTTAAAGGTTACAGACAACATCTGATTTTAGGCTTTGTAAACCATCAGGAGCCCTAATCTGTGACAAAACATGTTCTTTAGGTGTGTTTGGTGAGTCAGTGTCAGTGATGGAGGGAGATTCTGTCACTCTAAAAACTAATATCACAGAAATACATGAAGACGATGATATACTATGGAATTTTATAGCTGAAAAGTCTCTGCTAGCTGAAATCAGTAGAGATGTTGGCATCTTCTTTACATATAATGGTACTGATGAGAGATTCAGATTCAGATTGAAATTGGACGAACAAACTGGATCTCTGACCATCACAAACATCACAACTGAACATGCTGGACTCTATGAAGTAAAGATAAGTGGAGCAAAACTGTCATCAAAAACATTCAATGTTTCTGTTTATGGTGAGTACAGACAATTTGTTCAAGATTGATTTATTAAAGGAATATCTGGGGTTCAACATTCAACTGTGTTTGTGGTTTGAGGTTGATTAACACACACAAATGTTGAGAATGTCTACAGAACTATGAATATTTATATTGAAATGTTTAATCATTTTATAGTTTTAGATGACATGCTCTCACTGTAAATAACACTGTTGTTTACTGTTGTTTATCCATATTTCTGTTCATTATCTGTTTTCCAGCTCATCTGCCTGTTCCTAACATTAACAGAGACTGTTCATCATCATCACAGCAGAATTGTTCATTGTTGTGTTCAGTGGTGAATGTGAGTCATGTGAGTCTCTCCTGGTACAAAGGAAACAGTTTATTGTCCAGCATCAGTGTGTCTGATCTCAGCATCAGTCTCTCTCTACCTCTGGAGGTGGAATATCAGGATAAAAACACCTACAGCTGTGTGATCAACAATCCCAACAGCAACCAGACTCAACACCTCAACATTACTGAACTCTGTCACACATGTGCAGGTATGCTGGTATTGATTTTATCAGCAATTAAGCTGATCTATCAAGTCATTGTTTCATAGTGTTTCTTGATAGGCAAACAGATTCGATCAGTCTAATGGATCATTTTGCACATTACAGATGAGGGTCTACCTTTATTTTACATAGTGCTGATTTCTACTGCTGCTGGATCTCTGTTGATTTTAGCTACAGTTGTGATGTGCTGCTGCATCAGCTGGAAATGTAGAAAAACAGGTCAGCAGAACAAACAATTAATCTATACAAATTGATCTTTTTGTAAGACAGAAATTTTGATATAATATTATTAAAACCGTTGTTTTAACATGTGTGTTAATGCAGTCCAGACACAAGAGGAAGCCAGAACTGAATCAGCATTGTTTAAACCAACAACACGAAAAAAAGTAAGATCATAAAATGTTAATTTCCATAATTTCTGAACAGTAGGTGGCACTGTGCTAAAACTGCTCATGTACCCTCAGATCATGCTTGCTATAACACACACCAAGTTTGATCTGAATCCGCTATTGCGGAGATACAGCCGCACATCCATTTTTGCACAAATAAATTCGTTATTGTGCTTTACAAGAATGGTTTGGTCTATCAAAACATAAAAAAAAAAAAAAAATCAGCAGAATGGTCTGAAGATGATCTGAGGCTATTTCGGTGAAAATTGGACAAACCATCTAGGAAGAGTTCAAAAAGAGTTCAAAATCTAATTGCGAAAAAAAAACTTGATCCGCAGAAATAATGCTAGCTTGTTGCTAATGTGGCCTGTTGGTGGCACTAAAGAGTTGTCCCAGCACAAACTGTCTTTTGGCATTAAAATAGTAGGCTGTTGTCAGGATTTACTAAATACGTGCAGTGATGAAAAGGCGTAGACACACTTATTTTTGCACCTGACCTTATTGAAAATGCATTACGCAATGCGTTTTACTAACGTTTTTGTGCTTGTCCAAAAAAAGCACGTCTTAAAACAGGCAGTAATTTGTGCTGCTGTTGGTAGATTGCGTTGGAGATTATGGGAAATCATCTGGCTGCGGCTGTGTTCTTTGATGTGTGCATTGTTAGTAAATCACACACAGAATTTTCCCCTTCCCATCGGCGCATTTATGGAATTGTGCTGTAATGCTAATATCCCGTTTAGTAAATCTGTTGCCAAGACTAGTCTGAATCTGCTAATACATCGCAGAAAAACAGGTTTGTCTATCAAAATCTTAAACAATCATTTTGACAGAATGTTGTGAAAGTGATTTGAACCCATTCCGGTGAAAATCTGACAAACTGTCTAGGAAAAGTTCAAAAAAGTAGATGTGCAGTGAAGAAGTAGCGATGAAAAGGCGTGGACACCCTTATTTTTGGAAATTATCTGGCTGTGTCTATGTTCTTTAATGTGCGTATTGTTAGTAAATCACATGCAGAATATTTGCAGCTTTTATGGCACTACAAATTTTTTCTGTCTTAAATATTGAGACAGTCCTCTATTTGTGTGCCAAATTTCATAACTTTCTCCACACACAAAGCTCAGCACAAAGCTGTTAACCATGTGACCTGTGCTGAAGTCTGGTCTTGAGCTGCAGCTGCTCTGCGGTTCATAATTATCTGAGGGGAAATGCAGCTTTAGATGCCATTGGTTGATTTGTTGACATGCTGCAACAAGTAGGATCATTCTTTGGTGTTGCTTCTTGCTGTCATGACCAAACCTCAAAAATAATATTTAACCTGATGAACAAGACTGATATCAGTCTAGTTTTTCAAAATAAAACAAAATTGTCAGTATTTGTAGATTAAGCTTAGCACAGAGAAAAGTTAATGTGCTAATAATTGCCTGTCACATCAGCAGATTCCTGATTGAGTTTGTGTTTCCTTCGCAGAAATCAAAGGAGGAGCCTGTGTATGAAAATCTCTCCAAAAAATGATGATCAAATACTGTATCTGCTGGAAATGTTAGAATTCATACAAATTTGTGCATCACACCTTTTGGATATTTTCTCACAGGATGTTTTTTTTTTTTTTTTTTTTTTTTTTCTTCAAACATATGCACACACATTGTTAATATAATTGTTTAAAATGCTGTTACTCTGCATTTTAATGATGCTCAAATAGCATCCAGAAACTTCATGTGTTTAAGTGGTGGCTGTTAAATACAATAACATCATTTGGCCACTAGAGGAATGAGAATCAGAATAAACAAAATGTAATTTGGTATTTGCTCATCTTTATTGCTTTTGAGAAAAAAATGGTTGAATAAACCATATGAGATAGTTGTTTCCCATATAGTTTCTGCCATAAATTGTATTTTTACTCATATTTAAAGTGTTATTTTAGCTTGGGTGACTGATAATTACCACAGTTTTACTGCAGTAACAATGATTTTAATAACTGTGGCTGTTTATCAGAAACGGTTATGTATTATAAATTGTTGGAAATGGTATTTCATGAAAACATGGTATTTAATTCATGAGGACATTCAGTTTATAAACTGTACCAGACATATACAATAACCACAGTGACATCTGGTGTTTAAAGCAGGGATTCACCCTTTCAAGCTAAAAAGCAGTATACTTTGTTCCCAGCAAACAGTATTATTGACTTCTCCATTGTTGTAGCTGTTGTACAAGTAGGTTGGTTGGTTGGTATTTTTCCCTCTCCTCCTCTATTTACGGCTGGTTAAATAGTGACAGTGACGAGCGCTGTTTTACAGTTCTATCTTGTCTACACTGGATACAGTATGCAGATGCACATTTACAGTCCACACACTTGAGTCTGTTGTCTGTATGGAGTGAAAGAACATTCGCTTTGATGTGGCTGGTTTAAACAGCTGGTTCATGTCTTTGTACAGATATCAGAAGGACTCCAGCATAAAGAACAAGTGGATAGTTTGTTTTTAATGGCATTCTGGATCATGTCAAAGTAATGTCCAGAGCATTTTGTTTTGTAAACGAGGCACAGTGTCATGCAGAGTTCACAAAGAAACATTTGTTGAAAGATTAAGTGGTACTAGATCTGACTGCAGCTGCCTCACAAACTGCAAGTAAATGATTTGATAATGCTTTGCCTGCAAATTAACATTTTATTCTGATTGTGTTTTCAAAACACTCACATGCAGTAGCGAGGAGGCGTTGATACTTTTTTTCTATGTAGTGGCAATATCCAATCATAACAGTGACTGATTCCTGACAAGCTTTAAAGGACACACCTCTTAAAACAGGTAGTTTTAGACAAATGTTCAGAATGAGAGTTGAAATCAATTAATTAATTAATTTATTCATTTATTTATGTGCAAAAATCTTTATTAACATAAGTAAACCTCAAGGAACATACAAAAAAAAAAAAAAAAAAAAATTCAATGTTATGACCACTTTAGTTGAACAGTATTGTAAAGATTTAGTCCACTGAAATGGCGAGTTGTTGAACCCAAGTGCAGTTTTATTAAATCCACAGTGAAATCCAAAATACAAACAAACGAAGACTAGACTTGACTTGAAAATAACTTGACATGGCATGAAACAGATTTGACTTGACAATGGCTTGATTGACATAAACAGACTTGGCATAAACAGACTTGCCTTGACAATGGCTTGACAAAAACAACTCGCCAAACAGCAGGTTACAACAATACACAACAAGAGACAATGGATATTTTAATGGGTTGACAGAATACAAATGGGCGGATCCATCTGCATAGCTTTATTAATAAACAAAGACTTGATCAACCATAGGCAGGGTCGAACATTGGCAAACAGGTATATTCAGGCAAGACACAAGAGTAATCCCTAAGGCAGGCGAGGGTCGATCAGCTGCAAATGTAATCGAAGGGATGAGGCAAACGGGTAATCCAAATAGACAGAATAGAGTTCATTCGAGGGGCAAAGAGTCCGAAAACGACAAGGTAAAGGGTTAAATCCACGAAAGGCGAGAAGGTGGAAGGCAGACAAGACTAGAAAACAAGACTAGGATAAACTAACTAGAAACATGACTGAACTAGACTAAGGATGAAGAGGCTCCGTACAGCTGCTAACACAATGAGAGTGCTAAACACAACGCAGCACTCTGCCAAAAGGATAAAGAAGTACAAGGCTTATATAGTGTGCTTGATTGGTTACAGCTGTGTGTGTCATCAGCACAATGAATGATGGGAAATATAGTCCGGGGTGTGGTGAAACAGTTTGTGTAATGTGAAATGGCAAGGTGACCTCTGGTGGCGAGCAGACTGGCGATCTGGGGGGTATTCCAGAAAGCAGGTTATGTGACATACCCGGGTAAGTTTAAGGGTAAGTTAGTGGATAACCTCAACTTTCGGTTCCAAAAACGGAGGTAAATTTCTGGGTATGTATGTAACCATAGCAACTTACTCTCTGAAGATAACCTGCTTGGTAGCAGGTGTAGTGTGAGGTATGGTGTAGTGGTCACCCATTGGCTATAAGTGTTAGGTTGACCTATAAGGAAGCGGAAGAGGGTATTTAAGTGACTCAGACGTGCAGTGGGACGTGCATGATTGTAATACCCGCCCCTTTCAGGCTTTGGTGAATGGGCTCGATAGTTGCAGGAAGAGGTAAGTGCGTGAGGCATTTGTTTGGATTCTTTTTGTAGGAATTGTAATTTTTATTTGTGTTGTTATATTAGTACAGATTAGGTAGCGGGCTAACCATTCGAGTCGATAAGGCTGGCTAAGATGGGGTTGGATGGTTGCTCAGACTGGTGAGTGTTTATCGTCGATTACAGCGAGTCTGACAGCGTATGTGTATTTACGGGGCATATGATTGCAGAGTCTGTGATATCTGGCGTTCGGGAATGTCAGTGCATCAGAGTGTTCACTACGTAAGGAAATTGTCTGTTTCATGGTGGGTATGAGTAATTTTTCTTCATCTCGTCATGAGGTAATGCATTTCTTATTTTGATGTAACATGTAGTTGTCCCCTTTGATCTAGCAGAGAATGCCGTGTACTGTGAAGTTAATGTGAAGTAATGTTCTGCAGTGGTCTGGGCAGTGCTGTTGTTTCACCCTGTTGTTTCTCATCTGTCTTGTGCTTCGCTGCTTCTGATAAGTCTGAGTGTCGTCTGTTACTCTTATAATTGTGTTGGCTCCGCTTGTGAGTCTAAACAATTGCTTTGTTTAGTTGTGTCATTACTAATTTGTTTGGTTGAATCAATTTTCCTTTGCCTTTTTTTCTGTTTTCTTTTGTATTTTTATTGTCAAGGTGTTTGTTTTCACTGACTCATGTTGAATCTTGGTTTATTTTAATTTTGTACTGTTTGTTTATCTAATTAATCTGGCATAATTTGTTTTTTTTGTTAATTTTGTCTAAGTGTATTGGAGCCATTTGTGCCAGATTGTGTTTTTCTTGTTTTTTTCTATTAGAAATATTTGTTGTTAATTGGTTTGGAATTACTTGTATTGTTTTTTTTTTTTTTTCTTATTTTGTTTTTGTTTAACTGCCTTATGTTTCTATGCAGGAGCTGAGGACCACTTGGGTTTCCTGGTGCCATGGTAGTGGGAGTGCCCCGTCACCTGAGTGCAGTGTCTCACTGGTGTGGTTGGGTGTGAGTATTGGGTGTGGGATTCAGTCTTCTTGAGGTCTGATTTGTCTTGGCAGGGTTCCCTGAAGCAGCTGTCCCTCAGCCCTGCATGGTGTGATATATAGTTTGTTGAGCATTGTATTAAACTTTTTTTTGTTGTTGTTGTTCATTGTTGTCATTTGCATTTGGCTCAATTGTATTCCAACTTATGTTGTTTTCTTTTTTTCTTTGTTTTTGTTTCTTCTATTATTACAAGTTTTGTGTACCACTTGTAGTAGTATAAGTGTGGGGAGTTGGATGTTTCAGTGAGGGAATGGGTGTTTTTATTATAGTATTTCTTGATTTTATTTGACTGAATAAAAGTGCTTTTATGGGGAACTTACGTCTCTGACCATTTTTTCAAATAACGAACTGGCGTGACCTTTGGAGAAAATCTAACTTCAGTTCCTGGGGTAACAGGCCCTAGGTGGTGTAGTCGACATCAATATTTCAAGTTATTTGTTTGACTTTGTCAAGTAGTGCCTTTGGGCCACACAGGTTATGTTCCAGGCTCAGTTTGTTTCAGAAGGTTACTGAGCATGGCGTGCCCTTTTGATGACGATCCTGTGGATGTGGAGGCACAAATTATACAAGGTTTTTTTTCGCCGGGAGAGAGTTATAAGACCGCGTATTGATGTCTTTTCATTTCCTAATGATTATTTGAAAGAGCGTTATCGGTTTTCAAAAGAATCGTTAATTTATTTAACACATCTCTTGAAACCGCATATTGCAAACCTGCGCTTAGAACAGAAAACATTCTGTGGATAGCACTTCGGTTTTTTGCGTCAGAGCATTTTTTTTTGTACAATGTGGGCGATGCAGAGCATGTGGGAAAGGCAACTGTGTGTACAGCCGTTCGCACAGTATGTCTGGCACTTAAACACTTCTTACACACATTTGTACAGTTCCCTAGCCATAAACCTCTGCATATTATTAAAGAGGAATTCCACAGAGTGACAGGTTTGTCCTTTGTAGTAAAATCTATGACGCATATTTAATATGTAGTCATACTATTTATATCTATATATGTATTCATCCTGCACACACACACACACACACACACTTGATACTTCCATATATGACTTTCTATTTCAGGGTTTCCAAATGTAATTGGGTGCATTGATGGCACCCACATTCCTATTAAAGCTCCTTCAATAAATGATAGGAAATCTATTCATAGTATCAATGTGCAGGTAACAACTTAATTTTTTGCCTTGTTAAAATAATTAAACTCATTACTTTTTTCCACTAACTATAGGTAGTATGTAAGGCAACCCACATCATTACTAATGCTGAGGTAAAATGGCCAGGATCTGTGCATGATGCCAGAATTTTGCACGAATCATCATTATGCCAGACATTTCAGCAGGGTATGTTTTGCTTTATACAATGTTTTTTTTTTCTTTTTACTATATTTGTATTGTACACTTGAATCATTACAGGACAGTACAATGGTTACTTGCTGGGGGACAGAGGATACCCTTGTCTGCCCTATTTAATGACACCCTACCCTGAACGTGATCCTGGAGCACAGACATGCTTTAACCTGGCTCACAGCCGAACACGGGCCAAGGTGGAGATGACCATAGGGATCCTCAAGTCTAGGTTTTAGTGTCTGCGTGGGCTCTGGGTCAGTCCAGAGAGGGCATGTGACATCATAGTGGCTTCTGTTGTGCTTCACAACATTGCCACTATAAGAGGAGAGAGCCACCCTCCTTGTATTGAAGAAGATAGCCCAGAGGAACCCCTACAGATTTTTGCACACAACAGAGATGGAAGACTTTTGAGAGACAGGATTCGTCAAAATTACTTTTATTACATTGTTTGCACTGGTCTGCTGTGCAGTTCATTTCTTTATTTCCTGAAAAACAATGAAAGTAAAATGAAATAAAATGTGTTACACTACAAGTATACACAACACTTTTAACATGCAACAGATTAATATTCACACAAGTTCTCACCTTAAGGCGATGCTCCAATAATTCAATTTCTAGTGTTGCTTTTTTAATGGATAGCCTTTTCTCTCCCATTTGAAGCTGTATAAGGTCCATCTCCATGTCACTTTTTCTTATTTGGTTTTGAAGATGGACCTTATACAGCTCCTTTGCTGGCAACTAGGAAGGCAAATAAATAAATAAATAAATAAATAAATGAGATTCTGTCAGACAATAAAATTAAAATATGGACAACTGCACACAAATTCTTACACTGCTTAGATTGTGCATTGAGGTTGAAGGACCTTCATCTGTGGGCAAATCCCCAGGTATGTACTGTGAAAGGACAATGACAGTTTGTTACTCTAATGTAAAAAGGGGGCATACATTATAATGGTATGCATCATACCTCAGTGGATCTACCAGCATTGTCCACTTCTGTCACAGCAGATGTGGTGTCTTCATCGTCATCTTCATCATCTTCATCCTTCAGTGGAAATATGCAAGTATAGATTATCTGGCAAAAAGGAAAAAAAATAAAAATAAATATCTAAAAGCAACTAAAGGTACCTGACAACAAAACACTTACAACTGTGACAGACTGTGTTCTTTCTGTAGGTTCCAATAATACGATCCCTCTATCAGTATCTATAAGAAAATACAACCAATAAAATTCTCAATATTATCAAAGAAAAGCTAATAATGCAGGAAAAAAAACAAAACAAAAAAAAAAAAAAAACAAACAAACAAAAAACAAACAAACAAAAAAAAAAAACATGTCAAAGCAATACAACTAAGATCACAGTAGCCTATACATCGTATGCAGTTCAATAAAGTAAGCCTGCATAAAAACATTAAGCATGTTTAGAAAGCCTTTAAGTGACAGAGATAGTAATTTATTAAGTCATATAATGAAAACAAATCATAGTGGTAAACTTACATTTCACCATGTTACTTGTGGTGCATGGTGTGTGTGATGAAGTGCCCCCTGGAATGCCAGTAACCACTGGTCACCCTTTATTAACGGACAGAGCTAGCTCCTCAGATGGGGTGAGGGGAGGTGGTGGTGGGCCCCCGCCAGTTAGACAGGCTTCAGCCTTCTTTCTATTAGCTACCTGAGAGAAAGAATATACTAAATCGTGTTTAATAAATAGTTCAGTAATTGTGTAATCAAATATTACCTTTTTGCAGAATGTTTCATTTTGACTTGGCTTAAAGTTCTTCTGGCTCAAGAAGGATTACACCTTATTAAATAAGAAACCATATATTCCTAGTCAATATACATTGTTATTTTAACCTAAAGAAATGCATGGCAGGAAAAGTAAATGCTTTCATTGTGATTTAACAGTCAAAAGGATGTGGAAGGGTGTTTAATTATTTTGCATTATAATAAAAGGGGAGGCGATATCAAATTTGCAATTTAATACACTCACGCATTTACTCTGTCCGTTATTTTTTGCCAAGCCAACTCTCTTTCTTTAGCCGATGCAGCCGTATTGCTTTTTTTCATTATTATTGGCTTGAATTCTGCATATGCGTGCATTAAAACCTCCAACTCCACCTCTGTGAAGTATGCCGCTCTCTTTTTTTTTCACTTTGATTTTCCATTTTGACTCGTGAAATCGGCGATCCATTGAAAACGTCTTTATGTATGCACCGTGCATGTGCATTAACTCTGGGTAACCAATAGGAGGTTGATTAAACTTACTCTTCTCAGGTGTTTTGAAACCGACATACTCATGGTATGCGGGTTTGGGGTAAATCAACCCAGAGGTTATGATTTACCAAATGGTAAGTTAACCAAGCTTTCTGGAATATCCCCCAGGATCAGATTCATGACAGCTATATAATCCAAACAATGAAGGTCACATGACACAAACCAACCAATGAGCAAACAGGCACATGACTAAAGCTACAAATAAGAACATACTCAAATATGACGTATTTGTTTTGTCCAAATACCCTCACTTGCGGTCTTGGCCACTTAAAAGAGTGTGCGCGCGACAGGAAGTAAGTGCACAAAACTGTCCCAGGTCTTAAACAGGCCAAAGTGCTTTGCCCTTAACGGACACTAAATCCACACTATTTTGAATACAGCTCAGGAGCAGTATTCAATTCAATTCAAATTTATTTGTATGGCGCTTTTCACGATACATATTGTTGCAAAGCAACTTTACAGCAAATTAAAGTTTTTACAGTATATTTAGTGGTAGCTTACTAGTGGTGACTATGATGAGATGTATGGTAAAGATCAATTAATGAGACAATCAAACAGACAAAGAACACTATAAAATATAGCTGCAAGCAGCAATTGCGGGGCCAAGCACAAAAGAGGCAGAATGAGGAGTTAAGCACGGCAAGGAGCAGCAGACCGACTACAACAGTGAGTAACTTAAGCCATTTTAGGATAATATCAGTTGAAATGGCTGAAAAATCATAAATACAACCAATCGTAATAAAATTGAATGGCTTATCACTTTTGACCAACAGGTGGTGCTGTTTTCAAATTGATGTGACGTGTTCTGTGTGAAATGACAATGACACACACAAAGTTTGCCAACATTATGTCAAAGCTTTGCAGAGATACAGCCTCAGATGTAGTTTGGCATCTTTCCAGCAAATTTGTTGATGCGCTAAACGAAAACGGTTTCGTATATCGACACGAAATTCATAACTTTTTGCCAGCATGGTCTGAAGATGATCTGAGTCAAATTTGGTGAAGATCGGACTAACAGTCTGGGAGGAGTTCAAAAAAGTAGGTTTTGTACATTAATCAAAATGGCGGACAGGAAGTTTGGCCAATTTCGGCATAATGGGTGCCAATTTTGGCATAATGGGTATCAATGTTCTCGACTTGACCCAAGGAATCTATTGGCATCAGTTTCATTCCAATAGGCTAATGTAAACAGAAGTTATTAGCATTTTTGTAAATTTCATTATTAATGTTTAGTGAATGGCGTATTACTTCTGACCCATAGGTGGCACTGTTACCAAATTGATGTGGCTTGGTCAAAGTGTGGTGACAATAGCACATATAAAATTTGGTGTCGATATGTCAAAGCTTTGCAGAGATCTGAGATCTCTGAAGATGATCTGAGCCAATTTTGGTGAAAATCAGACAAACCATCTAGGATGAGTTTGAAAAAGTAGGTTTTATGAAAAAAAAATGTATAGAAAAAAAACTAAACCTTACGATTTTTAAATTTTGGACTTTATTCGACTCAGCATGACCCAAGGATTCAGAGGAAAAAAATAATTTTCATTCTGTGCCTTACGGTTCAAAAGTTATTAGAATAACATTATTGAAATTTTGGATAAGTGGTGGTTTGAGTTAGAGACTTGAAACTTGCTATGGTTAATGTTGAGACTGGTTAATGAGATGGGCTGCCATAGACTCAAGAGCGGAAGAAAAAGAAGAAGAAAAATGCCAACGGATACAATAGGTGCACCTGCAGTGCTTGGCACCTAATAATATTTCTCAAAGAGCCATTAGATCAGGTATCAGAGCAGATGAATGTGTAATATGACACATTTGTATTATCCGTTTGATTATTTTGATGGTACTGCATGTCAGCTAGCAGTAATTATTATTAGTGGTATTATTTTTGTTTAATTGTACTGTATGGTTAACTGTTGTATTTATTATATTTATTCATGTCCTTGTATGGCATGCCCTTTTGCATTTTTATATCTTTTTTATTGGTAACATAGCAATACATTTTCTTTTTGCTACTGATTTTTCCTACCCAAATTTTAGTGTAACTGTAATGTTTTGCCATCAAAGATGACAGATCAGAGTGGAAAAAGGATCTAAGTACAGATTGTGTGTTTAACTCCAAATGTGCAGGACGTAGTACATCAGATGAAATTATGATAAACAGTCAATAAACATGAACCCTGAAACATGAAACCAAACACAGCATGCAAACTAACCCTAACTCTAACAATAACCAACAAATGACCATGTGAAACACTAGATTATAAATGGACTAAGGGCGAATTCAATTGAAAGTATTGCATCGCTATTCCCCACTCACTGAGAAGAGACCTTGAGGTGTGAACTCCAGAGGTTTAAATACCCTAAATAGAGCAATGAAAAAACAACATCTTTTTCTCGTTATCTTGTAATTTATTTTTTTGTGTGGCACCGCTTCCTGCAGTGCCCTTCAAACTTGCAAAAACATGTGCTTGAAACTAGTTTGAACCAGTCTAAACCAGTCAGGGTGGGACACATCAGACAAAGGGACCTATAAGTACATGACACAAGGAAAAATACTCCGTTCACGCAATATATCGTAATTACAGTAATTTCAACATGTGACAACATGTGATGTTCTACTCAGAGCTGTTCACATCCACAGACTTGGAATTATGCTTTTCTATGGCAACACTATCATCGCCTAAACAGAACCTGTGTTGGTCAGGTGGTACAGCGGTCATGTGGTACAAGTCGTAGCTCTCAGAAGACTCCCAGTTCACAAGTTGTAATTATGAGTTCTACGAGGACGTGAACACTTTTTACAATTTGGAATCTCGTAAATACAGGAATTACGATATGGCGTGAACGCACCTCTACATGACAGCAAACAAGACTTATGCTGCATTCATGCCATGTCATTATTCTGAGATGAGAAACGTTACATTGTACCCAAGATTAATTATGTGTTTCTATGGCAACACTATCAGCTCCAAAGCCCTCACATGCGCCTGAACTCGTAATTACAACTTGTAAATTTGGAATGTTCTGAGAGTTACGACTTGGACCAGTGACAGTTGTACCATGTGAATCTGACAACATGGAAAGCTCTGAGTAAAATGTCATGTGCTATCATCTTTGAGTTACGGTAATTACAACACTGCTTCCTGCAGTGCCCTTCAAAGGTGCAAAAACATGTGCTTGAAACTAGTTTGAACCAGTCTAAACCAGTCAGGGTGGGACACATCAGACAAAGGGACCAATAAGTACTTCACGCCATATCGTAATTACCGTAATTTCAACATGTGACAACATGTGATGTTCTACTCGGAGCTGTTCACATCCACAGACTCTGAATTATGCTTTTCTATGGCAACACTATCATCGCCTCAGAATTTGACAACATGGAAAGCTCTGAGTAAAATGTCATGTGCTGTCATCTCTGAGTTACGGTAATTACAACATGGCGTGAATGCAGCATAATGCATTTCATAATTAAAGACATGGCACTAATACAAACACAGACACAATACTAATTGTTTTCAGATTTATTACAATTACAATATGTTTGCTGCTACCATTTTGAGACTAAACATTTGATAAATTACTTAATTATCAAAGCAATCAAGATTAAAGACTATAGTTGTTACAACACGTGTTGACGGACACAAAAATGATAAGTTCAAAGGTCTTTATTATAGTCCACAGAGGGGTAAGTCACAACAGGAAGGTAACAACACATTCACATAGACGTTACTGGATGACAAACACTGAACTGAATGTAACTTATAAAGACAGGTAATAACAATGAATTAAGACACAGGTGATAACAATGAATTAAGACACAGTTGATAGAAGGTTAACTAATCATGACACAATGAGGGCAGGAACAGGAAAAACCAAATATGGGCACATGAGGGAGAAACCAACACAAACAGTCCAGGGGTGTGACAATAGTTCACATCAGAATTAAATATAAACTGTGCCCCACTCTGACATAAAGCACAGTCTCAGTCATATGATAATGTATGTGTTGTTTATATATATATATATATATATAATTTTTTATTGTCTTTTTTCTAGGCATCATTCACCCCACAATAATTTACTCTACAATGACTAGCCACGGTAGGAAATACTTTCTATTTCTATATAAAAATAAATAAATAAATAAATAAACAAATATTGTTATAAATTCTCTGATAGGTTCTAAAAGAAAGTGTAGTAATGAACCATCTGGCTCAAGTGCAAAGCGACCTACTAAAAGTTCACAGGAACCTAGAACAGGCAAGTATTTTTATTTCCAAGCAATAGTGGACACGTTTCAGTGAATTTTTCAACTTTTTGGCTATATCTTGCATAGAATAGCCTTTATTCCTTAGAACTATTACAGACTGATGTGTTTCCAGAGAAAGCTGTTTGCACATGGCCATGTTGACAAGAAACACATGGAAACTTTCTATAAAATGGGCCAAACAAGTCATTTGATTGGCAAGAGCTAACTGTAAACTATCTGACCTAAATTGTGTTATAATTGGTTCATTGTAACTTAATTGCAATCAATTGTTGAAGCTATTAGGGTGTGCTGACCCAAAAATCTTTTAAAAACCTGGGCCAAGTTTAAACCAGTAACCAGGCATCACAGCTGGCAAAGGGGCATGTCTGACTTTGACATGTATATATTGCCATTATTATGTAATCAAAATGAAAATAGTTATTGCTGGTCTTCAATGATAATGTCAAGTTACTTTTAATCTATTTGCACCAAAAAATGATGATAAGAATTTATGCTGATATCGTCCAAAACCACACTTTGCCAGGGGTGTTTACAAAGTTTTGGAGGGCAGTGTATTGTTTATATATATATATATTTTTTAGGAAATACTTTCTCTTTCTATTAAAAAAATATATATTAAATTCTAATAAAAAATATTGTTATAAATTCTCTGACAGGTTCTAAAAGAAAGCGTAGTAATGAACCATCCAGCTCAAGTGCAAAGCGACCTACTAAAAGTTCACAGGAACCTAGAACAGGCAAGTATTTTTATTTCTTTTTTCCCCCCACTAAAATAGCACCACTGATAACAACAACAAAACAGCATAGCAATGGATGTTAGTGTGGACCATATCTTCTCTTTTATAATGTTATTGTCAATGTTATTGATATGCATGGCATGCAGGAGAGAATCAAGAAAGCCATGTTGTATTTGCACATTCATGTATATCACTTTTGAACTATGACATCATTTAGCACTTGTTATATATGTCATTATATATTCATCAATGCCTGAAGCAATATTTTTTATTAAGATCTAAAAACTATTAGGTATTCATTTAACAATAGGAGTGGTCAACTTATCTTGGAGTAAAAATTGGAGGAAAAAGGCAGTATTGTACTACTACTACTACTACTACTACTACTACTACTAATTCATTATTTTTATGTAGTGCGTTTCTGGTTTTCTAAGCACACAAAGCGCTCTACATTGTGAGGGCATTATCTCCTCGTCCACCACCAATGTGCAGCATCGTCTCGGTTACATCTGTAACACTCGTTCCCTGAAGGAGAGAACAGGAGAGGTTACATCATAACTGACTTATTTGGGAGCCCAATCACCTCTGAGTTAACTGAAAAAGGCCAATGAAAATTGGCGAGTGGAATTATTATTAGTTATGACGTAACGTCTCTGCTCCCTCCTTCAGGGAACAATGGTTACAGATGTAACCGAGACGTTCCCCTTCAGTCGTACTCTATGACGTTACGTCATAACTGACGTATTTGGGGTCTCCTCTGGAAAATGCCACAATCCTGAACTGCGTTACGTGGTTGAGGTACAAATGTTGACAGGCGAGCATGTCAGGACAAATGAAGCTTGCACATAACCTTCCCAACGCCTTGTAAGCCAGATAGTGGGCCCACCAGGGATGCCAGTTATCTGAAGCAACCATTGGGGGGGCGGATGAGTCATGTGGAAAGAAAATATAACTGGAAAGAGATAGCAAGGGGGCAAGACTGTGGGGGCAAGTAGGACCCAGAGTTCACCAAGGGGAACAACTGGGAAAAAGGCACACAGATCCATAAGGAATTGTTCAACAAGCCAACACTGAGCCGTCCTTCCGCAAATTACCTGATGATACCTTAACACACGGGAAGAAACTGGCTCTACGCGAAGACTGTAAAATCTTGCGAAGGTGTTCAGTGTCACCCAGCCCGCAGCTCTACAGATGTCTGCTAGAGAGGCGCCACGCACCAACGCCCAGAAGGAGGCAACACTCTGAGTGGAGTGGGCTCAAACTCCTAGGGGCACAGCTCACCCTGGCATTGGTACGCCAAGGTGATGGCATCTACCACCCAATGAGCCAACCTCTGCTTGGAGACATCATTCCCCTTCTGCTGACCTCCAAAGCAAACAAAGAGCTGTTCGGAGCATCTGAAGCTTGTTAGTGCACGAACGGGACACAGCAACGCCAAGGGGGCAGAGCTTGCAGGTTCACCACCAGATCCCTGAAGGGAGTGGTGGGAACCTTGGTCACATAACCAGGCCGGGGTCTCAAGGTCACGTGAGAATCACCCGGACCAAATTCAAGGCACATTTCTTTGGCTGAGAATGCATGCAGGTCCCCCACCCTCTTGATGGAAGTGAGCGCGATCAGGAGCTGATGCAAAGCGATCAACTGATGCAAGCGGTTCAAAGGGAGCTCTCTGCAGACCTAGAAGGACCACAGAGAGATCCCAAGAGGGGTTCTTCCTCACGGGAATCTTCCAGGGAGGGGCTGTCACGAGGAGCATGAGGTCAGCAAACCAGGTTCGGGTGGGCCAATAAGGCGCAACCAGCAGAACCTGCTCCTCGTCCTCCCTGATCTTGCACAGAGTCTGTGCAAGGAGGCTCACAGGGGGAAAGGCATACTTGAGAAGACCCCGGGGCCAGCTGAGTGCCAGTGCAAGGGGAGGATTCCAGGGAAGCAAACAGATCTATCTGAGCTTCGCCGAATGGACTCCAGATGAGCTGGACTACCTGTGGGTGGAGTTGCCATTCCAGGGGAGAGTGTGCTGTCGTGAAAGTGCATCAGTTGCACGATTCAGCTCCCCCGGAATATGGACAGCGGGCAGTGATTTGAGCCGCATCTGACTCCAAAGGTGTCCTTCAGGTCGATGGCTGCAAACCAGTCCTGGTAGTGAACACAGGAGAGAATGCTCTTCACTGTCAGCATCTTGAACGGTAGCCTGTGTAAGGACCAATTCAAGGCACAGAGATCCAGCATACGTCGTAACCCTTGGGTACCATGAAATAGGGACTGTAAAACCCTGATTTAATCTCGGTTTGAGGGACCGGCTCGATTGCATCTTTCACCAGGAGAACCACAATCTCTGCATGCAGAACAGAGGCATCTGTGTCCAAGTGGACAGTTCTATACCATTATACCACTGACAATGCACTACTATATAATGCAGTTTCTTTGAGTCCTCAAAACATTTTCACTGTGAATTCTCTTCACTTTCCTACACAGATTTGATCATTAAGCAGACAAAGGACATGATTAAAAAAATAAAAAGAAATATTTCAATCCAAGACTCAACTGACTTAAAAACCTATATCATGTAAGTGTTAATCAATTTTGAACATTGTTTCTATGTGTTGATCAAAGTGTTAGTTTGAAATTATTTTTTGTGAAACAGTCTTCAGATACTTCTTTATATCATTATGTACAGAGACCAGATTTTAAATATGGATATGATGTACAAATGCAATACAAACAGGAAGAAGGTAACCATAGGAATTTTTGGAAGATCTGGAGAAGGTAAGAGCTCCCTTCTAAATGCAGTCCTTGGAGAAAGATATCTACTTCCATCTGGTTCTTCTGGTGCATGTACAGCCATTACTACACAAGTGGAAGGAAATCTGAGTGACTCTGACTACACAGCAGAGATTGAATTCATTACTAAAGAGGTTTCACTTTCAGTTTCATCATATTGTGATTATTTTAGTAAGACTATTAAAATAACTTGTGAGGTGAAGGTAATAATTCTACATTGTGAAATGTATTGCTGTTTGTATCTTGTATCTCTGCAGGAGTGGGACAGTCAACTTAAATATCTTTTATTAGATTTGTCTGATAAAACTGAGGAAAGAAATGATGACTTGACTAAAATTGCAATAGAAAAGATCACTGCACTGTATGGTGCTAATAAATTTAAAAAAACACTGGATGAGCTCAAAAAAGATGCTAAATCTGCTGAAATTGAAAAACTTTTGCTTATGAAAAAGAAAACAATTTCAAATATGAATGTAAGTTTTAGAAAGCAAAATTGATTTCATATAAAATATTTAAAATCATTCAAATAAAATAAATCTGAATTTGACATTTTAAGTTTACAAAGTTAAATGTCTGTTCCATTATTCAGCATCGTTTGATTGTTTAACAGAGCTCCAACTTTGCCAGGGAGATTTCACAATTCATACAGCATAGTAGATCAAATCCTGGTAACTGGTACTGGCCCATTGTGAAGAGTGTAACGATCAAGGTTCCAAACCCACTCCTAGAGCACATTGTCTTTGTTGATATTCCGGGGACTGGAGACTGCAACAAGACTAGAGACAGCCTATGGAAATCAGTAAATATAAGCATTTTTTTTTTTTTTTCGTTAATAGCACATTTTAATAATAAGTGGACTGAATCAAGTAAAACAGATTTTGAAATACATTGTGTTCTTTTTTTAATTCGACAGAAACTAGCAGAGTGCTCTATAGTGTGGATCATAAGTGCCATCAACCGAGGCACTACTGATGAAGACCCCTGGGAAATATTAAAACACTGTGTTTACTACATGACACAAGCAGGAGAGTGCAAAAGCATTAACTTCATCTTTACCAAGACTGATGATATAGATCCAGAAGAATACATTAGGTAAGAAGTAAACGCTCTTTATAAACCTTGTATCTTGAACAACCATTAAAGTGCATTTAAATGTACAAAAACACAATAAAAAATAAAATTAAAAAAAAAAAAGGAAAAAATAGTAATGTCAGGACCACTATCGTCAAAATGACAGACACTTAGCATACAGTTTGGTTTGGCAATATAGTTCTGTTCTGGGCAAAAACTCCCTGCCAATAGCCTAACCCTAGCCTGTAATAAATGAGCAGGGAGAGCAGCAGTAATAACCCCCAGGGTACACAGAACAGAAAAAAGCAGATATCATTAATGTACCTAATGATATTTAAGTGTTACACATTATTCAGATAAAAGGAGTCGGATTTAATGAGGAATATCAGAAGTCCTGACTGTGGCAAAAGGAGGAGTTGGGGATGGAGGAGGGTGTTTTGCTCCTGAGCAAGCAAAAAAGCTGCTGAATAATACTGAATAGAGCTTTTATAGGAATGCCGTGATAGGTGTTGTATTCCTGTAAGTAGATGTGATCAGCTAAAAGTCAGCTGATGCAAGCTTGACTCACATGACCTGCCAGAACTAACACTATACGCTTAATTAAAATTATAACATTCTTTCTTTCTTTCTTTCTTTCTTTCTTTAGAAATGAATGGCCAAGTGAAGAGGAAAAACCAGACAAGGTTTGAAAAATGACAAAAATGTATCTAAAATGTATTTACCAATTACATACATGTGACTTAGATCTGGGGAGTTTTTTTCCAAAGAAAAAAAATTGGGAAAGGATAGTTTTATTAGTAAATGTTGAAATTATCATTAAGAATAATAAATGCTAACAAATGGAACCTTACTATAATTGTACTGCTACTCATTTTTCAGGATCAGAAAATAGCATGTATACGCAAGAGGAACATCTCTTCCAAAGAGACAGTGAGAGAAAGCTTTGAAAATTCTAAATTGAAGGTATGTTATTATATGCACCATATATACATTTAGACATTGCTTCTTTTGCTATATATAGACTCATGTGTTGTTCTTCTTATTATAGAAAAAAATGACTCTGAACATTTTTACTGTAAGCACAAGGGCATTTTTTGACAAAACATTATGCATGAAACACAGTGACACAGGTAAAGTATCCCCTCTGGGAAAATAACTTTTACTTTTTAAATTAACTATTAAAAGCTGGAAGGAAATATTCGTATAAATTATTCAGAATATTTCTTAATTAAAATTAATTTGAACAACCTGTAGAAATCCCAAAGTTACAGGATGTCCTGAAGAATATTAACAGCAGTATCAACAAAGACCTGGCCAGAGATTATGTCAATGAAGCAAAGGGAATTTTGTCTTTGATCAAAAGTGTGCAGTCGGAGACAGGCAATGTGGTACAAGTTATTTATGTTTTCAAAAAGCTGACAATGATATATCCATTTAATATCCATTGACATCTATTGATTTATATTAATCTGTTGTTTTGGTGTTCTTTAGGTTCAGACAGGGGTACACAAAAAATTTGAGCTGAACCTATTTAAGGCACTGGAGAAGTTAGGTTGGCAGTTTGACATGCTTTGTTGTGTTCTGGAAAAGTGTCTCTCAGATGGAGTGGAAGAGTCAGAGAGATTATGTAGTACCAGTGCATGTTCCATTATATCACCTGTAAGTGTGCTTTTGTTTAATTTAAATGTAGTGCAAACATGTGATTTTCTTTTTTTATTATATTTACATTATTATTAATATTATTATAATTAACTGCAGTAATATTTTATGCATGATTGTTTAGAATTTACCTCACGGCAAAGGAGGATTCCATAAAATCCTGAAGGCTTTGTGTAAAAATGATGGCTACCACTGGTCAAATGCATGGAGTAAAGACTTGGATCTAAACATGGAATTGGCCCAACACATGCACAAAAACATTGAGGAGGAGTTTGATTCAATTTTTCCGTAAGTTCTGTTTTATCGCTTTATTTAGCTAAAAGATGTAATGGAAGTAATATACAGTAGTCAACATTTGAAGTGGATCAAAACCTTTCATCAAAGTTGTCCTAAAACTAAAACAATACCAATTCTTGTCTTAGGACAACTTTTATGAACTTTTTTGATCCACTTCAGATGTTGACTACTGTAAAGGTCAACAGTTTATTCATCAGAACATGAGTGTCAGTAGGTGAAAGATATATTTAAAATACAAACTTGAAACTTATTTTACTTGGTTTTGCTAAATAGTTGAAAACTTTAAATATATAGTATAATTATATATTAATATAAGTTAAAAAGGTGAAAAGCAATTCAATATGCATTGCACATTTTTCTTTTGTTTTCTGTTGGTTTAGAGTTGATTGTAAAACAGGGAAATCAGTGCAAGAACAGATTGAAAAATTCAGTATTATCCAAAGTGACACTGAGCCCTCCAGAGCTTCCATGATTTATCACATTGACAACTTCATCAAAAGAGAGGTGAGCAGTATTACCAGATCTTAGTGGGAAAACAAGAAACCTGGGGATATCAAACATTCCCTATGAACAATTTATAAAATATCTGCATACATGAAAATGTTGCATGAACATTTTGAATCAAATAACAAATGTCTATAGCAGACAAAAAAGCTGAAAAATTAACATTTGTTCATTTCAAATATGAGTTTGCTATTGCTTATGCCCATCTACATATTGATTTGTGCTTTTGAATGGTATCCAACAATTCGCTCCTCAATATGTGCCTGTAATTTCGAGTTGTAGAACCCAAGTGCAGTTTATTGAACCAATATCCTTGGTGAAATCCACAATCCAAACCATAAACAAAGACTTGACTTGAAACAGACATGGCTTGAAACAGACTTAATCACTCACCAACAGCAGGGTTACAAATATTTAATATATAACAAGAGACTATGGCTACATGAGGGCTACTTATAGTAAACAATAAGGATCAACAGAACTGAGAACCACATGACAAAACATTGAACCAATGAAAACATGACACATGAACTAAGGAACCTCTAGGTGTGTTTGACATGAACTACGGCTACAGACGGCGGTCAACGAGAGTAGCCGAGAGCAGTCGGAGGCGGAGTTGAAAACGGAGCTGTAAAGTCGGACACTTTCTGCTCTCGTTAGAGACACTCTCGCGGTGTTTGCTTACTCTATCACAGATGAAGTGAATTAAATGCAATATTTGTCAAATACACAGACGTTTCAAATGCGTTTTCATAAGCAACAGAAACACTTTTCATATGCTGCTTAATACAATGCCATCTGAACAAGAATAATGTTTAACATAGACATATTCTGTTTAAATAGTAATAAAGTGGGGTTATATATGCTTTTAGCAGTGTTTTATGATAGATCTGACTCAATACAACATTGTGACTACAGTAAAAACACTTTTACTGTTCTAAAAACAGATTTGTCAGCATTTTCAGACTTGAGGATGTTAGAATAAACCCGAAACACACATGATCGTTGTCATGCGGTGAATCTGGCCAATCGTGAAACAGTTGTGTCATCATCAGAACTCCTGCAGCCGCTCTGAAGAAACTCCGCTGGCTGAGTCAGGGACTGTAGGGATTAGTGATTGGTCTTGCTTTATTGTGCTATGGTACTGTAACATGGGGTATGGATTTTGTTTTTTTGTTCATGTCTTTTATTTTGGAGTTTAGTCATGGTCCCTGTTTAGTCATGTGATTTCCTTGCCCTCATATATTCCTGCTATTAGGTGTGTCCGACTTAACGCAGTGCTGCACAGCTCAATTCAATTCTGACTTGAAGCAGTGTATGCCGGTTAGAAATTTTGTCCGACTTGAGGTAGCGCCGACGCCTTGCGACTGTCATGTGTGGCATCAAAGTACCACGATAGCAATTCGAGAGCAGCCGGCTGAGTCAGAACACACCTAATAGCAGGAATATATGAGGGCAAGGAAATCACATGACTAAACAGGGACCATGACTAAACTCCAAAATAAAAGACATGAACAAAAAAACAAACCCCAAACCCCATGCTACAGTACCATAGCACAATAAAGCAAGACCAATCACTAATCCCTACAGTTCGAGCTACACTCTGTAAGGTCATTGGTAATTGTAGGTTATCTCCTTTTAACATATTTGTAATTGGTGTGCTTGGCCCCACAAATATTTGTATATATTTTTAAATATAAACTGCTGCACAGTTTAAAATGACCTGTTTACATAGTGACATTAAGTAGCTGTTAAATTCAAAACCTCTAACACAATGCATGTCAAAATTTCAATTTAAATGCTGTTGTTACATTGTTTATTACTTCAATTCTCTGAAAAGGAAATCAAACTCAAGATGAGGCTCAAAAGAGAAGTTATTGAAAGAAAGAAGAAAATCTCCTTATCTATCACAACAACAATTAAGGATGCAATGGTTCCCTATTATCAAAGTAAGTGATTACTTACAATTTATAGACTATCAGACCAATTTTGTTTGATCTAAGTAATATCTTTTTTCATTAATGTTCGTTAACATCAGTTAATACATTTGTTAACATGAATTAACAATGAAAATATATTTTAAAGCATTTATTAATCTTTGTTAATATTAGTTAACAAAAATATAATTGTTCATTGTTCCTTCATGTTAGTTCACTGTGCATTAACTAATATTAACAGATACAACTTATGATTATAAAAATGTATTAGCAAATGTTGACATTAACATTAAATAAAAATAATAAATGCTAATTGTTCATTGCTAGTTCATATTAACTAATGTAGTCACCTATTTTTAATGAATGGTACGTTGTTATCAGGTTTATGCCTTGTTTTTGCCTTTTCCTTGTGCTCTGCTGTAGTATCTTATGTTCCCTGTTTAACTTGTTTTCAGTTTAGTACCTCCCTCATTAGTTTCTGTAGTTACTCAACAAAGTTCTCCTTTGTTTCTAAAATAGTCACAATTGTGTCCTGTTTAGTTTCCCTTGCATATATACTCTCTGTTTTTGTTTCGTCCTTGGTTAAGTGTGTGCTATGTTTCCTTTATGTTACTATATATATTGTAAATATTCACACTGTGTGATTTTGGGCTGGCCCAGATGAAAGACGACAATCGTGTAACAATCATGGTCATGGCTCCTAAACAGTGGTCCTATGTCATACAGTGAGAGAAATATAAAGAAAGCCATTGTCACTGTCTTGCGGTCAAAGACAGCCTAGCCTGTGATTATTTTCTGTCAGTGTCAGAAATTTTGCATGATCCTACAATCTACACCTATTGAGTAGCCAATGAAAATACATCATAATGATGTACTGTTCAACATGATGTGACACTAAAAGTTAAATGCCACAGAGGCCAAAAAGAGTAATGACATTTACTAACTTGCCATCGTCGTACAATCTAAATACATGTCGTACCAAAGTTTATTAGATCCATGACACACAGTGTGATCTCATGATCTTATAAAATTTCAGAGTCTGTAGCAGGCTTTAGAGAGACCTCCTGTCAAAAAAGACAGTAAATAATTTTTAAAACCTACACATTTTTTAAATTATTTTTTTACATGATTATGTTGCATAATAAATATGAATCAAATGAGTTATATAAATGAAAGGTTATATAATGAATAAATACAAAATGTTGCTAATTTTAGAAGCTGCGAAGTTCTCTGGAACTGGATCCATGAAGAAAATGCAGAATACCCTAACAGAAGCAATTGATAATTTAAAACATGACATGTTCATACAGGCAAAAGCAGAAGCGCTTAGGAAGTTCAGAGATTTGGAGGTATTTGTTTCAGAATACTTTACATATGATGATTTTTACATTTACAGTAGTGAGTATTCTTTTGTCTGGAGCTTTTCATTTATTTAATGTTTAAACTTCTCCACGACTATGATCATGAAATTCATTATGATGATGAATAAAATTGGTCTAAATATCTGAATAAACTTTGCATTTTGAAATATAAAATATTGTTTAACTTCAACAAATTTGAGTGTATGTGTTCTTTGAACAGCAACATATAAAAGATACTCTGGAGTCTGGACTACAGAGATCAATACTCTTGCTGTTAAAAACTGGCAAAATCAAACTGGGTAAGAGAGAACCTTGTCTTGTTCAAAGTAACTAAATCTAAATAAACACTAATTAGACATTCCATTTGAAATTCATTATGTGCAGCTGCTATATTAACATAATATACAGTGTATTGCAATTCTTTGATGTATCTTCTCTAGATGTTGTTGAAGACATTAAAGAGCTTGAGAACCTGTTACAACAACTGAGTGACTGAGGAAAAAGCATGCAGTACAATTCACATGGAACAAGGGACGTTTCACTCTTCAGTTCATGTTTTTACAGCTTATATATATATATATATATATATATATATATATATATATATATACAGTGCTGCTTGAAAGTCATTTAGTCTTTGTCATTTAGTTATTGAGAAAAATGATCCAGTGTTAAATATTTGCGAGGTGTAAAATTTTGTGAATCTTTGCTTTCAGTATCTGTTACGACCCCTTTTTGAAGCAATAACTCCAGCTAACATTAATCAACTAACTGCTGATTAGTCCTGCATAAGGAATTTTAGCCCATTCTTTAGTACAGAAACACTTGAACCCTGTGATGTTGGTGGGTTTCCTCCTATGAACTGCTTACTTCAGGTCCTTCCACAACAATTTATTTGGATTAAGGTCTGGACTTTGACTCTGACTCATTACCTTTGTTCTTGTTTAACCATTTTTTAGTAGAATGACTTGTGCTTGCGGCCGATATCTTGCTGCATCACCCACTTTTTTCTTTAGATTTTAGTTAATGGACAGATGTCCTGACATTTTCCTTTAGAATTTGCTGGTATAATTCAGAATTTATTGTTCCATCAATGATGGCCCAGATGCAGCAAAACAGGCCCAAACCATGATGCTACCACCACCATGTTTCACAGATGGGATAAGGTTCTTCTTATGCTGGAATGCAGTATTTTTCTTTCTCCAAACATAACAGCTTTTATTTAAACCAAACATTATATTTTGGTCTCATCTGTCCACAAAACATTTCTCCAATAGCCTCTGACTTATCTACATGATCTTTATCAAACTGCAATCAGGCAGCAGTGTTTTTTGGAGAGTTGTGGCTTCCTCCTTGCGACCCTGCCATGCACACTGTGGTTGTTCATTGTTTTCCTGATAATGGACTCATAAGCTTCAACATTAACCAATGTGAGAAAGGCCTTTAGTTGCTTAGAAGTTACCCAGAGGGTTCTTTGCAACCTCAGACACTATTATCTTGCTTTGGAATGATCTTTGTTGGTTGACTTCTGGGTAGGGTGACTGTGGTGTAGAATTTCCTTTATTTGTACACAATCTGTCTGACAGTGGATTTGTGAAGTCCAAACTTTTTAGAGATGGTTTTGTAACCTTTTCCAGCCTGATGAGCACCAACAACTCTTAATCTGTGGCCCTCAGAGATCTCCTTTGTTTGTGTCATAATTCAGTTACACCTAATTGTCATCATATTAACTGAAAACACTTCTGAACAGATAGCCTCGAATTTTACCTTAAAATGAACTGGTAATCCTAGAGATTCACATACTTTTGCAATTCACAAATATTTAACACTGGAAGAAATTTCATAATAAATAAATGACAAAGTATATTTTTCATCTGATTTGTTTAATTGGGTCCTCTTTGTCAATTTTCAAAAGTTGTGTGAAAATCTGATTAACTTTTTGGTCATATTTATGCCAAAATATAGAAAATTCTAAAAGGTTCACAAACTTTCAAGCTATCAATATATATAAAATCTAACAATCTAACACTTTTTCCTCCTATGCTTGTGATCATTACCCTTAATATATTTCTTCTTTTGGGATTATGTTATTTTATACATTGTTTAAGAATGGGGATTAAATGTATATAATGAAGTTGTACATGCTACCAAGTTTGACTTGGTACTAAATGTTTAAAAAAAAAAAAAAAAAAAAAAAGCTTTATCTGCTTGAAGTGGTTTGCTAGTTTTTAAAGGAAACCAGGAAAGAAAAGAAAAAAGATGCTGTTATATTAATAACATTTTCATTTTCATTCTCAAATATTAATACACAGACGTTAAATAATTGTTTTATAATGACAAGTTTTGGAATTATATATTAGCAGTGAAAGCATGGTAATTCTACCTAATTTCTGTATACTTTGTAGTATACTGCATATGCTGTAAGTGCCATATTATGGCAGTTTGTGAAATGAATACATCAATAAATCATTGAAACAATAAATTCTCTTTCTCTTTCAAAATTCTTACAGACTTTTAGGGCCATGGGTCGAACGTGCCCACTGAGTTTTGTTCCGATCAGCCTCTGTTAACCTTGCCTAGTAGGTTGTTAAAATTCTTTTGTCAATGGTGGCCATGTTTTTTGAGATATGTGAAGGTCCTCATAGGCACTTGTGTTTTTTTTTATTTGACCAAAGATTGAGCCCATACGCATGTGTACCAAGATTGGTGAATATATCTCATTCCATTCAAAAGTTATAGCCATTTCAGTAAAAGTGGCCCCGCCTATTTCAAACGTTTTGGCGTTCCTATGCAACGGCAAGTCGGAATTTCATTTTTTTGGTGGCTATTGATATTCACTGTCTAGAGAATATTTCTGCAGTGGTTTTTACGATTTTACGTTTTTTACGGTTTTCGCAAAAGTAGGGCTTTTATTAATCTTGACCCAAAGATGAATAAATGGTGCACAAGCTAGGGCCATGGCTTATATAGTCTCTGATTGGCCACAGGTGTGTATGAATAATCAGCACAATGGGTCATGGGATACGTAGTCCAGGGTGAGATCCAACAGTCTGTGTGGTGTGAAATGTTAGTGAAATGTACAGGCAACCTCTGGTGGCAGGCAGACCGGACAGGATTCACGACACACCATCAGTAACTTTGTTGCCGGGTGCCACTAGTGTCTTTCTGTTATGCTGTGTTTTGAATGCCCTATAATGACATTTACTATATGAAATGTCTCTACTGCTAATGTGCCCTTTCATGTCAATCTATGTTGAAGTTTCAGAATACTAATAGTGAACATTCTGAAAAAAATATATATATTAAAAATAAATAAATAGTTCAGCTGTCCAGTGTGTCTGTGTTTTCTTTTGTCGAAACCTCTACAGGTAACTCTAGTTTTCCAGGCACTGTTTATTAATATTCACTGGGCTGTGATATAGGAGAATGGTGTTTGTGTAAGGGACATATATTTTATCGTAAGATAATCTTAATGATAAAGCTTGGCTTATTGAATATCAGGTCCCTTTCTACAAAAGCACTTTTTGTAAATGATATGATCACTGATCATAACCTAGATGTGGTCTGTTTGACAGAAATTACATTATTTTAAACAAGTCTACCCCCCAAAATTACTGTTATACAAATGAGTCGTGTCTAAAAGGTAAAGGGGGAGGTGTTTCTACAATTTATAGCAATATTTTCAGTGTTTCTCAGAGAAAGGGCTTCAAGTATGACTTGTTTGAAATAATGCTGCTTCATATAACATCATCCAGAGAAACAAGCATTAATGATAAATCCCCCGTAACGTTTGTACTTGCTACTGTATACAGGCCACCAGGGCACCATACAGCCTTCCTAAAGATTTTCTGAGTTAGTGCTGGATGCAGATCAAGTGTTAATAGTGGGTGATTTTAACATCCATGTTGATAATGAAAAAGATGCACTGGGATCAGCTTTTATAGACATTCTGAACTCTATTGGGGTTAGACAACATGTGTCAGAATCTACTCATTGTCGAAATCATACTCTAAATTTACTGTGTGAAAAATTTACCACGCATACATTGACGTTCACATTGACGAGACCGGTTGACAAACATTGAACTCAATGCAGCCTTTAAAGACAGGTGATAACAATGAACATGAGCGGCTGCTGGCGGTTTGAGCGAGCCGTGGCTGGCGGGCTTGAACAAGTCACAGACGGCGGTTCTGGGCTGAGGAAGCAGATGGAGCTTTGGAGGATGTGGGGGTGTTTGGGGCTGGGCAGGCGGTCCGAGCCATAGGTGCGGTATGTGGGGGTTTCCGGCGAGGCGTGAACTGGTACGATGCGGCATGTTCCAGAGGGGGCTGGACGACGAGACTTGGAACCTTCCTTTATTTCTTTGACTTCGAAATTAGAACCGTTTAAATAAAGGACGAGGTTAATCAGTTCGATCAGGGGATACTCACACACACGGGAAGATCCCAATGAGTCTCATGGTCCAGCCCCAGCTGAAAACACACACCTAGAGCAGCATCGTGCCAGCTCAGCTTGTTGGCAAGCTCAAGGAATTCCTCGATGAAAGGTTGCGGGTTTGAGTCCAAGGTCCGGCAGGGATTGTAGGTGGAGGAGTGAATAACCAGCGCTCTCTCTACCTTCAATATCATGACTGAGCTGAGTCCCTTGAGCAAGGCACCAAACCCCCAACTGCTCCCTTGGCGCCGCAGCGATAGCAATATGGGTTACCATATTCTGAGTATGCCATGTGGGCGGAGTGTGTTTAACTCCCACAGGAGCTGAACACTTGCTGCGTGTTGCAGTGAGAATTATCTGCCCATTGCCCATTATTTGCAGTTGATGGATAAAACATGGAAAGGACATGACAGGAAATCAGTAATTTCCTAGTAATTGTGTGATGTGGGTTTCTGTCTGCAGTTGTTGGGCAGAAGATTTTTATACACTTGGACCTTCTTGTCACACTACCCTCATGGTCACCACTCTGTGGAGTGGACTTGAGTACCCTTCTTCTTGCCTAGAGAGTTTACGTCTGTAGTTATAACAGCTGTTTATGTATCACTGCATGCTAATGCGCAGATAGGAGTATTAGTTACGCAAAAATGTTCTGAGGGCAAAAAGTTATTGATTTACAGATTCAACCAATAAAATTGAAGCAGAGGCGGGGTCAGGAAATTTGGACGTGTTTAAGACATTTAGGAATTTGCTGCAAGGTAAGTGAATTTACCATGTATTTTACTAAAATAATAATATAATAATAATAATAATAATAATAATAATAATAATAATAATAATAAATATAGCTGCAAGCAGCAATTACTGGGGTTCGAGCATTTTAAGGTCTTTAAGGTGCTATGCTTAGGGTCTAGGCCAACCTGGATTCATGGCTGACAGTAAAACACATCCAAAATGGAGAATATGCTCACAGAAATACACACACAGAAACAAAAAGTTTAAACTAATATATTAATACTGAATAAACATGTTTACACTCACAGAGACATACATGCATACACATTTTCTTGTACAGATATTTGAAATAAATGATATGGCCCAACACTTGTACTTGCAAGTAACAGTTTGTGTCTTTTTGTAACAGTTTGTGTCTTTTTCAGATTTCACTGTAATCATAATGTGGCATAATTGTAAAAAACATATGTCTGTATGAACAAAATTGTAAGCTTTGCCTAAATGTGATTTTAAATGTTATAACAGTGATTTTATAAGTGTTAATCGATCATCAAACCTATGAAAAGCAGTTGTGTTCAGCTGAATAAGCCCATTAGTGGTCTTCTACTGACATCTAGTGGTTATTATTGCAATTTCATGCAATGTCTCATACAAACACTGAGATTTTAAACATCATAACTATTATAGTGTTATTTTTGCCCAGTCTCTCTTAAATTTTGCATATTTGTTTAAAATGAGATTATTTGTCATTTTTGTCACAGTTTTGAGACGTTGCAAGCTTTCTTTTAAAAATGTTAGGCTTTTGGGTACAGTAGATTTAAAGAACATATTTAAAGAACAGTTGGATTGACAGCAATGGTCTTAGACAAAAAAAAAAAATTGAGAATGAGGAGATCTATCATATGGTATGAAGATCTAGTGTTTGTGTGAAAAAATGAGCATTTTTTTAGCAATTCGAGGCCAATTACAATAGAAATGTTGTGTTTTTGAAGCCTTTTTAACTGTTAAAGCACCACCTATGACCCGATGCTATGGTTGCTATGGTTTTAGGATGTAGTCCAACCCAAAATATATGGCTAACACTACAGCACATCTATGATGGACAATACAATCACAAACACAGAAAATGAAATAGTTAAACTATTATATTAAAGTTCATTAAGCATTATTACACACATTTTGTTGCACATAAGAGATTTGTGTATTAAATAGTAGGTGACAAAATGTTTAGTGCAAGTCTTTTTAAGATTTTATATATAATTTTCAGGTTTCACTGTAATCATACTCTTGTATTATTGTCAAATATGATATATGTTTAAATTAAGTGTTAAACTTTGTCTAAATGTGATTTGAAATGTTATATAGTGATTTAGTCTTTGCATGAATTGAAATGAATGGAAAATCAATCTGTGAATAGCAGTGTTCATTTCAATGAGCCATTAGTGGTCTTCTACTGCCATCTAGTGGTTATAGTTGTAATTTCATGACATTTTAAAGAGCGATGCATAGTTTTTAAGCTTTATAATTGTTACATTGCCTTTTTTTGCCTGATGTCTTTAAAATGCAGGCTTCTTTAGAATAATATGATAATGATTTGACTTAGGTTTGTGAAATTTTCTTTTCTTTTAGGTTTTATAGGCTCGGGTACAGTAGATCATGATCTTATTATTAAGTGGCTATCTGAATGGTAGGGATGTGACGAGACCAGTCGGATTTCGCGAGATCTCGTGACAGTATCCTCCCACAACATTTTGCCATGTTTACATTAGAGCTGCACTATTAATCCTTAAAATATTGAGGTGTCGATTCAAACACCCACGCGATCTTATTCCTAAATGACAACGAGTTATCTATGTCTATTAGGACTGTTTCACATCGCGAGTGTCAGTGGAGCGTGAGAAGCAGGTTTTGTCGCTGCCCATATTAATGAATCAGAAGGTCGGAGTAAATGTGAACGCAGAAAGAGCAACACAAACAGTCTTTTCAACCACATTATAATCATTATTTCTGTGTTACAGATATTTAAATAGAAGAAGTACTGGGATAAAAGTTTATAGTTTGGGTATAAACACTTATTGTCTACAGTAGCAATAAAAAGTGAAAGTATTTTCTTCCGCCAGGAGGTGGCGATAACTGCCCGTTTTAAAAAAAAGTATGTTATTGAATCATTCATTCAGGAGATTTCAATAGTAAAACAAGTCTTTTTTTTATTTTGTTTAAATGAATATATGTTTTTAAAAGACTTAAGCAATGAACAGTTTGTCAGAACCACTAGTAAATTGTTATTTTGTTTAGTTTTCTAATCTTTTTTCTCCAGAATCGTGAGAGAATTGTAATCTCCCATTTATAAAAAACAACTAGGATTCTCAATTTATCCAGAATCATGAAGCTCTTGTTTAAATGTTGTTTATTACTGCATATTATTCATTAAAATTGAAGTTTAATTTCATAAAGTTCAAAATGCACCTTAATTTTTTTTTTGCATTTTGTGTTTTTCAGTTGAATAAAAGACTATTTTCTCTATATATTTCATCATTGAGGATTTCTTAAGAAAAGTTTAAAAATCTCGTCTCGTCTCGTTCTTGTGAACCCAATCTCGTGTCTCGTCTCGTCTCATGGGATTAGTGTCTCGTCACACCCCTACTAAATGCAATTAGCATTTATTTAACCATTTGAAGTCATTTACCATACACAGCTTGTGTTTTTGAAGCCTTTTTAACTGTTATAGCGCCACCTATGGTCCGATCTTCACATTGCATGCTTGTTAAGAATCATCTGACACATGTTCTCACCAATTTTCGTAAAGTTTTGAGTTTTTGTTTAGGTTTGATAGGCTTTTGGGTATATGTGGCCACGCCCCTTTAGTAAATGACCCCGTTATAGCTAAACGAAGGACAAAATTCTTTTTTTTTTATAATTATTGATCTAGAGAGTCCAGAGAATATTACTGCAGTGGTTTGATCGAGATTAAGCAAAAAACCTAGGACTAGTTCGCAAAAGTAGGTTTGTAACATATTTGTGAATATTTAATGAACGATTTGGTTGACAGCAATGGTTCTTGAGGCAAAGTTGTTCATCATGAGGAGATCTATCAAATGATATGAAGATCTAGTGTTTGTATGAATATATGAGCATTTATTTAGCCATTTGAAGCCACTGACCACACACAGCTTGTGTTTTTGAAATCTTTTTAACTGTTATAGCGCCACCTATGGTCCGATCTTCACAAAACTTTGCATGCTTGTTAAGAGTCACCTGTCACATGTTCTCACCAATTTTTGTAAAGTTTTGAGTTTTCGTTTAGGCTTTATAGGCTTTGGGTATATGTGGCCACGCCCCTTTTCTAAATGACCCTGTTATAGCTAACCAAATGACAAAATTCAACATTTTTTTGATAATTATTGATCTAGAGAGTGTGGAGAACTGCGCTGCAGTGGTTTGATCAAGATTGAGCAAAAAACCTAGGACTAGTTCGCAAAAGTAGGTTTTTCACATATTTGTGAATAATTAATGAATGATTTGATTGACAGCAATGGTTCTTGAGGCAAAGTTGTTCATCATGAGGAGATCTATCAAATGATATGCATATTGTGTGGATGTGTGAAACACCACGTGATTGCAGAGCCATAAAACTCATTAGCGCCAACTAGTGGCCGATTTCTTTAAAAATTCTTACAGTCATTTAGGGCCATGAGTCAAACATGCCCAGTGAGTTTCGTTCCAATCGACCTCCGTTACCTTGTCTAATGGGTGCTCAAACTTCATTGGCCGATGGCGGCTATGTTTTTTGAAATACACCAATGTCCTTATAGACCCTTACGGCACATTGGAAAAGACACTACATACCAAGTCTGAGGTTGATCGGACTAATGGTTGCGTAGTTATAGGCATTTTTGTGTTTTTTCCCCTTATAGCGCCACCAAGTGGCAGAGCTATGCAATTTTTTTTATTTGACCAAAGATTGAGCTCTTACATATGCATCCCAAGTTTGGTGAAGATATCTCATTTGGTTCATGAGTTATAGCCATTTTAGTAAAAATGGTCTCCCACCTGACAAACTTTTTGGGGCCCTTTCGCAACGATGAGTCAAAATTTCAACTTTTTTTTTATAATTATTGGTATTCACTGTCCAGAGAACATTTCTGCAGTGGTTTGGTTCAAATCGGGCAAAAATCCTAGGACTAGTTCACAAAAGTATGTTTCGGACAAATTAACATTTGCCGGAAAACGGGGCCTCCAAGTTATGACCTCTTTTGCGTTGTTGATCGCTGTAGCGCCACCTATAGGCCGTTTAGGGCGATACTTTGTCACAACGTCCCCACGGGGAGCTCTACCATTTGGCCAAGATTCAGCTCTCTAGGCCCTACGGTTTTGTCTGCACAATCAGTTTTAGCGGAAAATAATAATAATAAATATAGCTGCAAGCAGCAATTACCGGGGTTCGAGCATTTAAGGCCTTTGAGGTGGTATGCAAATTTGTTCAGAATGAGAGGATATATCATACAGATATAAGTGTAAGATCTAGTGTTTGTGTGAATGGATGAGCATTTTTTAACAATTTGAGGCAATTTACCATAGAAATCTTGATTTTAAAGCCTTTTTAACTGTTATAGCACCAGCTATGCTCCGATCTCCATGAAACTTTGCATGCTTGTTAAGAATCATCAGACACATGTTTTCTCCAATTTTCGTAACGTTTTGAGTTTTCGTTTTGGTTTTATAAGCTTTTGAGTATATGTGGCCACGCCCCTATTGTAAATGGCCCCATTACAGCTAACCGAAGGACAAAATTCAACATTTTTTTGATAATTATTGATCTAGAGAGTCCAGAGAACATTACTGCAGTGGTTTGATCGAGATTGAGCGAAAAACCTAGGACTAGTTCGCCAAAGTAGGTTTTTGACATATTGTTGAATAATTAATGAACGGTTTGATTGACAGCAATGGTTCTTGAGGCAAAGCTGTTCATCATGAGGAAATCTATCAAATGATATGCATATTGTGTGGATTTGTGAAACACCACGTGATTACAGAGCCATAAAACTCGTTAGCGCCAACTAGTGGCCGATTTGTTTCAAAATTCTTACAGACCTTTAGGGCCATGAGTCGAACATGCCCAGTGAGTTTCGTTCCGATCGACCTCTGTTAACCTTGTCTAATAGGTGCTCAAAATTCATTGATCAATGGCGGCCATGTTTTTTGAGATACGCCAATGGCCTTATAGACCCTTATGGCACATTGGACAGGGACACTGCATACCAATTTTCAGGTTGATTGGACTGACGGTTGCAAAGTTATAGCCATTTTTATGTTTTTCCTCTATTATAGCGCCACCAAGTGGTCAAGCTCCGCAATTTTTTGGATTTGACCAAAGGCTGAACTTTTACATATGTGTTCCGAGTTTGGTGATGATATGTCATTCTGTTCCAAAGTTATAGCCATTTTAGTGAAAGTGGCCCCTCCTCTTTCGAACGTTTTGGCACCCCTTTGCGACCGTGAGTCAAAAGTTTAACTTCTTTTTGATAATTTTTGATCTAGGGAGTCTGGAGAACTGTGCTGCAGTGGTTTGATCGAGATCGAGTGAATAACCTAGGACTAGTTCGCAAAAGTGGGTTTTTCACATATTTGTGAATATGTAATAAACGACTTGATTGACAGCAGTGCTTCTTGAGGCAAAGTTGCTCAGCATGAGGAGATCTATCATATGGTATGAAGTTCTAGTGTTTCTGTGATTATATGAGCATGTTATAGCAATTTAAGGCAATTTACTTTTGAAATTTCGTGTTGTTGAAGCCTTTTTAACTGTCATAGCGCCACCTATGGTCCGATCTCCATGAAATTTTACATGGTTCTTAAGAGTCATCTGACACATGTTTTCACCAACTTTCGTAAAGTTTTGAGTTTTTGTTTAGGTTTTATAGGCTTTTGGGTATATGTGGCCACGCCCCTTTTCTAAATGACCCCGTTATAGCTACCCAAAGGACAAAATTCCACATTTTTTTGATAGTTATTGATCTAGACAGTCTGGAGAACTGCGCTGCAGTGGTTTGATCGAGATTGAGCGAAAAACCTAGGACTAGTTCGCAAAAGTAGGTTTTTCACATATTTGTGAATAATTAATGAACGGTTTGATTGACAGCAATGGTTCTTGAGGCAAAGTTTTTCATCATGAGGAGTTCTATCAAATGATATGCATATTGTGTGGATGTGTTAAACACCACGTGATTACAGAGCCATAAAACTCGTTAGTGCCAACTAGTGACCGATTTCTTTCAAAATTCTTACAGACCTTTAGGGCCACGAGTCGAACATGCCCAATGAGTTTCATTCCGATTGACCTTCGTTAACCTTGTCTAATAGGTGCTCAAACTTCATTGGCCAATGGCGGCCATGTTTTTTGAGATACGCCAATGTCCTCATAGACCCTTATGGCACATTGGACAGAGACACTGCATACTAATTTTCAAGTCAATCGGACCAACGATTGCATAGTTATAGTCATTTTTATGTTTTTTTCAGGCTTATAGCGCCACCAAGTGGTAGAACTGTGCAATTTTTTTTTATTTGACCAAAGATTGAGCTTATACATACGTTTCCCAAGTTTGGTGAAGATATCTCATTTGGTTCATGAGTTATAGCCATTTTAGTAAAAATGGCCCTCCACCTGACAAACTTTTTGGGGCCCTTTCGCAATGATGAGTCGAATTTTGACATTTTTTTGATAATTATTGGTATTCACTGTCCAGAGAATATTTCGGCAGTGGTTTGGTTTCGATGCGGCGAAAAACCTAGGACTAGTTCGCAAAAGTAGGTTTCGGACATCATTAACATTTGCGGAAAAACGGGGCCTCCAGGACCCCAAATCACAGGGGGGGGTTTTCAATTTGTATTGACCCAAGGATTCCAAAAATGTAAAATTTTTGAGTCTACGACAAGCGGTTTAGGAGTTATGAGCACTTTCGCGTTTTTGATCGCTGTAGCGCCACCTATAGGCCAATTTGGCTGAGTCTTTGTATCTGAGTAGCGAGGGGGACTACTACCATCCGACCAAGTTTCAGCTCTCTAGGCCTTACGGTTTGGGCTGCACATTCAGTTTTAGGGAAGAATAATAATAATAATAATAAAAAATATAGCTGCTAGCAGCAATTACCGGGGTTCGAGCATTTAAGGCCTTTGAGGTGGCATGCAAATTTGTTCAGAACGAGAGGATATATCATACAGATATAAGTGTAAGATGTAGTGTTTGTGTGAATAGATGAGCATTTTTTAACAATTTGAGGCCATTTACCATAAAAATCTTGTTTTTAAAGCCTTTTTAACTGTTATAGCGCCACCTATGCGCCGATCTCCATGGAACTTTGCATGCTTGTTAAGAATCATCTGACACATGTTTTCACCAATTTTCGTAAAGTTTTGAGTTTTCATTTTGGTTTTATAGACTTTTGGGTATATGTGGCCACGCCCCTATTGCAAATGGCCCCATTACAGCTAACCAAAGGACAAAATTCAACATTTTTTTGATAATTATTGATCTAGAGAGTCCAGAGAATGTTACTGCATTGGTTTGATCGAGATTGAGCGAAAAACCTAGGACTAGTTCGCAAAAGTAGGTTTTTCACATGTTTGTGAATATTTAATGAACGATTCGATTGACAGCAATGGTTCTTGAGGCAAAATTGTTCATCATGAGGAAATCTATCAAATGATATGCATATTGTGTGGATGTGTGAAACACCACGTGATTACAGAGCCATAAAACTCGTTAGCGCCAACTAGTGGCCGATTTGTTTGAAAATTCTTACAGACCTTTAGGACCATGAGTTGAACAGGCCCAGTGAGTTTCGTTCCGATCGGCCTCCGTTAACCTTGTCTAATGGGTGCTCAAACTTCATTGGCCGATGGCGGTCATGTTTTTCGAGATACACCAATGTCCTCATAGACCCTTGTGGCACATTGGACAAAGACACTGCATACCAATTTTCAGGTCGATTGGACTGACGGTTGTGTAGTAATAGCCATTTTTAAGTTTTTTTGCTCTTATAGCGCCACCAAGTGGTCAAGCTCTGCAATTTTTTTTATTTCACGACAGATTGAGATTTTACACAGGTGTTCTGAGTTTGGTGAGGATATGTCATTCTGTTCAAAAGTTATAGCCATTTTAGTAAAAGCGGCCCCGCCTCTTTCGAACGTTTTGGCGCCCATTTGCGACCGTGAGTCAAAAGTTCAACTTTTTTTTGATAATTATTGATCTAGGGAGTCTGGAGAACTGTGCTGCAGTGGTTTGATCAAGATTGAGTGAATAACCTACGACTAGTTCGCAAAAGTAGGTTTTTCACATATTTGTGAATATTTAATAAACGACTTGATTGACAGCAAAGGTTCTTGAGGCAAAGTTGCTCAGCATGAGGAGATCTATCATATGGTATGAAGTTCTCGTGTTTCTGTGATTATATGAGCATGTTATAGCAATTTAAGTCAGTTTACTTTTGAAATTTCGTGTTTTTGAAGCTTTTTTAACTGTCATAGCGCCACCTATGGTCCGATCTTCATGAAATTTTACATGCTTGTTAAGAGTCATGTGACACATGTTTTCTCCAACTTTTGTAAAGTTTTGAGTTTTCGTTTAGGTTTTATAGGCTTTTGGGTATATGTGGCCACGCCCCTTTTCTAAATGACCCCGTTATAGCTACCCGAAGGACAAAATTCCAAATTTTTTTGATAATTATTGATCTAGAGAGTCTGGAGAACTGCGCCGCAGTGGTTTCATCGAGATTGAGCGAAAAACCTAGGACTAGTTCGCAAAAGTAGGTTTTTCACATGTTTGTGAATATTTAATGAACGATTCGATTGACAGCAATGGTTCTTGAGGCAAAATTGTTCATCATGAGGAAATCTATCAAATGATATGCATATTGTGTGGATGTGTGAAACACCACGTGATTACAGAGCCATAAAACTCGTTAGCGCCAACTAGTGGCCGATTTGTTTGAAAATTCTTACAGACCTTTAGGACCATGAGTTGAACAGGCCCAGTGAGTTTCGTTCCGATCGGCCTCCGTTAACCTTGTCTAATGGGTGCTCAAACTTCATTGGCCGATGGCGGTCATGTTTTTCGAGATACACCAATGTCCTCATAGACCCTTGTGGCACATTGGACAAAGACACTGCATACCAATTTTCAGGTCGATTGGACTGACGGTTGTGTAGTAATAGCCATTTTTAAGTTTTTTTGCTCTTATAGCGCCACCAAGTGGTCAAGCTCTGCAATTTTTTTTATTTCACGACAGATTGAGATTTTACACAGGTGTTCTGAGTTTGGTGAGGATATGTCATTCTGTTCAAAAGTTATAGCCATTTTAGTAAAAGTGGCCCCGCCTCTTTCGAACGTTTTGGCGCCCATTTGCGACCGTGAGTCAAAAGTTCAACTTTTTTTTGATAATTATTGATCTAGGGAGTCTGGAGAACTGCGCTGCAGTGGTTTGATCGAGATTGAGCGAAAAACCTAGGACTAGTTCGCAAAAGTAGGTATTTCACATATTTGTGAATAATTAATGAATGATTTGATTGACAGCAATGGTTCTTGAGGCAAAGTTATTCATCATGAGGAGATCTATAAAATGATATGCATATTTTGCCGATGTGTGAAACACCACATGAGTGAGGCACGTTACAGAGGCAAAAAACTCGATAGCGCCAACTAGTGGCCGATTTGTTTCAAAATTCTTACAGACCTTTACGGCCATGAGTGGAATTGCCCAGTGAATTTCGTTCCGATCGGCCTCTGTTAACCTTGTCTAATGGGTGCTCAAAATTCATTGGCCGATGGCGGCCATGTTTTTTGAGATACGCCAATTTCCTCATAGACCGTTATGGCACATTGGACAGAGACACTGCATACCAACTTTCAGGTCAATCGGACCAACGATTGCATAGTTATAGTCATTTTTATGTTTTTTCCACCTTATAGCGCCCCAAGTGGCAGAGCTGTGCAATTTTTGTTATTTGACCAAAGATTGAGCTTATACACATGTGTACCGAGTTTGGTGTAGATATCTCATTTCATTCAAAAGTTATAGCCAAATGTAAGAATTTGCTAACGTTATCATATAACGTTTTGGCATTCCTATTCGACCGTGAGTCAAAATTTCAACTTTTTTTTGATAATTATTGATATTCACTGTCCAGAGAATATTTCAGCAGTGGTTTGGTTCCGATCCATCGAAAAACCTAGGACTAGTTCGCAAAAGTAGGTTTCGGACATAACGACATTTTGCGGAAAAACCGGGCTTCGTACGGAAAATCTGTGCCAGTACACTTATGTGCGTATTGACCCAAGGATTGCAACGATGTAAAGTTTTTGAGTCTACGACAAAAAATGTATGAGCTACGGCCAAAAATGCGGTCGGTTCTTTGCGCCTGAGTAGCGAGGGGAACTACTACCTTCTGACCAAATTTCAGCTCTCTAGGCCTTACGGTTTGGGCTGCACGATCAGTTTTAGGGAAGAATAATAATAATAATAAATATAGCTGTATAATCATAAATACAACCAATCGTAATAAAATTTAATGGCTTATCACTTTTGACCAACAGGTGATGCTGTTTTCAAATTGATGTGACGTGTTCTGTGTGAAATGACAATGACACACACAAAGTTTGCCGTCATTATGTCAAAGCTTTGCAGAGATACAGCCTCAGATGTAGTTTGGCATCTTTCCAGCAAATTTGTTGATGCGGTAAATGAAAACGGTTTTGTATATCATCACGAAATTCATAACTTTTTGCCAGCATAGTCTGAAGATGATCTGAGTCAAATTTGGTGAAGATCGGACTAACAGTCTGGGAGGAGTTCGAAAAAGTAGGTTTTGTACATTAATCAAAATGGCGGACAGGAAGTTCAGCCAAAATTGGCATCCGTGTTCTCAGCATGACCGAAGGAATCTATCAAAATCAGTTTCATTTCAATAGGCTAATGTACGCAAAAGTTATTAGCATTTTTTGAAATTTCGTTATAACTTTTGACCACAAGGTGGCGCTGGCCCCAAAATTTTTATGTACATTCAGGGCATGGTGCCGAACATTTTTGTAATTAATGTCGAAACGATACGCTAATCCGTTCTCAAGATTTCTCAAGCATTTTAAAGCTAAATTCAAAATGGCCGACACCCAAAATGGCTGACATGGGAAAATTGGATATGGTTCGACTCGGTATGACACACCGAATCTAAAGAGACCAGTTTTGTGATTTTTGGACAAATCATTCAGACGTTATAAAGAAAAATAGCCATTTTTCGTATCTCCTGACCACTAGGGGGCACTGCACCGAAACACTGCAGTTAGCCTCAGGTCATGCTTGTTATAACACACACCAAGTTTGGTGTCAATATGACAAACTATTACGGAGATATAGCCTCACATTGATTTTTGCTAGCTTTTCGTAGAATTATTTCGGGTGTTATTCGTGAACGGCTGGACGAATCGACTTGAATTCCATAACTTTTTGCCAGCATGGTCTGAAGATGATCTGGATCAATTTTTGTGACGAGTTCGAAAAAGTAGGTTTTACGAACAATTGAGAATAGCGAAAAAACTAAACCTTACGATTTTTGAATTTTGGTGTCCATTCAACTCGGCATAAGCCAAGGAATCAGAGGAAAAAAGAATTTTTGTTGTGTGGCTTATGGTTCAAAAGTTATTAGCATAAATCTTTTGAAAGTTTGGACAAGTGGTGGCGCTAGAGAGTTTGAGTTAGAGACTCCAAACTTGCTATGGTTAATGTTGGGACTGTCCTCTATCAGTGTGCAAAATTAATAAACTTTCCCGCAAGCGGTTCTATGGGCTGCCATAGACTTGCGGCGGAAGAGGAAGAATAATAACGCCAACGGATACAATAGGTGCCACCGCACCTTCGGTGCTTGGCCCCTAATTAGAAGCAAAATTCGGTAGTGCTGTATGTTGTTTCAGGGTTGGCATCATCTCTTCTTAAGTGTTCTGGATCCAAACTGAAGCTTGTGAATTCCTAGTTACCACGGGATCTCAATCCCTTGGCAGAAACAGAGAGCAAATAGGAAAGAAACATTTGTTCAACCAGAGCTAAAAGATTAGTAATGTGCATTTGATCAGATATAACTGCAGGAAAAGTTTATGAGATGCATTATTTAAATGCTTGGCTGAAAAGATGTGTCTTTAATCTAGATTTAAACAGAGAGAGTGTGTCTAAACGTTATCAGGAAGGCTGTTCCAGAGTTTGGGAGCCAAATGCCAAAAAGCTTTACCTCCTTTAGTGGACTTTGCTATCCTAGCAACTACACTGTAAAAAAGCCAACTTTCAAAAAGTCATCCTAATAAACATAAAACAGTCAATTAAACCGTGATATTTTCATTGGAAGTGTTCATGCATTATACTAAGTTGACTCAACAAATTTGTTCCTTAAATGTTATAAACATGCAATATTTTGTTGATCTAACTAAGACGTTTAAGTTTTCATTGAATCTAACGTTTTTTGTTAGCGCGTGCGCAGTTTGAACCTTAAACGCATGCGCACTTTAAGACTTCGTGTACTTGGCTGTGACGCAGATTTTAAAAAGTTGATGCTGATGAGGAGTCGTGTCATGCCTGGTATGTATTAATCATTTTTTGTACTCAACTGCATCGTATTTGCCGAGTATAATTAGGGGCCAAGCACCGAAGGTGCGATGGCACCTATTGTATCCGTTGCCGTTCTTATTATTAGGGGCCAAGCACCAGAGGTGCGGTGGCACCTATTGTATCCGTTGGCGTTATTATTATTCTGCTTCTTCTTCTTCTTCTTCTTCTTCTTCTTCTTCCTCTTCCGCCGCAAGTCTATGGCAGCCTATAGAACCGCTTGCGGGAAAGTTGTATAATTTTGCACACTGATAGAGGACAGTCCCAACATTAACCATAGCAAGTTTGGAGTCTCTAACTCAAACTCTCTAGCGCCACCACTTGTCCAAACTTTCAAAAGATTTATGCTAATAACGTTTGAACCGTAAGTCACAGAACAAAAATTATTTTTTCCTCTGATTCCTTGGCTTATGCCGAGTCGAATGGACACCAAAATTCAAAAATCGTAAGGTTTAGTTTTTTCGCTATTCTCAATTGTTCGTAAAATCTACTTTTTGGAACTCGTCCTAGGCCGTTGCACCGATTGTCACAAAAATTGATCCATATCATCTTCAGACCACGCTGGCAAAAAGTTATGGAATTCAAGTCGATTCGTCCAGCCGTTCACGAATAACACGCGAAAGAATTCTACGAAAAGCTAGCAAAAATCAATGTGAGGCTGTATCTCCGTAACAGTTTGGCATATTGACACCAAACTTGGTGTGTGTTATAACAAGCATGACCTGAGGCTAACTGCAGTGTTTCGGTGCAGTGCCCCCTAGTGGTCAGGAGATACGAAAAATGGCTATTTTTCTTTATAACGTCTGAACGATTTGTCCAAAAATCACAAAACTGGTCTCTTTAGATTCGGTGTGTCATACCGAGTCGAACCATATCCAATTTTCCCATGTCAGCCATTTTGGGTGTCGGCCATTTTGAATTTAGTTTTAAAATGCTGTATCTTGAGAAAGGATTAGCGTATCGTTTCGACATTAATTACAAAAATGTTCGGCACCATGCCCTGAATGTACATAAAAATTTTGGGACCAGCGCCACCTTGTGGTCAAAAGTTATAACGAAATTTCGAAAAATGCTAATAACTTTTGCGTACATTAGCCTATTGAAATGAAACTGATTTTGATAGATTCCTTCGGTAATGCTGAGAACACCGATACCAATTTTGCCAATTTTGTCTGAACTTCCTGTCCGCCATTTTGATTCATGTTGAAAACCTACTTTTTCGAACTCCTCCCAGACTGTTAGTCCGATCTTCACCAAATTTGACTCAGATCATCTTCAGACTACGCTGGCAAAAAGTTATGAATTTCGTGTCGATATACGAAACCGTTTTCGTTTAGCGCATCAACAAATTTGCTGGAAAGATGCCAAACTACATCTGAGGCTGTATCTCTGCAAAGCTTTGACATAATGACGGCAAACTTTGTGTGTGTCATTGTCATTTCACACAGAACACGTCACATCAATTTGAAAACAGCACCACCTGTTGGTCAAAAGTGATAAGCCATTAAATTATATTATTGGTTGTATTTATGATTTTTCAGCCTTTTCAACTGATATCATTCTAAAATGACTTTAGTTACTCATTGTTACAGTCGGTCTGTTGCTCCTTGCCATGCTTAGCTCCTCATTCTGCCTCTGTTGTGCTTGGCCCCGCAATTGCTGCTTGCAGCTATATTTCTGCTTCTTCTTCTTCCGTTTCTTCCGCCGCAAGTCTATGGCAGCCCATAGAACCGCTTGCGGGAAAGTTGTATAATTTTGCACACTGATAGAGGACAGTCCCAACATTCACCATAGCAAGTTTGGAGTCTCTAACTCAAACTCTCTAGCGCCACCACCTGTCCGAAATTTCAATAAATTTATGCTAATAACTTTTGAACCGTAAGGCACAGAATCAAAATTCTTTTTTTCTCTGAATCCTTGGCTCATGCCGAGTCGAATGAAGTCCAAAATTTAAAAATCGTAAGGTTTAGTTTTTTTTCTATAAATTTTTGTTCGTAAAACGTACTTTTTCGAACTCGTCCTAGACGGTTTGTCTGATTTTCACCAAAATTGGCTCAGATCAATTTTAGACCATGCTGGCAAAAAGTTATGGAATTCGAGTTGATTAGTCAAACCGTTTTCGAATGACGCGCGAACGATTTCTACAAAAAGCACGCAAAAATGGATGTGAGGCTATATCTCCGCAACGGTTTGGCGTATTGAGGCCAAACTTGGTGTCTGTTATAACAAGCATGACCTGAGACTACCTGCAGTGTTTCGGAACAGTGCCACCTAGTGGTCAGAAGATATGAAAAATGGCTATTTTTGCTTATAACTTCTGAATAGTCAGGCCAAAACTCATGAAACTGGTCTCTTTAGATTCGGTGCATCATGCAGAGTCGAACCATATCCAATTTTCCCATGTTAGCCAATTTGGGTGTCGGCCATATTGAATTTTGTCCAAAAATGCTATATTTTACAAACGCATTGTGGTATCATTACAAAATTCGGTACGTGTCTTCGGCATCATGCCCTGACAGTACTCAAAAAGTTTGGGGGCAGCGCCACCTTGTGGTCAAAAGTTATAAAGAAATTTACAAAAATGCTAATAACTTCAGCTTACATTAGCCTATTGTAATAAAACTGACGTCAATAGATTCCTTGGGTCAAGCCGAGAACATTGATATCCATTATGCCGAAATTGGCCAAACTTCTTGTCCGCCATTTTGATTAATGTACAAAACCTACTTTTTCGAACTCCTCCCAGACTGTTAGTCCGATCTTCACCAAATTTGACTCAGATCATCTTCAGACCATGCTGGCAAAACGTTATGAATTTTGTGTCGATACACAAAACCGTTTTCGTTTAGCGCATGAACGAATTTGCTGGAAAGATGCCAAACTACATCTGAGGCTGTATCTCTGCAAACCTTGACATATTTACACCAAATTTTATATGTGCTATTGTCACCACACCCTGACCACGCCACATCAATTTGGTAACAGCGCCACCTGCTGGTCAGAAGTAATACACCATTCATTAAACATTAATAGTGAAATTTCCATAAATGCTAATAACTTGTGATTGCATTAGCCTAATGTAATAAAACTGGTCTCAAAATATTCCTTGGGTCATGCCGACAACATACATACCAATTATACCATACTTGGCCGAACTTCCTTTCCGCCATTTTGATTAATGTACAAAACCAACTTGTTCGTACTCCTCCTAGACCGTTGATCGGATTTTCACCAAAATTGAGTCAGATCATCTTCGGACTGTCCTGACTCAAAGTTATGCATTTCGTGTCAATAGACAAAACCGTTTTCGTACAGCGCCACTACAGATTTTAGGCTTGATGCCAAAATGATTCTGAGGCTGTATCTCTGTAAAGCTTTGGCATAATGACACCAAACTTTGTGGGCGTCATTATCACCTCACACAGAACCCATCACATCAATTTGAAAACAGCATCACCTATTGGTCAAAAGTAATAAGCCATTAAATTATATTATTATTGGTTGTATTTATGATTCATCCTAAAATGGCTTTAATTACTCATTACTCTTGCTGTGCTTAGCTCCTCATTCTGCCTCTGTTGTGCTTGGCCCCGCAATTGCTGCTTGCAGCTATATTTAACATTGTGCTCTTCTCAAACTGACGGCTAATCTATTTTGCAGCGTGTTTCTTATGTCGTGCACTTTGTAGTGCTTTTCAAAGCTGTGAAGGAGGAGTGGTGTCGTGCCGGATCAGTACAGTGCACTTTTAAGTGCTTGCCAGTGCTGAAGGAAGGATGGTGTCGTGCCTAATCAATCTAGCTGTACTATAAAATAACTGGTAAGTAGTTATCTGTTTTTTTTATTTAATCGACTGTATTCTATTTGCCATGTATAATCAACGTTGTGCTCTTTTCAAACTGACGGCCTAATCTGTTTCGCAGGTTGTTTATGATGTCGTCATGCACTTTGTGTTGCTTTTCAAAGCCGATGCGAAGGAGTGCTGTCGTGCCTGAACAAATTTTCCTTTAAAATCACTGGTATGTAGATATATATATTTTTTAAATCTACTGTTTTTTATTTGTCATGTAATATGAGTTTACAAAATGTAGATATCGTCCTGCAATTACTTTAAAAGTACAAGAACGTTGTGCACATCTCAAGTTTTGAGAGAGATTGCCAGTGGTACAGCTAGGAAAAGTGATTTTATTTTGGGTGCTTCATACATAAAGTGTTGAGATGTGGTTGTCTATGGGGAAAAAGCGAGTATTTTTTTTTTTTTTTTTTAAATCAATAGTTAAAATAAGGGGAAAAATTGCATAAGGTATTAGTTTTGCTCATACCTCTTAACAGCTCTCAATAAACTGTATTCAGACTTTGATCTACATACATGTAATTAGCTAGCTGAAATGTTTTAGGGAGAAATTGATGAAAAATGTTGATTGAAAAAGTAAAATATTAAACAGGTGGAAATGCAATGCAAACATTGTAAATTTTCACATTCTGACACAGAGGTCCTGGTGAAGCATTACAGGCTTCGTCATGGACGTGGTCATAAAGGCACAAATTGGCCTTGCCTATATTCATATTGTGTCTGTTCATTCAGGACACAAGCTGCATTAAAATCACATTTGTCACACTGCCACACCAGCAGAACTATTTGGCAAGTTAGCCTATCATTTAAATGTGAGTTGTGTGAGTTTGAAAATGTTTGCAGTGAAAGCACATTTTTTAGACATCTTAATACACATCTAAAAAGGCATGAAACTGTGTGGTGTCCTTTTGCTGGCTGTGAGTATAAAGTCAACAGGCTTACAAATTTTTCCTCTCACAGGACTAGGAAACACAAAGCTCACACAACAAAAGATTTAAGAAACTCTGTCCTTATTGAAACTGAGAACCTTAACACTTAAAATACTGAACTTTGTAGTGACCCCCAAAGATGTGTCATTCCTTTGTAAAAAAAAAATGTCAGCCTGGTATCTTGAACATTTCAGGTCCTTTGAGATAAATGAAAGCAGTTTTAGTGACATTCATGTTCTTGATCCAGACATGCTGAATGACTTCTATCCACTGACAGCATACAAAGTTGGTTTGAAAGTGCTTGTGACTCCAAAAGTATTTTTAACTCCTTAGGAGATCAGTTGTCTATATTCTTGATCGGACACTATATTCCACACACTGGAATATATTCATTTAGGCTTGCACCATTGCTGTTAAAGGGATAGTTCATCCAAAAATCAAAATTTGATGTTTATCTGCTTACCCCCAGGGCATCCAAGATGTAGGTCAATTTGTTTCTTCAGTAGAACACAAACAAAGATTTTTAACTTAAACCGTTGCAGTCTGTCAGTCATATAATGGCAGTCAATGGCTCCCATGGCTTTGAAAGTCAAAAAAACATATACAGACAAAGCCAAATTAAAACCTGCTGCTCATGACGATATATTGAGGTCTTAAGACACTAAACAATCGTTCTTTGTAAGAAACTGAACAGTATTTATATAATTTTTTACCTCTGATCCACCGCAATGGTCAACTGTCTTGAGTGCGTTCACAACAGCCAGTGCGTGACGTGCCAACGTGCTCTGGCATAGCATACGCATGCATTGAAGCGATCATACCTACAATCTTGTATGCATTGTGTAAACAACAAGTGATGCATATGCAAATGCAGATCATTTTAGCACATGCGTCTGCTATGCCGCTGCTATACATTGATGCATCACATGCCGACTGTTGTGAACACACTCAGGGCAGTTGAACATTGCGGTGGATCAGAGGTAAAAATAAATGCTGTTCATTTTCTTGCACAGACTGATTGTTTGATGTCTTAAGAACTCAATGTATCGTCAAGAGCCACAGGGTTTAATTTGGTTTTGTCTGTGTATGTTTTTTTTGACTCCGTGGATCCCATTGACTGCCAGACTGCAACGGTTTGAATTAAAAATCTTTGTTTGTGTTCTACTGAAGAAATAAAGTCACCTACATCTTGGATGCCCTGGGGGTAAGCAGATAAACATCAAATTTTCTTTTTTGGGTAAATTATCCCTTTAAGAATGAAAAATAAATGTGTCCCAGTGAATTAATGATTTTGACTGCTTTTGATTCTAGGTTCCACCTTCTATAGAGAGCATGTTGCTGCGAATTCACATTTCCCCTACCAACATCAGGAGGGTGGAGCTGCATGAAAGACCTGAGTCTGTGGACCATTTGAAGTCTTTCCTTAAAGAGACATTACAGCTGAAATCTGAATTCTTACTACAATTTGAAGACCCAGACTTTAACAACGAACTTTGTAACTTTGACATTGGTACATCCAAGGATTTCAGTCAAGATTGGATTACAGGGATATCAGTGTAATTGCTGTTTTGATGTTAATGTTCTGACAAGAAAAAAGTACAATGTATTAATAGCTGCTGAGTAAGGTTTGTGTTTACTCAGATGTTCCCAGTTATTTTGGTTTCTTGGATATAATGGTAAATTGTTTTTGAGAAACCTTTAGGTTTCATGTTAAAATATGCAGAATAGTAGTTTTCACAGAACTTTTACTTTAAAAATCAACCAAAAATGTTAAGTACATTTACAAATGTGCTTCATGCTACAGGACAGCTAACGTTGTACGTTATAATTACCACCTGTTTTGTGGATTTCTTTAACATGCATTGGTATGTGCAATGCATTGAGTTTAATGTAAAATGTTAAGAAGTTAAAAGGCAATACTTGATACTGTTATGTCATTGCATATATTGTGCATTGGACACAAAATGTTTAAATAATAAAAAAAAAAAAAAAAAGTTATTTGACCCTTGTTATGTTCTCTTCTTTATTAAGACTATGTAAATAATGAATCAGTGTAGGCCTATAGATAATAGGCCTATTTGTGTTGAGTAAACAAAAAATATTTAGTTCTGTAATTCATTAGGTAAACATGACTATTTACGTTGTGTCAACTTGTAACCTTAATGTAATCTTTTAAGTTGGGTGAACTTCTGTCCCTGTTTGTAGAGTTTACTCAAAGAAGCGCTTGCGATAAGTTGCCTTATTATTTTAAGTTGACTCAACTTTTTTTTTTTTTTACAGTGTACCAACAGTCCAAAGTTTTGTGGCCTTAGGGAGCGTGATGGATTGTAGCGTGGTAGAAGACTAGGTACACAAGAGCTAAACCGTTAAGGGCCTTATAGGTAAGAACCAATATTTTGTAGTAGGGCTGCACAATAAATCGCATGTGATTGTGAGGCGCGCTTAGTCAATGAAGCCGGTTCTTTGATTAGTAGTAAATCTCCATCACGTGCGTTCAGCTGGAGCGGCAATTAATACACAGAGTCGTAAATCACTGACAAGCTACGCAAAATCGCGCTCATAATCGAATGCGATTCATCTGCGTTTACGAGTGTGATTTTGCGTAGCTTGTCAGTGATTTACGGCTCTGTGTATTAATTGCCGCTCCAGCTAAACGCACGTGATGGAGCTTTACTACTAATCAAAGTACCGGCTTTACTGACTAAGCGCGCCTCACAATCGCATGCATTTTATCGTGCAGCCCTTTTTTGTAGCTGATGCGGAACCTAATAGGCAGCCAGTGCAGAGACTTTAAAATTGGGGTAATATGACCATATTTTCTTGACCTGGTAAGGACTCTAGCAGCTGCATTTTGGACTATCTGTAGCTTATTAATTGAAGATGCAGGACAACCACCTAGTAGTGCATTACAATAGTCCAGTCTAGAGCTCATGAATGAATGAAATAGCTTTTCTGCATTAAAAACAGGTAACATGTTTTGTGGCTTGGCAATGTTTCTAAGATGGAAGAATGCTGTTTTGGTAACATGAGAAATATGATTTTTTTTTAAAAAGACAAGTTGCTGTCTAATATAACACCCAGACTTTTGACTGTAGTGGAAGTAGCAGTATATCCGTCTAGTTGTAAATTGTAAGCCAAGAGATTCTGTGTACTGTTTTTTGGTCCAATAAGTAATATTTAGTGTCTTATCTGAATTTAATTGGAGAAAATTATTGGTCATCCAATCTTTTACATTTTTAACACACTCTGTTAACTGCGATAATTCAGAAGTTTCATCTGGTCTTGTTGAGATATATAGTTGAGTATCATCAGCATAACGATGGAAACTAATCCCGTATTTTCTAATAATATGACCAAGGGGCAGCATGTATATTGAAAATAGCAGAGGACCTAGATCAGATTCTTGTGGCACTCCATACTTTACTGGTGATAACTGAGATGACTCCCCATTTAAATAAACAATGTGGTGGCAATCAGACAGGTAGGATCTAATCCATCTTAAAGCCTGCCCTTGAATGCCTGCATAGTTTTGTAGTCGACCTATTAGTATGTCATGATCTATAGTGTCGAACGCAGCACTAAGATCAAGTAAAACTAGCAATGAGATGTAGCCTTGGTCTGACGCAAGAAGCAAGGCATTAGTGATTTAACAAGTGCAGTTTCTGTGCTGTGATGGGGCCTGAAACCTGACTGAAATTCTTCATAGAGATCATTTTTTACAAGAATGAGCACAGTTGAGCAGATACAACTTTCTCTAAAATTTTAGTAATAAACAGATTAGAAATGGGTCTGTAATTTGCCAGTTCACTAGGGTCTAGTTGTGGTTCGAAGCTTAGTATTCAAAGTATTCCAGTATTCAAAGCTTAGTGTATCCCATCATGCATCATGTTCTGGAAATAAATTATGATACTTTTTGTCGTGATCTTGCAAGAGGTCACAGAAACCTTACCAGTGTAAGTTAAAAATGAATATAATACTTCGATATTACATCTAATTTGGTACAAACACAAAGTGTTGCATGTTTTATTGGTGCAAAGATAAGTAGTGGCTATATTTATTTAGTACAACATTTGCAACTGCTTTTTATCATTTAATTAGAAGCACCACAGATTAAGTTGAGTCATCTGTTATAGGAACTACCGAATAGACGTTGATTTTAAAATACAAAGTATTAAAAGTAAAAAAAATAAATATAAATCTCTGAAGCTGTATATTTGGACAAGGCACATGAAACAAGGGAACCAATAGCAGGAATACAAAAAGTCAAGGGAATTACATCACTAGACATGGACCATGGCAAAACTTCAAAATAAAATACATGAAAACATGAACGTGGAACAAACCCCAAACCCCACGTTACAAGTATTTGGAGACAAAATGCTGTTTCAATTTGTTATTTACTCACTAACAGCTTTAATAATTAAGTTGTTTCATTTATTTATTTATTATTTTTATATTCAAAAATATTCAAAATTAAATTAAAAAAATAATAAAATAAAATAGTACAGTTGAGTTTGCCATCAATTTCTCTCATTTTACAGATACTTTATTCAATTATTTTACACAAAAAGAGGTAATCTAATTGAATATTCTATGCATGTAATGGGAGCTGATGTCAAAATTTCAATAAGGCATCATAGAGGTTTGAATAAATAAATAAGTAAATAAATTTTGTTATATTTATATTATTATATATTATTGATTCTCACTCTGTGTCAAAGAGTTTCTCAGCATGGTTTAATCGTTCTTTACCTTAAAGAGTATGTTCAGAAAACCAGGACAGGAAGACACTCTTCACCTACAAACTAGACACACAAACATTGAATACCCATTCTCATGTAGCTGTCCACCCAACACCTCAAACCACGTTTCTATAGAAAAACGACCACAGTAGGTTTCAGTTTGATTCAGAAACCGAACACCAGTAAAACTAGTACTGTGACGGCAGACAGTCTTCTTCTTTTTCTTCTTCTTCTTCTTTTTTTTTTTTTTTTTTTTTTTTTTTTTTGGTTTCTATACACTACAATTAAATAAATGTATAAATTTTCAAATCTTGGCCTTAGGATTTTGCAATTTTAGTCATGAAATGTAGTTCATCCAGTATTTTCAATATTTCAGGCTTTTAAGCACTGAGTAAGTTTTTTAAGAACTTTTTTAGTTAAAGTGGAAGTAGGTCTTTTTTTTCTTCTTCATTTTATTTTAATAAACAATCATAAAAAAATGTATCACAGTTTCATTATTATTATTATTATTTTTAATTATTATTATTTATTATTATTTATTTTTTTTACTGTGTCTGTGTACTGAAGAACATAAAACTGTTCTTTTATACAACTGTTCTGCTTTTATACATGTGGGAGGGTGTTAAAAGGCTGTGGGAGGAGGAGGATTCAAACACCAGATTAATAGTTCTATATTGTTTATTTAAAATTAGTATGAGTGTTTTCAGTGGATAGTGTTTTTAGGTCAGACTTTTCACAAAACAACTGAAGAAAATGTTTTATATGTTTGTTTTGTTCTGTTTGTGCTGGTGGAGCCTGGTTGGTAAGTTTTTTTTTTTTTTTGGCCTAATTTTAGTAGCTGCAGCTTTATTTTAGTGTAACAAAGCTGCAGCTACACAGCTGATTAGAACATTTTTATTTTTTATTTTTTATTTATTTATTTATTTATTTTTTACTAACTTTAGATTCATGTCCCTATTTGTGAGTAGAGTTTTCATTTTTAATTCCCAGGCCTGGGATAGTCATGAAAATATAATAAAATGTTAGGAATTAATATTAATATGAATAGTAAATGTTTTAAATCTCAGCTGTCGTTTGTCTTTTTAAATAACTTAACTTCAAGGATTACAAACGCAAATCCTTGTGAGCAATTAATGTACTTATTAAAATATAATTTATTTAAAAGGAATAATATTTATTGCTTAATTTGTAGACATGCATAGAATGTTTACGTTCAGTCTGTAATTAACCATCTACTTTCAAATTTTTTTTTTCTCACTATAGCAGATTAAAAAAAAAAGACAAAAACACTGGGCACACATATGTCTGCTTATGTATCTCACCTTTCATGTGCTTCTTTTGATTCTGCTGGTGATCTTCTACAGGTTTGTTTGGTGCTGAAACAAATGAAACACAGCTAGTGCCAGTGATAGAGGGAGATTCTGTCACTTTACACACTGATGTTACTGAAATAAATGGAGACAATGACGTACTATGGAAATTTGGAACTAAAACAGATCTCATAGCTGAAATTAATAAAAATGCTGAAATCTTCTTCACATATGATGATGTTCATGATGGTAGATTCAGAAACAGACTGAAACTGGACAATCAAACTGGATCTCTGATCATCATGAACATCACAACTCAACATGCTGGACTCTATCAACTAGAGATAAGTGGAGTGATGTTGACATCAAAAAGATTCAATGTTTCTGTTTATGGTGAGTGTATTCTTGTTTTATAAAGTTGTATATTGAAATTTTAATTATTATTATTTATTTTTTTCTTATAATAATCATTTTATTTTCTTCCGCTGCTGCTGTTGCTGGATCTCTGTTGACTGTAGCTGCACTCGGGGTCTTCTGCATCTGCAAGAAATGCAAAAAAAACTGATCAAGAAGGCAAGTGTTACCAACTCATTTTAACAAGTGCAATGGCAAATAATACTTTAAGCATATGCACTAAGTGTAATCAAAAGAAATATCTGATTATCATTTAATAATATTTATTTTCGTCAATAAAATGTGTAGTTATTGGGTTCACTAATTATTGTGACATGGGCAGGGCTCTTTACTCATTTCACTTACACACACACACAAAAAGGATTACATTAAAAACACACTGTAAATAAAAAGGCAGAAATGCAAATATGTAATTTTCTCCAAATGATGAGCCTTATCAGCCCTAATAACACATATGTTGTGAAGAATGATGTAGTTAAGATTTATTTTTATTGTTATAATACATGTATTATTGTTGAAATAGTTGACACTCGTGATAAAGAGATCACTTATTCTGAGCCTGTGTTCAACAAAAGAAAAGCACAGAAACCGGTAAGATCAATAATTACCAATTTATGATGTGTGTTTGTAAAATTTTAACAGTTTCAGATTCAAATGTCCACTTGTGCAATGATTTTTATTATATATACTAAGTGCAAATAGCAATAGATGCTATTTAATCAAGGTGCAAATAGCTATAGATTCTATGTGAACTATTAACGTAGCAGGTTTTTCCGCTATTTGTACTACTTATTGCGAATAGTGGCAATTATCTGCACCTCTGTATTGAAGTCCATTATAAGCATTAATGCAATAATAAAACAAGTATGCAATAATAATGTATTGAGTGTAAATTGTAATTTTAAGTTAAATGATTAAATGGATGCCAACTTACAGGTACAATAAAGTTCTAGTGGGTAGAGTTAGTGTAAATAGCCACTGCCAACAAGGCAGGCTATTTGCACTTAGTGTAAATAGACACTTTGTTAATTTAACTATGTCTAATTCACTTAAAATATATCTATGTAAAAATCAATCAATCAATCAATCAATCAATCAATCAATCAAAAATGTAGATTGTTTTCATTTTAGTTGCATTAACTAAAAATGGATGTGCGAATTGTTCAGCTTCCTGGATCAGGACAGTAAATGTTGAAATGAAGTGTTATTTAGTATGTTTTTGAGTGAAGGGAAATATCTGCTTGTATTAAATGCTCTGTTATGTATGAGTTAGTATGAGTTATATATATGTATTTGTTATGTATATGTAACCATTGTGCTAAAGAGGGCTTATGGTTAAGTTGATGCATTTAGACAATGTCACTCACTGAACGATAGCTGTGTCAGTGCAAGTGCAGTGAGGTGCAGTAGTTCTTAAGTGCACTGTGTTGCAGAACCTTTTTTAATGTACACTATAAATGAATGTTAAACTTTAGGTATTTCCTTTCATGTATAACCACCTGCCAAATTTTTTTCAGTGTGTTTTTTTCTATAAATTGATATCACACACATCACACTCACAGCAACATTGTGACATATTTATAATTTTATTTATTTATTTTTTCTTGAGAAAAAATATCCTATATCCCATATTTATATCCCATTAAACTCATCAGATTCTTTGTGCAATAGGAATTAAAAGACCAAAAGACATTGTTTAGACCCTCATATATCAACACAATGATTCATGTAGTCCCAACACAAAATAAGTGGTAAGATCATAGTTAAATTAAGTTACTTTATCTTTAGAATTGTTTAGATTTAGCTAGCTACAAGTTAATTAAACAAGTGATGGTTGGGTTTCTTCTGAAATAATGTTTAAACATCTGACAGGAAACTGAAGTCTTTAGGAAATGAAAGTGTAAAAAAAAATGTACATATTTCCGCTGGTTTGCATGTGTGAGAGAGCAGGTGAAAAATGAACTGAGAAAGAACAGTTTATTAGAAAATCTAAATAGTCTAAACCCTTGTATGTGTAACACGGAGTAAAGGACGAGAGGCGAGCGGATCCATTTGCGAGCCTTTATTATTGGGACGAGACAGATACATGGTCGTACAGGCAGGGTCAAATCAACAGTAACAGGAGTGTCAGAGGCGAGACGAGAGAATAGTCCTTTATAACGAGCGATAATCCGAAGGCAGTCGGCGAACGGTCGAAAACGGGGAGCCAGGCGAGGGAGTCAAAAACACAAGGAACTAGAAACCAGAGAATGCTAAACAATGGGAGAAACACTATCAACAATCCATGACTAGCATGGGGAAAGACCGGGGCTTTTATGGTGCTGCTGATTGGTCACATGCCCGGACGCAATCAGCGTGATGCATGACGGGAGATGTAGTCCGGGGTGTGGTACAACAGTCAGAGTGTGACCATGGGGTGAGAGTGACATCTGGCGGTGAGTGGACAGCGGGACACAGACCAGATTCGTGACAGTATGCAATTATTTCATAATTTGACGTCATTAATATACACTGTAGTAGAATATGGTTGTTTTTTTATGAATCTAAATGTAGTCATTCTGGAGCTATGTAAAACACATTTTACAGGAAGGGGACATTTTAACATTGTCCACATTACTTAACTACTGTGGGAGAAAAACTGTGACATAGAAGTATGTCCAAATTTACCATACTCATAAAAAAGAAGGCCAGATCACCTTCTGGTATGACTCTGAAGAGTGCGTATGATGCACACTTTCCTATACCATGAGGCCACATGAGATAATTTTAGGTCATTATTTTTAAAAAGAAAAAAAAAGAAGAAAACAAGGATTATCACATTACATTGATTCTTAGAGGATTTTCTGGAATGAAATGAATTTCTCATTATTATTTTAAATTATATCTTATGTGATGTGTTTTTACAGAAAGTTAATGAGGAGCATGATGTGGTGTATGCAGGTGTTGCCATACGAAGATGATCAGTTCTCAGTCTACTATACCCAGTCCAGATGCCACACGTCTGGATGGACTAATTAAACTGTCTCCAGAATAATGTGTGTTGAGTTAAATTATGTTATCCTTTGGCCCACTGAAGCATGCTAAAGTCTCAAAACTAACTGAAACCTAAATGCAAAATACTAAAGAAGTCAAAGTGAAACCTGCTGTAGTCTCATTTAATGACACCTGTACAGAGATGTGGTTTGATCTGTTGGGTGGACAATCAGCTTGTGTATGTGTATGTTTCATGGTTGTAGTCAATGTCAGTTTCTGAGTGTGTTTAAGGTGTCAGTTGTGTATTTGTGTAAACAGCATGTGGTTGAAGGGCTTCTTCCATTACTGCTCATATGAAACCACTAACTTATGTTGTATAAAAACTGACAAATATAAGCTTCTTGTAAACAGTGGATCTCGATTCAATAACTATCCATACATATATACTGTACATATAAAGGGAACAAAATCTTTTCTTAACTACAGTTGAATGCCTTTTTTTAGCACCATTTTGAAATTGGGTTAAATTCAGTTTTTGCTTGCATTTATTAATATTTGGTTGTGTGTACTTAATCAAGTATCATTAAAAATGGATGTACAAAAAAATGCTTATGAAGATAATTTTCTTAAGCAGGTATGAACTCTTTAGAGAAACTAGACTAGATAAATGTATTTATTAAAGGGCCATATCTAGTGGGTAAACCATGGCATTACAAATGAAAATGATTATTTTTTCCTGACCACAAAATGACTCTAATTTAACCTATTCAGCTCTGCACCTCCCCCCTCTCACTTACTTTTCTGTGAGTTTGCACGGCCACACAACATCCTAATGTGTCTCAGATGTGCTGATCAGTGCATGCTATGGAGTTGAATGGTGCAGTTTCTACTAGTGTTGCCTTAACACATTTGTGTTGATGGGTGATATATCATCACATAATGTGTCATATGTCTGAAAAGATACCAATAAAATCAAACCTGTCTTGGAGGCACCCCTGCCCTGCACATTTTGTTTGTCTCCCTTATCAGACACACCCAAATCATATCTTACAGTCTCTACTAACAAGCTGATGAGTTGAACAGGTGTGTTAGATGAGGGAGACATACAAAATGTGCAGGGCAGGGGTGCCTCCAGGACAGGGCTCAAAACCGCTGATTTAGCCCAATGTATGTGGATGTGGGAAACTTACTATATATATATATATATATATATATATAGTGAGACAGACCTTAAATAACAGACTTTCACAATCAAAATTAGATTTTGTGTGTGTGTGTGTGTATGTGTTTATCATAAAATATGCATATATATATATATATATATATATATATATATATATATATATATATATATAATCAAAAATATCAATTATTCCACCTGTTTATTAAAATTTAGGTTGTTTCCTGTGAAATGAGACCATTTTTTACTCCAATTTACTTCAATGTATGTGTGTAGGGTGCTTTTTTAAATTCATGTATGCCAAAATCAGTAAAAAAATCCAAAATATGCCGAAGCAAGTTTTTCTGCAGTCTAATCACCTATATGGTCCTTCGTCAACTGAAAAAGTTTAATCTGCCACAAGCACTGATGACACAGTTTTACTCCGCTGTCATTGAGTCAGTTCTTCTAAAACTGTCTGGTTTGATTCCTCATGTGTTTGCGTACACCTGGCAAATAAAGCTAATTCTGATTCTGGTCCTGTTTTTGTCATCTGTTTTCGAGCAGAACAATAAAAGAAGCTTTGAGTGACTGCCCACCTATCTAATAGCGCTATTCCATCATTATTCTATCTCACATGATTCCACCATCAGCAAGCAGTCACAAATATATTAATATTACTAGTACTACAGAACATAGTGCATAAGTACATAATTTGGGACGCACTTAATGGCTCTGGCTTTAACTGAGGCACTACAATAATTCATGCCACATTTACTGTACCAAAACTGTATTTACTGTTTGAAAATTGTTATTAAAACTTACAAAATTGAAAGCTGAGACTTTGTTTTATATCACATGCTGGGTTGCCACTTTGGTGTGGGATTTGCATGTACTGTAAAAATGACCGTGAATTTAACAGTAAAGGACTGTAAAAATGCTACAGTAAAAACCTATTAAATGGTTAACGGTAAGTTTCCCTACAATATATAGTGGAAAACTGCACTGGACATTGCATGTTATTTTACGGTAATACACTGTTTCCTAAAGTAAAAAAAAGAATGTACAATTTACACTGAATAACCATAAATTGACATGCCCAGAATTCACTGCTTTACATTTAAAAATGAATGTTCTTTTTTTTATATATATATATATAACTACATTTACTATGTAACTATGTTGCATTATTTCAGTTTAATGTGTGTTACCATGATGGTGTTTAGAGTTTGTGTGAATGCATCTTGTATATTTAACCCTCTGGTTGTGTTTCGGGTCAAATTGACCCGGAGAAGATGTTCTTTTTCCCGAAAATATTAGTTAACATTATCGCATTGGACTTAAACTTACTGACTTTGTTCACACAGGGTATAAGTACTTTAAAGAATTTTTATTGTTTTGGGGGGTCTTTTGGTATATTATATTATCACCAAATATTGGATTCAATATTTCCATCAACTTGTTTTCTTTTATTTAGGACTGGTTTTGTGTTTCTGTTTGCATCTGATTAATTGTAGGCCTCATTTATCCAAAAGTAGGCACCTAATTTTTTGAGTGACAAAAGCATTTTTATTAAGATTAATTTTATTTATTAATTTTATAACATTTCATGGAACAACAAACCAAAACTGTTATATTTCAGTTATATATCCTGCACACTGACAGAGACAATATCATTGAACAACAAGCTGAAGCTCTCTCTGTGCTAAAGCATTTATTTGTGTAAAACTTAGGCTAAAGACAAGGCAGTTTGAGTGTGTGTGTGTGTGTGAGTGAGAGAGAGAGAGAGAGAGAGAGAGAGAGAGAGAGAGTTATCATAAAAGCATATTGCATGCAGTTCAGGGTAGGAGGAATGGGTGTATATATATATATATATATATATATATATATATATATATATACATACTCACAGTAGTTTGTATGCATGGATGTGTGTGTATTTGTGTGTGATAGCATGAGTATACATGAGTATACATGCATCCATACTCGCACAGGTCCAAGGCCTTTATGTTTGCTAGCACAACATGCTTTTGAACACTAGTTGTTTCTCTTACTTTCATTCTTCCCCATTCACTTTCAATTCCCGGCCATTTTTGACAAGTGTGACTTTGTGCTATTTTGTACAAAATTAAAGCATTTAAAAGCAAACTTCCTGATAAAACATTCTTTTTTATTATCCATAAAAAATGTTTTTTTTTTTTTTTCACTCAAAAAATGAGGTGGCTACTTTCAGATAAATGAGGCCTACAATTAATCAGATGCAAATAGAAACACAAAACCAGTCCTAAATGAAAGAAAATAAGTTAACGAATCCAATATTTGGTGATATTAAAAAAAAATAATAAAATAATAATAATAATAATAATAAATATAGCTGCAAGCAGCGATGACGGGCCCTCGCCACCAGTGCAATCGCCATGCTGGTAGTATCAGGAAAACGGTGCCCAGCGGGCACATGCATTAACAGTAACCCTGTGTCATTTTGGATTGAAGGGTTACAGCAAAGAAAGGGTTAAAATCAAAATGCTTTTAAATCATTCTGATACAGTGAGAATGAGCTGAAAAAGATTCCTTATGCTAAGAGGTCATCTTGTGTTCATCCTTGGTATTACAGTCTTCATCTGCCAGTTTGCAAGTGTGATATTTCAAAGGTTTTTGCGGTCTCTGGAAACACGATAAACATATTTCCTAAGAATGACTTGTTTTTCATATGTAAAAAGTTGTGAAGAGTTAGGATAATGCACTTTAAATGCACTCTGTCTCTCTCTGTCTCTCTCTCTCTCTCCCTCTCTCACATACACACACACAGCCACTCAAGTACCCCTAGTCACACTTACACACACACACATACTTAAACCCATCCCCTGACACAGAGTTAGAGTGAGAGAGTTAGAGTGAGAGCAGATGTTTAATAGTTTTTTTAATTTTCTATTTTTAGTAGACTATTTTATATCGATGGAAGTAAGCATTTATGTCTCAGAATGACTAGTTTTGTGTATGTAAAAAGTTTTAAAGTGTTTGGATGCTGCATTTTTAAATTACGGTTATGTTTTTTTTTTACTGAAAGTTAAAAAAAAATCACCATAAATCAACCGTTCAAGATTAGGTAAAAAACCTAGGACTGGTATATCAAATTCCAAAGCATGCATTTTTGACAAAACCCAAAATAACCAACTGAAAATAACACTCTTGTTTAGATTTATCCATATTTTTGTTCATTCTCTTGTTTTTCAGCTTATCTGCCTACTCCTGACATTACCAGAGATTGTTCATCATCATCACAGCAGAATTGTTCATTGTTGTGTTCAGTGGTGAATGTGAGTGATGTGACTCTCTCTTGGTACAAAGGAAACAGTTTATTGTCCAGCATCAGTGTGTCTGATCTCAGCATCAGTCTCTCTCTACCTCTGGAGGTGGAATATCAGGATAAAAACACCTACAGTGTGATCAACAATCCCATCAACAACCATACTCAGCATTTTAACATCACCAAACTCTGTCAGCCATGTCCAGGTGTGTTGGTGTTGATATTATTGTGAGTAAAATGATCTCTCAGTTATGCCATGATAATCAGGCTTCAGTGTTTCTCATAGAGCAGATGCACAGATTTACTCAAGCGAATGCATACTTTTGTCCATTACAGATCAGGGTTTACCTTTACTTTACATTGTGCTGATTTCTGCTGCTGTTGGATCTCTGAAGATTGTAGCTGCAGTTGTGACTTGCTGGATCAACAAGAAATGTAGAAAAAAAGGTCAGCAGAACAAGCAATTAGTTTGTACAAATATTAAATAAGACCGAAATTTAAATATAATATTGAAACTGTCATTTTAACACATCTACATTATTGCTAATGCAGCTGAAACCCAGGGGGAAGACAGAACTGATTCAGCATTGTGTAAAGCAACAACACAACAAATGGTAAGATGGTATGACTGTGTTGCAGTTAGTTTGTATGCTAATTGAGGTTTAGCATTGTGCAGCATCAGATGGTCAGTGAATAGACTTGGGTGATCTATCAGCCCAGCGGTCATCATTTTATGTTTTCATGCTATTTACACCAAGCCAATAAACTGTTTGTGCCTCACCCCTGCTATAATCAAAGGAATTGTGTATGTTTGTGAGCTAAAATGACATTTTTCATATCTTTTGACCAGTATGTGGCACTGAAACTGTGCATGTACCCTCAGGTCATGCTTGGTATAAAATGTACCAAGTTTGGTCTGAATCCTCTAAAATATTGCAGATATAGTCTTACATCTATTTTTATGGCATATAGTCTTAGAGTTTGCACTTGACTAACTGGGACCCAGGTCAGGAAGCAGACAGACTGGCTAATCCGACCGTCTGCTAGCCGCCTCACGTCACCGAAACCAGTTAATTCTCAGCACATAGAGACCCTTACACCTAGATATCATGCTATAGAGACTGTGTCTGTTCCCCGAGCTAGACAATACAAAAGACGTCCAAACCAATTTAAGAGTAACAATCTAATCAATGTTCAACAAATAAAAAATTTACATGATACAGAGAAACAAATGATAAAACTTGGCCTTTTGAATATCAGGTCCCTCTCTACAAAAGCGCTTTTTGTAAATGATATGATCATTGATCATAACCTAGATGTGCTATGTTTGACAGAAACCTGGCTAAAATCAGATGATTACATTATCTTAAACGAGTCTACCCCTAATGGTTACCATTATAAACATGAGCCACGTCTAAAAGGTAAAGGGGGAGGTGTTTCTACAATTTATAGCAATATTTTTAGTGTTTCACAGAGAGCGGATTTCAAGTATAACTCGTTTGAAGTAATGGTGCTTCATATAACATTATCCAGAGAAACAAGTGTTAATGCTAAATCCCCTATGACGTTTGTACTTGCTACTGTATACAGGCCACCAGGGCACCATACAGATTTTCTTAAAGAATTCGCTGATTTTATATCTGAGCTGGTGTTGGCTACAGATAAGGTCTTAATAGTAGGTGACTTTAACATCCATGTTGATCTTAAAAATGATTCACTGGCAGCTGCATTTATAGACATTCTAAATTCTATTGGAGTTAGACAACATGTGTCAGGTCCCACTCATCGTCGAAATCATACTTTAGACTTAATACTGTCACATGGAATTGATGTCAATGACGTTGAGATTCTGCAGCAAAGTGATGATATCTCTGATCATTATCTAGTCTCGTGTACTCTCCAGATGACTAAAACTGTAAATTCAACTCCTTATTACAAGTATGGTAGAACCATCACTTCTACTACAAAAGATTGCTTTTTAAGTAATCTTCCTGACTTATCTGAATTCCTCAGCATGTCCAATAGCTCAGAAAAACTTGATGATGTAACAGAAATTATTGACTCTCTCTTTTCCAGGACTCTAGATACGGTTGCTCCTCTGCGCCTAAGGAAGATTAAGGAAAATAGTCCGACCCCGTGGTATAACGAGCACACTCGCGCCCTAAAGAGAGCAGCCCGGAAAATGGAGCGCAGCTGGAGGAAAACAAATTTAGAGGTTTTTCGTATTGCTTGGCGTGAATGTACCCTATCGTACAGAAAAGCGTTAAAATCGGCAAGATCTGATTACTTTTCGACTCTATTAGAAGAAAACAAACATAACCCTAGGTATTTATTCAATACAGTGGCTAAGTTAACAAAAAATAAGGAACCAACAGGCACTGACTATGCCCATCAGCATAGCAGTAATGACTTCATGAACTACTTTACTTCTAAGATCGATACAATTAGAGACAAAATTGTCACTATGCAGCCGTCAATTACAGTGTCGCATCAGATAGTGCGCTATAGATCTCCTGGGGAACAATTCAACTCATTCTCTACTATAGGTCAGGATGAATTGTATAGACTTGTTAAAGCATCTAAACCAACAACTTGTATGCTAGACCCTATTCCATCTAGGCTACTAAAAGACTTGCTTCCAGATCTCATAGATCCTCTGCTAAATATTATTAATTCATCACTGTCATTAGGATATGTCCCCAAAACCTTCAAACTGGCTGCTATTAAGCCTCTAATTAAAAAACCACAACTTGACCCTAACGAATTAACTAATTACAGACCTATCTCGAATCTCCCATTTCTATCAAAGATATTAGAAAAGGTTGTATCCTCACAACTATCCTCCTTCCTACAGAAATATGATATCTGTGAGGATTTTCAGTCAGGTTTTAGACCGTACCATAGTACTGAGACTGCTCTTATTAGAGTTACAAATGATCTACTCTTGTCATCCGATCGTGGTTGTATTTCTCTGTTAGTGCTACTGGATCTTAGTGCTGCGTTTGATACTGTTGACCACAACATTCTCTTGAATAGACTTGAGAATTATGTTGGCATTAGTGGTAGTGCATTGGCATGGTTCAAATCGTATTTATCTGACCGCCATCAATTCGTGGCAGTAAATGAAGAGGTATCATATCGATCTCAAGTGCAGTATGGAGTACCGCAAGGCTCAGTACTAGGGCCATTACTCTTTACGCTTTACATGTTACCCTTGGGTGATATCATCAGGAAATATGGTGTTAGCTTTCACTGCTACGCTGATGATACCCAGCTCTATATTTCTTCGCGGCCCGGTGAAACGTACCAATTTGAAAAACTAATGGATTGTGTAGTTGAGTTAAAAAATTGGATGACAAGTAATTTCTTACTGCTAAATTCTGAAAAAACAGAGGTGTTAATTATTGGGCCTAAAACCTCAGCATGTAATAACCTACAACACTGTCTAATACTTGATGGCTGTTCTGTTAATTCTTCGTCATCAGTTAGGAACCTAGGTGTGCTATTTGATGGTAATCTTTCATTTGAAAACCACATCTCTAGTATTTGCAAAACTGCATTTTTCCATCTCAAAAATATATCTAAACTACGCCCTATGCTATCAATGTCAAATGCTGAAACATTAATCCATGCATTTATGACCTCACGGTTAGATTATTGTAATGCTTTATTGGGTGGTTGTTCTGCTCGCTTAATAAACAAACTCCAGCTGGTCCAAAATGCAGCAGCTAGAGTTCTTACTAGAACCAAAAAGTATGATCATATTAGCCCGGTTCTGTCTACACTGCACTGGCTCCCTATTAAACATCGTATAGATTTTAAAATCTTGCTAATTACTTACAAAGCCCTGAATGGTTTAGCTCCTCAGTACCTGAGCGAGCTCTTATCGCATTATAGTCCCTCACGTCCGCTGCGTTCTCAAGACTCTGGTAATTTGATAATACCGAGAATATCAAAATCAACTGCGGGCGGCAGATCATTTTCTTATCTAGCACCCAAACTCTGGAACAATCTACCCTACAATGTTCGGGACGCAGACACACTCTGTCAGTTTAAATCTAGATTAAAGACACATCTCTTTAACCTTGCTTACACTAATAACTAATTAACATATTCTTATAATTCAAATCCGTTAAAGGATTGTTAGGCTGCACTAATTAGGTCTACCGGAACCGGGAACACTTCCCATAACACCTGATGTACTCAGTGCATCGTCAGAAGAATGGCATCTACGCTAATATTAGTCTGTTTCTCTCTTATTCCGAGGTCACATCAACCACCAGATCCAGTCCGTATCCAGATCAGATGGTCACTGCAGTCCCCCGGATCCAGTCCGAACCCAGCCCACATGGTGGATCGGCACCTAGAGACGACCTCTACCGCCCTGAATGTCAGCGGAGTCCACATCAACTAGATGAGCCCCAGAGACGGATCCACAGTGAAGACCACATCACCTAGACGGCTGTCGGCACAGGACCACGGGAACTTTTGGCCAGAGGAGAACTGGCCCCCCGACTGAGCCTGGTTTCTCCCAAGGTTTTTTTTTCTCCATTTGTCACCGATGGAGTTTTGGTTCCTTGCCGCTGTCGCCTCTGGCTTGCTTAGTTGGGGACACTTTCTTTAAACACAATATTGTATTTTATTTTATTGATTTTGATTAACTACCTTTACCTAAAATGTGAGTGTTTACTGTTGCCTTTGGCATTGTTGATGTACTGTTTCCTATTTAATACTGTACAGCCGCCTTGCCACAATTCTGTATTGTTAAAGGCGGTATATAAATAAAGGTGACTTGACTTGACTTTTTGCTCAAACTTTGCCAAATTTGTTACCGTGCCTTACAAAAATGGTTTGGTCTATGAAAAAATTCTCAGTATATATATTCATTTTTTTTTTTTTTTTTTTTACAATCGATCTTGGAAGAGTTTGAAAAAATAGATTTTTCTAAAACTTCTAAACTGCACTGTTGGTGTTTGGCCTGTTGGTGGTGCTAGAGATTTTGAGTTAAAGACTCCAAATTTACTGTGGTCAATGTTGAGACCGTCCTCTTTCTGTGTGCCAAATTTGATAACTTTCCCGCAAGCTGTTCTATGGGCTGCCATAGACTTCCCAAGGGGAAGAAGAAGAAAACTAATTGACACAATAAGTGCCTACACATACCTTTGGTGCTTGGCTCCTAAATAAACTGGGTTGCTATTCTCAAATAACCCAAACAAGGACAACATTATACCGTTAGTTTTTAATTAAAAAGAAAGTAAGGACACATAGTTGTTAAGCCATGTATCCTGTGCTGAAGTCTGGTCTTGAGCCGCAGCTTCTCTGCAGTTCATGATTATCTGAGGTGAAATACAACTTTAGCAGACATTGGTCTTTGGTGTTGCTTTTGTGGGGTGTTGCATTTTCAGCACAGTGGCTGTTGTGGCCAACCTTCAGAAATAATCTATAATCAGTAATGATTTAGCTGCTTAAAAAGTCATGTGATGAACAAGATTGATGTCATTTCCTCTTGCTGCTCCATGTTAGCATCTGCAGTAGTTTTTCCAAAACAAAGATTAAGATTTGCACAGAGAAACCTAAGTTAGTCTGCTAATTGCCTGTCACATCAACAGAATTCTGATTGTGTTTGTGTTTCCTTGCATAAATCAATGGAGGAGCCTGTGTATGAAAATATCCCCTCAAGAAGATGATCAAATAATATATCTCCTGGAATTGTTCTTGCATCACACCTTTTGTTTTTTGTTTTTTTTTTCACAGTTATTCTTAGCTATGATGTCTATATTTGTTTTTCTCACCCATATGAACATACATTGTTAATATGTGACCCTGGACTACAAAACAAACAAACAAAAAAATTAAATTAAATTTCATATGAGAGCTGAATAAAGTTGATATAGGGTTTGTTAGGATAGGACAATATTTGGCCGAGATACAACTACTTGAATATCTGAATTCTGAGGGTGCAAAAAATTGCAGAAAAACCGATAATTTTGACCCATATGCATTTTTGGCTATTGCTACAAATATACCCACGCTACTTATGACTACTTTTGTGGTCCCTGGTCACATATATTGTTTGAAAGTTGTTTCTCAAATAAAATGTTCTATGATCTCATCATAAGGAAATTCATGTAACTTTCATTATTAAATACTAATCCTACCCTTCACCATGCTTGTTTGTTACTATCAATTATGTTCAAAGTCACCACATCTTTTTTTGGCCTTTTGTTACTTTACTAATCAGATAGAACAGTGAAAACATGACAGGAAAGTATTAGGTGGATACAGGGCCGGCTCGTGGCATAGGCAGTATAGGCAAATGCTAAGGGCGCCGTACATCCAGGGGGCGCCAGAAATGGAGGAAGAAAAAAAGTGTAACTTCCACTATTAAAACTAGTTGGTATTATGACTTCAGAAAAGAATAAGCCCACGTTAATTTAACTGCATAGCAAAGCCTACTAAGTAGTAGTAGTAGTAATAATAATAATAATAATAATATAGCCTACTTGCCTAAGACGCCCCCCGTTTTGATGGGTCAACAAGCTCAACATGTCAAAACGTCCCAAACTGTCTGGTGCCCAGGGGAGGAAAAAAAGAAAAGAGGAGGAAAAACGCGACAAAGACAGAGGTAATATTACGGTAAAAATGATGTCAATGATATTATTTTGATGTTTCCGAACGATGATTGATAACGCCATTAACAATTAGCATAACATGGTTTGCTAATCAATAAATAGCTAGCGCTATCTGTTAGTTTTAACATCAGCTAATGTTATGGAAGGGCCTAGTTGTTATGGAAAATAGTAATGTAACTATCCCCATCATTCTTTCCTCAGGCAAATGTGTAAAATCTGTTCAGCAGGTGTTATAACGTTAATTGCATTGACATGGTTATCTGACGTTTTCCCAGCTTGTTATAGTCAAAATGCTCTTCATTTTCCATAGTTGTAAGCCTAGCTGTTTGTTGTGTTACAGTTCATATTGTCTAAAGTGCGTTTATCATGTTAAACTTTACATCAGTGTTAAAGTGCACATTATTAATGTTAGAGCATAACTTAGCATTCCCACATGGTATAGTATACTGCAGTTTACTCATTCTTTTCATTCTGCTAATTAGCATTTCACTGTAATGACAATAAAATTGAAATTGTTACTAATATATGAATTACTAATATAATTTGTATATCAGAAAAAGTACATTGTATATGCATATATCTCTAGGTTTTTCATTTGTATTATTTCATTTTATTTTATTCTTGAAATCATGTGTTTACTATTAGACTGGTGTCACATACTCCTCTTCTGTCTTCAGATGCGCTGATGAGGTTTCTCAGTCCCACCTTGCAAATCCTCCTGTCGCCTCCACATCAGCAGCACAACCCAGCAGCTAAGCTATTTATATTGTATTTCATATGTTCATTTTTTTGTATTTGTTTCTTTAATTCTTTCTAAGTATTTTGAATGTGCAAAATGCTTTATTTAAATAAAATAATGTCCAAGACAAAGCTATTAAGTTTCTTATGAGTATATGTACACTAGCAGTGGAATTTACTGTGATGCAACAGGGCGCCACCTGAAATGTTGCCTAGGGCGCCAAATTGGTTAGGGCCGGGCCTGGGTGGATAGATTATGTGGGATCGGCAAAGGACCTCGAGACGGGAATCGAACTCGGGTTACCGTGAGAGCACAGCTGCGCTGTATATGCCGGCGTACTAACCACAAGCCTATTGGCATCGACCGAAAAATTCTGAATTTGCTCAAACTAAACTTAAACTTACCTGCATGGGTATAAACTTAATGCTTCACGCACAAGGCCTCACAATGACAACCCGATACATTCACGTTCTGGAACTTGGAATCACGCTTGGTTATGGCAACACTATCAAAGCCAAAATAAGCCAGCAGTCGTCATGCGGTACAAATTGAAGCTCTCAGAAAATTCTGCATTTACAATGACATGAAAGCACCTTATACCCTGCAATTAATTTTCTATGAGGATTTTGTATTGAAATTAACAACTGGAAAACTTCCATGTTGTTTCCATATAAATAGGTAACCTAGTTTTTCAAAATTGTTCCAATTTCTTTTGATAGCAGCGACATTTGATAGCATACTAGTTTTAATATAGTAAAAATCAGTAAGTCTGTAACACCTGTCGCTGTTTACCGACTGTGTACATTTTTTGTAAAGAGCATCACACGACGTGCTTGTTACAAACTTCCTGGTATTTCATGAATAGGACCTGCATACAGCAGTATGTATACTATAGTCTAGTGCGCCATCTAGTGTCATAATCAAGAATATTCCAAGAAGAAATGTGAAAGTTTAGTGAATTAGTTTCAGATGTAGACACACAATGATTACTCACATCATGACTTAATGCTAGCTTAGTTAAACTTAAAAAGAATTATTGGCAAAAAACTCACATTTGAGTCGTTATGAAAGAATTGTATTAGAAGAACATACACATTCAAATCTCCCCTCCTTTTCTAAAAACAGTTTTATGTGGATTCAACTTTAAGGCACCTTAAAGAGAAAAAAAATAAAATGTCCAAAAGTACTGCATTGAAATATTTTACCCCACAATAGAAGATTATATATATAAACACTATAACAATTTTCTAAGCCATCATATACTTCTGTGCTGTAACTTTTCTCCTGACAAACATCACAGAAAGTATTGACACCAGTGTAATAATAACATTTAAAAGTAACTGTAATAATGCCAGTAACATCAGCTACAGTGACGGTTCAGCACCTGTGTGGTATTTGATTGACAGCTTCCTCAAACACTCTTTTGCATTTTTATTGACATATTCTATAAACAATACTTACATCTTTGCAAGGCATTTGTGTAAACACAGTCAGTTCTGTTATGTCTATATTATTTTAGCAGCTACTGAAATCTGGTGTTGTAATGAAAATACCTCCATGTGACTTTTACTTCTTTAGTTTCTTATCTGCACATCAATTGAAGATTCAAAGATTCATAATGTTACATTGATGTCTCACTGTCACTCTCAGTGTGATTAGAGGATGTCGCATTAGCAGAAGTCACCAGTAAAGCATCATTCTGATACGGGGGGAAGTCATCTACACAAATGTCCTAAAAGAAAACATGTACAAGAGTTACACAAACACAAAAATATGACTTTTCAGTCATATTAATGATGATAAACTGTATCACACTGTATGCCATTTATACAACATGTCTGAATGCCACAGTGCAAGAAGCATAATGTTTAAAATAATCTAAATAATTAGGAGGAATTTAGCTGTTTTATAAAAAGGCACATAAAAATAAAACTTCAACCCGGTATAATTTAATGATATTACCCAGATAGCACATGCACATCTGCAAGATGTCTGTTTAAGATCTCTTAATCTGGAAAGCATCTGCTGTGTAAAAACATCAAGCAGACGTCTGTAAGATGTCAGTTTTACATACATTCTAAATCATAAACATCTTAAAGACATCTATTAGACGTCAATTTGACATCTGATAGGAAGCGTCCAACATATTGCAGATGAGCAAACTACGTCTTGTAGATGTAAATGTAGACGTCAAATAGACTTCTCTGAGATGTACGTGTGCTATCAAGATATATATATATATAATTTGATGATAACATATATATAATTTTTCTTAATAATAATAATTTTATGACAATTTGTTACATTTTTAGCCATTTTATTGCAGTTTTAGTTTTAATTTATCTCCAGTTAATAATTTAAGTGATTCATTGATTATTATTTTAGTTAACAATAATACTCATCAAAAACATCTTAGTTTGTGTTCCGAAGATAAATGTCTCACAAGATGAGCAATTAAATACAGAATTTTCATTTTTGGGTGAACTATGTCTTTAAGGCTGCTCAAAATTCTGTGCAAAGACATAGGCTAATATTGTATCTTACCTGATCATTGTGCTGTATCCTGATGTCTGTTTGACGGCAACAAACCCACATTGGTTAAATAGAATAAAAATACATTTCTCCACATTTTATTTAACACCTTTTAGTAATAAATATCATATTGTTTGTTAAATAAACTGTATGTAATACTTGCCGTTCCGTTCTCCTTGTTTAACGCTTCTGTGGCAGCAGTAAATTATACACGCAGTTACTCCTCCAATCACCAGCATAGAAACCACACAGCCAACAACATACAAAACAATAACACCAGCAAATAATCCTCTTGCAGGATTTGGAGACAGACCCGAGGCTGTAGGCATTATAACAAGAGATCTAGTTACTTATAACAATTTTATCATTGTTTTAGGCAAGGCAAGGCAAGTTTATTTATATAGCACATTTCATACACAAAGGCAATTCAAAGTGCTTCACATAAAAGGAAGTAGAAGAATCATGAAAACAACAATAACAATAAAAACAACAATAATTCACAAAGAGGCAGTAAAATAATCATAAAAACAATAACCAAAAATAAATAAAACTTTTAAAATGATTTAAAAATTGATTAAAAACAAAATAGACTGTTTTAGATAGATAGATAGTTTTAGACTGATAATTACACCTTTCTATATTGGCGGCACAGAATGTAAACACTGCCACTGAACCGAATGGAGCTCACAACTTTTGCAGATTATTGCTGCTGAAAATCGTCAGTTATTGTCATGTTTTGGGCTGTGCCAATCGGTCAGACCGGGAAATCCATTTGGAGCACTAAAGATTGACAAACCTTATAAGGGTAAACCAGGGGTGCCCAACCCTGTTCCTGGAGATCGACCTTCCTGCAGAGTTTAGTTCCAACCCTAATCAAACACACCTGTCTGTAATTATCAAGTGCTCCTTCAGATCCTAATTAGCTGGTTCAGGTGTGTTTGGTCAGGGTTGGAGCTGAACTCTGCAGGAAAGTCGATCTCCAGGAACAGGGTTGGAAACCCCTGGTGTAAACCTTTTTTTTTTTTTTTTTTTTTTTTTTTGAGGGAACTGACAAATGGCACCATCTGGAGGAAACTAAAATAAACGGCAGTTATAGGAAACTACGACCGAAAAATATTATGCGTTGTTTGTATCAGTCGCGAAAATGGTCACTTGACGTGCATTGACCTTTTCAGGAGCAGGAACACCTGAACAAACCCGAAGCAATTTATCTCTCTTTATCGCGAACTGACACCTAATTACGATCATGCACTTATCAACATGTTCTCACAGTATAACGCTGTGCTACTTTTAGACGTTTTAACCAAGTCGCCTTACATGAGCACACCTTTACAACACCATTTACAGTATTTGCCACTTTTTCCCACATCTTCATGCCACTTAAACCGCACAACGGCATTTCTCAAAAGCATATCATTTACCATTGATAGCCTAAACATATTTGCCCTTGATTGTGTCTCAGCTCCCTCATAAACGCGTCTATTTACGTCCACGCTGCTTTATCACAAACATATTTTCATTAATCAACGACTTAAAATAGTAATAATAAGGGATTATAGATGAATTGCTGTCGAATTTAACGTGATTAAAAATTGCAGTCCGGTCGTTCACGACGTTGATAAAAAATAAAAATAAACACACAAAAAAGAGGTAGGCTAATAAACAAATATCTTACCGTGGTCGAGTAAAAACAAAATCACTGAGAGAAAACTAAGGAGAAGCTTCATCTTCACTATCTTTCCCCCCTGGTTCACTGGAGTTGAAGTGAAAGTAATAAGCTGGGAGCTGGACTGTAGCTTGTCAAAAGTATTTTTCGCCGTGTTTTCTTTGTAAAATATTACGTAGCCTAAATATCTCTTTTATCATTCCTTTCACTTTTACCAATAACGGAAATAAGTGCAGGTGGAATAGCGATACTATTTGGGGGTAGCCTATTGCTGACTACATTGCATTTAATAGCAGTAAATGCCGATATTAAAAACAGTTTTCACGTAGTTTCTTACAGAAAGAGTTTAATAACTACTGAATTATTGTCACAATTTAAATTGTTACAAAACGGATTTATGAAACTAATACATTTAAAAATGCACGTGCAGTAAGAGGGTGGTTATACTTCTGTTTATTTAATTCAGTTTGTCCCACTGTTTCCAGTAGTTAGTGTTACATTACCACTGCACAAAAATGTGGTGTGGTCTGTTGGGTGGATAAACAGGTTTGACATGGTTTTTACTGGAAGTGTGAGACTGTTTTTAGTTTGTGAGCGTTTAAGGGGTCAATTTGGTTTTAGCTTATCTCAGTTATTTCTGATTACAAACTCTAAAATAATGACAAACTCACAGATTTCAGCAGTTATGGGTTAATCAGATCTGTTTTATTGCTATCAAACACATGAACTCTTTCAAGTTAATTTCCACTTCAAGTATAAGGCACCCTTTCCTTGGCTGATACAAGGTTAAAGAAAACAGAAAAAAGTGTCGGGATATTCTGCTCGAAAAGGCACAAAATGATTGTGTCTTACCGAGGCTGTGTTTCAGGCTTTTGAGTATGACCTATTACAGTACATCAGCTCTGACACAATTTTTCTTAAAATTCCCATTCCAAAAATTGGCACCATACTGCTTATGTAAGAACTCTTGTAAGAATTAACACTCTCTTCCACTGTTAAAAAAATATATATAGATATATATAGATAGATAGACAAATTTAAACTAGAGTCAAACATATATCATTTCCATTACACACTGCCATTCTGCAATATAAACACAACAGGAAAATACAATAATTAAATGATATAAAATAACACTTAAATACAGCACAGCTCTACATGCATTAAAAACTTGAACATTCATTTTTGCACATTATTAAGACATGCAGCGGTAACAAATACCTGTCATATAAAATAAATATCAAATGTCATTCACATTTGTAAAATGTGATTAAAATACAGTTCAGATACTGAACACCAGAACACAGCTTGAGCAGCAGTCTGTAACAGTCACAAAATATACTAAAACAAGACATGACAAAACATATTTTGCATTTTGTAGCTGCTTCTATCGACTGTGTCTTACAGTGCACTTCTTAGTTTAGTTCCAGAGAATTTGATCAAGGACACAGTGATATTGCATGGACTGACCCTTGCTGGATTTCAACCACCTTTCTTTCACCACAAAAATGATAGAGTTGACAATGCTGTACTAAAGAGCACTGTTACCCCTTTTTCACCAAGACAGATTGAGTGCTGGTTCAAAGTCAGAGCCTAGGTTCAAATCGTTTTTTTTTGTCTTCCAGCACCCAAAGCACTAGTTCTGAACCGGGAAAAGTGGTTCATAAGTAGCATCAAAATATTGCTGGTGTAGAAGAAAGAACTGTTTGTGTCATCGGTTGGGGGCGGGTTACCATCACCAACAAGACAAACAAAAACTTGACCAGGCCCTTTTTTTTTTTTTTTTTTAAATAGAACCTGCCAATGCAGGTTTGTTAAGCCATTGTTGGTATTAGGCTTGTTCGCCATGTGTCAGCACTGCCTGGACCAGTCTGTGTGTGGCGTTGAAGTACCCCAAGAGCAATTTAAAAGCTTAAAGTGTTGTGTGCTCTCCAACCTTTGGTGTCATGCACCGTGGGCCGATGCATCTTAAACAAGCCTGATGCGCTTGAGTTTGGCGCTGCTGTGCTAGTGTTACTGGGAAAGAATAGACATATTCAGTGACGCAAGACCTGGTGGCTCTCTAGAAAAAGCAGACCGGTTCTAAGAAGGCTTGCCAGTCAAACCAATACAGAACCAGCAACAGCATTAGCTCTAAACTAGCACCCGGTTCCTGCTGGTGGAAAAGGGGCCAGTGAGATCTTTTGGCCAAAATGCCCATCTTGAATACATACATGGGTTCATAGCAAATTATAAATAAATATAAACAACATTTGATATGCCAAGATCACATTTACATCCACAGAAACAATCTGTTAGTAACTGGACTGATGGCTCAAATAAATGGCAAAACCTTCCTGTAAATGCCGTAAACAATCTGAAAGTCAGATCGGATTGAAAGGAGTAGGGTTGAACTAAAATAATATGATCTAGAGGATCATGTTAAATATGTAAACGCTTAAATCTTCTCAGTCAGATTTAAAAACATGCATGGTGTCTTTTGAACGTCAGTTTGCTTATTTAGATCTTAGGAGCTGGTTAGTAGATGAGACTAAATATTCAATAAACATTTACAAATAAGCTCTTTCGATATATGTTCACTTTCTTTTTTGGTATGTGATCAAGGCAAAAACGGTAGTTATACTTGTGGCAGCCTGAGTAACATATCATAACGGCTTTCTCTGGATTATGAATTTCAGAATTCATGTGAACCATTTTTTTCCCTTTTTTTTTTTTAAATGAATGAACCTTTTATCTCCGGTGTTCTCAGAAGTCATCAGTCTGTTAAACTTCCCATTTGCTCCACAATAACATTTGTATGACTTCACTTCAAAAGAAAGGACCGTTCGTTTAAAAATAGTTTGGACAAGAAACTTCATGTCGCTGGTGTTGATGCGGACTGCTGATTACTATGATGAGCAGTTTCCCCATTAACAACATTTATTTGAATATCATTTGGTAGAAATTCTTCTGCTTCTTCATTCTCCTGAATGAAAGAAAACAGAATTACAGAAGGTAAAACAAATGATCAGGATCCAGTTACACAAACACAAAAATGTCTTTATACATATGATGTTTGTTCAATGTAAAGACTCATGTTCTTAATTTAGGAATAATACAGCACAAATGAGGTGCTCTTTTGAGTAAGTCAATTATAATAATAAAAAAAAAAAAAGTTTTTTTTTTTTTTTTTTTTTTTTGCACTCTTAGTGCCTTACCTTTTGATCGCCATGGCCTTTAATGTCTGTTCAAACAATAAAACAAAATCTTCAGTCAATTAAACTAAAAAGACACACTTTAACATTTTATAGATACAATAAATCTTGTATTTACATTTTGTAAGATTAGCTATATGTAATACTTGCCCTTTGGTTTTGTACTTTTGCAGCAATAGAAAATCACAAAAGCTACCGCAGCTATGAGCAGGATACCACTAACAACAGCACCACCAATAATAGCAGCATTTTCTCCTGCAGCAGTTGAAGGTGGAGCTGGATTTTGAACAGCAAAAGACAGACGGTCATTATTACTAGAGGTCAACAGAAAATTCACTCTCATTACTTTTCCGCTTTCAGTACAAAGTTGTTTGATATGGAATTATTAGTTAAATGGCACCATCTGGTGGATCTTAGAGCTAAAACAGTGGCTTTTACAGGAAAATTGACCAAAAAATTATTTATTTTTCTTATAATTAACAATAGACTTCAAAATTGTAAAATTCACAAAGTGACAAATATATGATATGCACTTGAAGATGGGATAATTTTAGTATTTCAAACTGTTTTCTAAAATTGCTTAAGGGAAAAGCCACTGGGAAAGAGGAAAAAAAAAAAAAAGGATACTCACTAGTGACAGGAACAGTGAGAGTGAAGTTTCTAACGATGATGATTCTGCTGCTGTTGATCTGTAGTTGATATCTCCCAGAGTCTGTATTTGTGATGTTCATGATGGTCAGAGATCCAGTCTGATGATCCAGCTTCAGTCTGTCTCTGAATCTCTCATCACACTGATCATCTGTACAGACCTTACTCTGATCTCCAGCAATGACAATGTTATTAAAATACCACGTTATCACATAATTTGGGTTTTTTATTACACCCGCATATAACGTGACATTTTCTCCCTCCTTCACTTCATCTTGTTCAGCGACAGAAACATCTGAAACACAAACAATAAGCTGCTTGAAGGATTTTTTTTTTTTTTTTTTTTTTTTTTTTACAGCAGAAAGGAACATAACATTATAACTGTGGATATGCCAGCGATAAAACATGCTTTCAAGACTTTCCTTCTGAATAGTAACATTTATCCACATTTTGTGCTATTAAACACATTTTACATCATGCCTGATGAACTAAAAACATTTTTAGTAGATGAAGAGGTAGATTTAAGTAGATGATAATAAAAGGTGATCAGAGATAATATTAAAAAAAAATAAATAAAAATACAAGAAACTGAAATACAAGCAAACTGACATAACTAACAGCTAACCAAAGGAAAATCATATTGAAGTAAATGTATATGTGAATCTAAACTGTAAAAAGTGATAAGTTGACTTACAAAAAAAATTAGGAAACCCTTTGCCTTAAAACTATTAAATAATAATAATAAAAAAAAGTTACATAAATTATTATTTATTTATTTATTTTTTATTTACTTAATTTTAAAGCAAAGGGTTTCCTCATTTTTTAAAGGGTCATGAAATCCCAGAACACATTTTTTGAGATGTGAACAATGTACAGAACGCATTTCTTTGAAAACACTAATAGCACTCAAATGTTAACAAAAAGTGGATTTTTTTTTTTTTTTTTGAGCAATTTTGTTCTTCCAGGTTTAAAAGCAAAGTAGAGGACGAAACCTCTACTTTGCTTTTAAACCTGGAAGAACAAAATTGCTCAAAAAAAAAAAAAAAATCCGGCCCTCGGCATGTGTTCTAGAAGGGCTGCAGGGGCAGGAGAGGGCTGTTTCTATGTCACTTGTTTCTGAGCACTTTTCTGCATTTATTCATGAGAAAAAACTTGCACAACCCAATCACTGCGCTGTACTCTGCATAAAAAAAAAAATATCTGTTGTATTATGCATAAGACAGTACTGCTTTATCTCTCAGTGTCATTCAGAGACATACCTCGGCGTAAGTGTAAATGTAGGCTCGATCACTTGCTTTTTTTTTTTTTTTTTTCAGTGGAAACAACTGAAAATATGCCATAATTTTTACTCATAAAGATAAGAGTAATACATCACTCGGAACTGTAAAGGGTCTACTTTTATGTGTGTGCTCTCAAAATATCAATAAAACGTTGTGCTTGTATAGCTAATCTGTATAGACGCATTTCTCTCTAAAGGCACATCCAATGAGCAGATGGTGAGTCAAGATCGGCAAGTTCATCCTTGCTACATTGACTCAGAAAACACTAGTGTATTAATAAAAATAATTCAAATATATTTTCCCCCTAAACATTCATGGCAATTACTTCTGCCAGTGCTTTGTGGCAAGCTTTAGCTAATGCATATCTCTCCCAGGTATGCTGAAGGTGCACTTGCTGCTGCTGCTGACAGGACACTAAGCACCGTCAGAGCCGCTCTTGACAGTCGCAGTAGTCTGGGCTCGTGTTGTTTCCACCAGCGCTGAAATACAGGGCTCTGTTCGCAACTGCATTACCGGTGTGTTAAGTTAAGATAAAATGTTACGTTTTAACTGGTTTATTCCACTTAACATTTTAGTGTGTACGTCTTTAAGATACACATGGTTGGCCTGTCATGTGTTCAGTCGCATGACATTAAGCACGAACTGTATAAAGAGAGCACCATTGCCAACAAAACTGAAGATTTTTGTTTTATCAATCATGTATTTGTTTTCCAACCACCTCAAACTGTGAGATTTAAATGTACACGACTTGCTTTTCAACAAAATGACTCACCATGAACAGAAACATTGAAATTCTTTTTACTGTTGTCATTGTTGTTTCCACTAATGATCTGATCATAATCTCCAGCATCTGTGGTTCTGATGTTCATGACTGTCAAGGATCCAGTCTGATGATCCAGCTTCAGTCGACCTCTAAATCTCTCAGTACCTTCTTTACATTGAACATCTGTGCAGGTCTTGTTGGGATCTCTGTTGATTTCAGTGATGCGGGTGCCATCATAATACCATCTAATTCTACCATTCTGGTTTGTATTAACATCAGTTTGTAGAGTGACTGAATCTCCCTCCTTTACTGACAATGACACTTTCTCTGTAGTAGCACCAGACACACCTGAAGAAGAAACAAACAAACAATCATAAGCCAAACAAATTTATACATCAAGGTAGTGTTGAAAAAGGATTTTATAAGGATGATAATAATTACAGGTAAAGAAATATGTCTGGATTTATAAAGTAACACATGCAAACAAACAGCAGAAGAACATCACTGATTTACACATTCACTCATCAGACAAACATACATCAGTCTTATAGACAATCGATAACAACTTAATGAAATGCAGATGTTCATGTGATGTAATGAAAGTACTGCCCTGAACAACATTTTATAGATAACAGATATTTACAAATAGTTCAAGACAAAATACCATAACAAAGGAATCAGTTCAAAAGTTTACATTAGCCTGATACTTAATTATGTTGTTGTCTGGATGAGCAATGACTACTGATTTGTAATAGTTGCTCACAAGGCCCATTGTTTGTCCTAAGTAGAGGTTGACCTTCTTAAGCACCATGAAAATGTTTTCACCTTTTAATTTTTACGGAAAGCGAAACTCGAGTACACAAGCACAAATGTCTTACCTTGGTAAAGTAAACAGCCCAATATGGGTAAAATAAAACCACTATTATTTTTTAGCAGTTTTTCTAGAAAATAAATACAGATTTGTATATGTAAAAGTGATCTGTTGCTCCGCTTCCTTAATACCGAAGCCATAATTCTTCTTCTGTCATTTTAGCAGTTTGCAAAATAGTTGCATTACCTCCACCTTCTGGACGAAAGTATGAACTCATTGAGTTGTCATAAAGTGAAAGTGAGATACTCCCTACTGTAGCACGATGACGTAGTCACGTGTTGTCACGGTCTTTACTCTGTATTATTTGTTTTTTTTTTTTTAATTCAAGAAAAAAATATTAAACATAACAAAAATATTAACAAGTAAATTCAGATACACAAAATATCAAAGCAATATTATACAGTAAAACAGACATCTAAATGGAGAGAAACAAATAGATTAAAAAATAATAACAAAATAAGCAAATAAATAAATAAATAAATAAATAAACATAAAATAAAATAAAACAAAAAACATTAAACAACTAAAAAAATAGTTCACATTTTCTTCCTTTTTCCTTAGGACATATTTAATGGTTGCAGCGGGGGAGCTATATCAGAAAAGAATTTCTCCATGAAATCTAACAATATGACATTCTTTTTATTATTAATTTGCATTAGAGACTTTTTCAAAATCTCCATTTCTGATAAAAATAAATTACACTTTGGTATGCATTTCGCAAATTTCTGTTTATGAATATAATATTTACCTTGTCAAACGTAAAAGTTAACAACATACTCAATCATTTTACTTTTGTGTGAATGAGTACAAATAACAGCTTTTAAAGAAAGCATATAGTTGACATTTCTTTGCAGAAATAGAAAGGCACTAACATCAGACCAAAATCTAAGAGACAAATCACAATCATAAAACAAATGACACAAATCTTCCTCATGTGCATTACAGAAACTACAAGTATTGTCAGTGTCCATGAATTTAGAAAGAGCTAATTTACATGGGTCAATTTTGTGAAGTATTTTGAAATGCACCTCTTTAACTTTATTCAAAATACAAAATTTATAAAGATTTGACCAGGTCGTTTTCCAATTAATATCAGAAATTTTTGCATTCCAAAAGAATTTTCCTCTAGGTGAGATGTTTTGATTTATGTTTTGATTGCAAAATTTGTCTAATATTTTTATTATTACAAGAGGAAGAATGTATTGCAATACCATCAACTTTTAATTCTGGAAATATTCTTTCATTGCTTCCATAAGAGAGATGATTATTTGTTAGTTGTATCAACCCATTTGGACAAAATATGGGTAGCTATGGCCTAATGGTTAGGGAGTTGGGCTTGTAACCAAAAGGTTGTGGGTTTGAGTCCCAGGTCCAGCAGGGACTGAAGGTGGGGGGAGTGAATAACCAATGCCCCCAACTGATCCCTGGGTGCCATAGCAATATGACTGCAAACTGCTCTGGGTGTGTGTGCACTTGGATGGGTTAAATGTGGAGCACAAATTCTAAGTATGGGTCACCACTTGACCTCACATCACTTCCTTTCCTTTCCAATGTTTCCACTCTCATAGAACATATTCATAACAAAAAAGAATATTTCTTTCAAACCACCTATGCAAAAATAACAATTTATTCCTGGAAATGATGAGACAATTGTTCCATAAAAGTTGTGATAAAAACTAATTTTCCAAGCCAATAATACTTGCTGTTGAAATTTAGATGATTTAACAGGTAACTTTTTCTGGAAGAAAGTTATATCTCAAAAAAAAAAAAAAAAAAAAAGGACAACCCTCCAAGTTTTTGAAAGATACATTGTGGGATAAAAAAAACACATAGAACTGTAATTTTTTAGACAATTTCTTAACCAATTAAGTTTAAAAGTATTGTTAATGAGATCTGTTTTATTGGCATCAAACACATTAACTCTTTCAAGTTAATTTCCACTTTAAGTATAAGGCACCCTTTCCTTGACTGATACGGTTAAAGAAAACAGAAAAAAAAGTGTAAGGATATACTGCTTGAAAAGGCACAAAATGATTGCGTCTTTCCAAGGTTGTGTTACAGGCTTTTGAGTTTGACCTATTACAGTACATCAGTTCTGACACAATTTTTTTTCTTAATTTCCAATACAAAAATTGGCACCATGATTTTATTATTGCTCTTGTAAGAACCTCACACAAGTGTTCAGTAGGCAGCAGAGGAGCTCTTTGAATGGGTAACTTGGAAGGGGAAACAGCTCTGATTAACCTGAGAAAAAAGAAAGATTACAACAATTAACACTCTCTTCCACTGTTCAGAAAAATTGAAACTGGAGTCAAATATACTTTTCTTGTTCAAGTGCAGGCGATCATTTCCATCGCACAGTGATGATATTTTGCAATACAAATGCAACAGGGAAACAATAATTAAATGATATGAAATGACACAAAAAAAAAAAAAAAAACACAGTTCAACAGAAAGGAAAATCAAGGAAAATGATCATGTGAAGTAGTGACCACTCACCTTACACGCCCCACTAGTCTCCATCACCTGCCTCAGATGAAATGAAAGAACTTGGCAGTAAAAAACTTAATCACTCTCTCAAATGGCAGAATGTTACACTTTACACTGTTATTACAATAAAATACAAGGAATGAACATTCATTTTTGCACATTATTAAGACATCCATTGGTAACAAAAATGTGACATCTAAACTAAATATTAAATGTCATTTATTGTATCACCAAAGACATTTGTAAACTGTGATTAAAATACAGTTCAGATGTACCAGTACACAACTTGAACATCAGTCAGTAAGTCATAAAATTTACTATAAAACAATACATTGCATAAAAAATACATTTGGCACTTTGTAGCTGCTTCTATCCACTGTGTTTTTTAGTGCACTTCTTAGAAGTTTAGTTCCAGAGAGTTTGATCAAAGACACAGTGGTGAGATTTCATGGACTGACCATAAAATGTCAGTTTAGAGTTGACAAAGCTGGGTAAATAAAAGAATAAAGAGCACCATTACTCCTTTTCCAGCAAGACAGTTCAAGTACTGGTTCTGAGCCAGAGCCTAGTTTCAAATTAGTTATTTGCCTTTGACACACAAAGCACCAGTTCAGAACCAGGCAAAGTGGTTCATCAGTAGCACCAAAAACATTGCTGGTCTATAAGTAAGAACCGCTTACGGGTTGATCACGGAACCGGCAACAACACTAGCACCCGGTTCCTGCTGGTGGAAAAGGGGCCTGTGAGATCTTTTGAAAACATACATGGGTATATAGCAAATTCTAAATAAATATAAATAACATTTGATATGCCAAGATCACATTTACATCCACAGAAACAATCTGTTAGTAATTGGACTGATGGCTTAAATAAATGGCAAAACCTGCCTGTAAATACCTTAAACAAACTGAAAGTCAGATCGGATTGAAAGGAGTAGGGCTGAACTAAAATATTCTGATCTAGAGGATCACATTAAATATGTAAACGCTTAAATCTTTTCAGTCAGATTCAAAAATATGCATGGTGTCTTTTGAACGTCAGTTTGCTTATTTAGATCTTATGAGCTGGTTAGTAGATGAGACTAAATATTCAATAAACATTTACAAATAAGCTCTTTCGATATATGTTCCCTTTCTTTTTTGGTATATGATCAAGGCAAAAACAGTAGTTATACTTGTGGCAGCCTGAGTAACATATCACAATGGCTTTCTTTGGATTATGAATTTCAGAATTCATGTGAACCATTTTTTTTCTTTTTTTTAAATGAATGAACCTTTTTATCTCTGGTGTTCTCAGAAGTCATCAGTTTGTTAACTTTCCCATTGGCTCCACAATAACATTTGTATGACTTCACTTTAAAAGAAGAAAAGGTTTAAAAATGTTTAAAAATGGTTTGGACAAGAAACTTCATGTCGCTGGTGTTGATGCGGACTGCTGATTACCATGATGAGCAGCTTCCCCATTAACAACATTCATATGATTATTATCTGGCCCAGGTAGAAATTTTTCTGCTTCTTCATTCTTCTTCTGAAAGAAAACAGAATCACTGAAGGTGAAACAAATGATTAGGATGCAGTTACACAAACACAAAAATGTCTTCATACATATGATGTTTGCTCAATGTAAAGACTCATGTTCTTAATTCTAAAGTAAAACAGCACAAGTGAGGAGCTCTTTTGAATAAGTCAATTATCATTAAAAAAAGGCTCTTAGTACCTTACCTTTTGAGCGCCCTGGTCTGGGGTGTCTGTTCAAACAATAAAACAAAATCTTCAGTCAATTAAACTAAAGACACTCTTGGACATTTTTACAGATTCTTTTTGTACAATATATCTCAGATTTCCATTTTGTAAGATTTTTGGTAATACTTGCCACTTGGTTTTTTACATCTCTTGTGGCCACAGTAAATCAAAGCAGCTGCTGCAGCTATGAGCAGAACACCACCAACAACAGCACCACCAATAACAGCAACATTTGCTCCTGCAGCAGTTGAAGGTGGACCTGGATTTCGAACAGCAAAAGACAGACGGTCATCAGAGGTCAACTGAAAATTAACTCTATCATTACTATCATTACTTTTTGGTACAAAGTTGTTTTATAAGGAATTATTTGATAAGTGGCACCATCTGGTGGATTTTAGAGCAACATCAGCTAAAAACTGACCAATAAACAAACCCCCAGTGGAAAAGCCACTAAAAGAAAAAAAAAGAAAAAAGAAAAAAGTATACTCACTAGCGACAGGAACAGTGAGAGTGAAGTTTCTAACGATGCTGAATCTGCTGCTGTTGATCTGTAGTTGATATCTCCCAGAGTCTGTGTTTGTGATGTTCATGATGGTCAGAGATCCAGTCTGATTATCCAGCTTCAGTCTGTCTCTGAATCTCTCATCACACTGATCATCTGTACAGACCTTACTCTGATCTCCAGCAATGAGAATGTTATTAAAATACCACGTTATCACATCATTTGGGTTTTTTGTTACACCTGTATATAACGTGACATTTTCTCCCTCCTTCTTCACTTCATCTTGTTCAGCAGCAGAAACACCTGAAACACAAACAATAAGCTGCTTGAAGGATGTATTTATTTATTTATTTTACAGCAGAAAGGAACATAACATTATAACTGTGGATATGCCAGCGAATAAACATGCTTTCAAAACTTTCTTTCTGAATAGTAACATTTATCCAAATGTTGTGCTATTAAACACATTTTACATCATCCCTGATGAACTAAATAGATTTTTAGTAGATAAAGAGGTAGATTTAACTAGATGATAATAAAAGGTGATCAGAGATAATATTAAAAAACCTGTAAAAAATAAATAAATAAAAATAAATAAATAAAATAAAGTAACTGAAATAAGCAAACTGACATAAGTAACAGCTAAACAAAAGAAAATCATATTTAAGTAAATGTATGTGAATCTAAACTGTAAAAAGTGATAAGTTGACTTTGAAAATTAAGGAAACCCCTTGCCTTAAAACTATTAAATAATAATAATAAAAAAAAGTTACATAAATTATTATTTATTTATTTATTTTTTATTTACTTAATTTTAAAGCAAAGGGTTTCCTCATTTTTTAAAGGGTCATGAAATCCCAGAACACATTTTTTGAGATGTGAACAATGTACAGACTGCATTTCATTGAAAACACTAATAGCACTCAAATGTTAACAAAAAGTGGATTTTTCATTTTTTTATTTTTTTCTGAGCAATTTCGTTCTTCCGGGTTTAAAAGCGAAGTCGAGGTTTCGTCACGAGATGTGACGTAGAGCCGGCCCTCGGCATGTGTTCTAGAAGGGCTGCAGGGGCAGGAGAGGGACGTTTCTACGTCACTCGTTTCTGAGTGCTTTTCTGCATTTATTCATGAGAAAAAGCTTGTTCAACCCAATCACTGCGTTGTAGTATGCATAAACAAATATCTGCTGTATTATGCATAAGATAGTACTGCTTTATCTCTCAGTGTCATTCAGATATATATATATATATATATATATATATAAGTTTTAACTGGTTTATTCCACTTAACATTTTAGTGTGTACGTCTTTAAGATACACATGGTTGGCCTGTCATGTGTTCAGTTGCATGACATTAAGCACGAACTGTATAAAGAGAGCAGCATTGCCAACAAAACGGAAGATTTTTGTTTTATCAATCATGTATTTGTTTTCCAACCACCTCAAACTGTGAGATTTAAATGTACAAGACTTGTTTTTCAACATAATGACTCACCCTGAACAGAGACACTGACATTCTTTTTACTGTTGTCATTGTTGTTTCCACTAATGATCTGATCATAATCTCCAGCATCTGTGGTTGTGATGTTCATGATGGTCAGAGATCCAGTCTGATGATCCAGCTTCAGTCGGCCTCTAAATCTCTCATCACCATCTTTACACTGAACATCTGTGCAGGTCTTGCTGGGATCTCTGTTGATTTCAGCGATGCGGGTGCCATCATAATACCATCTAATTCTACCATGCTGGTTTGTATTAACATCAGTTTGTAGAGTGACTGAATCTCCCTCCTTTACTGACAATGACACTTTCTCTGTAGTAGCACCAGACACACCTGAAGAAGAAACAAACAGACAATCATAAGCCAAACAAATTTATACATCAAGGTAGTGTTGAAAAAGGATTTTATAAGGATGATAATAATTACAGGTAAAGAAATATGTCTGGATTCATAAAGTAACACATGCAAACAAACAGCAGAAGAACATCACTGACTTACACATTCACTCATCAGACAAACATACATCAATAACAACTTAATGAACATGCAGTTTCATTCATAAAAAAGTACTTCCCTAAATAACATTTATCAGATAACAGTTATTTACAAATAGTTCAAGACAAAATAGCATAACACAAAGGAATCAGTTCAAAAGTTTACATAAGCCTGATACTTAATTATGTTGTTGTCTGGATAATCAGGGACTATGACTTTAATCCTGCTATGTTAGTCTCCCTCGAAAACAACGTTTAAATTTATTATTATTATTTTTTTTTTATTAATTTGAAATAAAGCGACTGACATTGCGTTCAAATTAACGCCACATTCGTTGTTCGTTTTTATCACTGACAAACGGCGAGATTTTAATCAAATAAATGACATGTCATAGTCAAGCAAAAGTAACCACACTGCAAAATACAAATGGTAAATGTATTTCTTTGTAATTTAAAGCGATTAGAGCTGACAATTAAACTGCGTCACAGACAAAGAAGCCTATATATTTAAACATATCACGCCGTCCTACTACACTACATCTGACAGCTTCTGTTTTGTCCCACGAAGCATGCTAACGTCACCCATGTGTGGTACTGTTTTGGTTTAAATCGTGATTCTTTTAAACGCAAATAGCGGCTAACAAACAGAAAACCGAAAGAGAATCCAGCGCATATAAAAGCACAAATGTCTTACCGTGAAGTAAACAGCACCACAATATGGGTAAGATAAAGAGACTATTCTTTTTTAGCAGTTTTTCTAAAAGCGAAATACAGATTTTTATATGTAGAAGTGATCTGTTGCTCCGCTTCTTTAATGCCAAGGCCATCGTTTCTTCTTCTTCTTCTTCTTCCGAGTTTAACGGCGCCTTGGATCCGTAAGCGTTGCACTATACCGCTACGTTCTGGTTGATTCTCCTCCGATGTTTCTCCACTCTATTTCCAGATTATTTTCTACACAGATTATACACATCAAACCAGTATTAAGTAAGAAATTACAGATATTTTTTCTTGCCTTGCCCAATCACCCCACTATTTCCTCTATTCTAGTCCCTCCCCAGTTCCTCTCAGTTCCAGCTTTATTTTGCATACCATACCAATGTCTCCCTTTGATTTCCCTATTCCACTGCTGTTCCCATTCTCTCACAGCTTCTTTCCAAACCATACTTTTCCCTTCAGCCATTGACATCTTTATATTTACTTCAATATTATCTTTTTTCATCATTTCTTCTTCTTTGGACTTAATAGCGGTTGGCAAACCAGCTTTTGGTGCAGGGTGGTTTGCCTTAATTGTGTTAGTGTATAGTAATTGCGAAGTTTTTGTTTGTATAAGAAAAAGCTGTTGAGCAGAATATTTCTAAATGTTGTTCTGCTATTTGTCTGCTGTTTCTTAAAAAAAAGACACATACAAGAGAATATGTGACCCTGGACCATGGTCATAAGGGTCAATTTTTTGATTGAGATGATTTATACATCTTCTGAAAGCTGAATAAATAAGCTTCCCATTGATGTATGTATGTTAGGATAGGACAATATTTGGCCAAGATACATTATTTGAATATATGGAATCTGAGGGTGCGAAAAAAAAAAAAAATACAAATATATAGAAAAAACTGCCTTTAAAGTTGTCCAAATGAAGTTCTTAACAATGCATATTACGTTTTTATATATTTACAGTAGGAAATTTACAAAATATCTTCATGGAACATGATCTTTACTTATTTTTGGCATAAAATAAAAATCAATAATCTTGACCCATACAATGCATTTTTGGCTATTGCTACAAATATACCCCAGCGACTTAAGACTGGTTTTGTGGTCCAGGGTCAGGGTATTCTGCTTTGGGCACAAAGTATTCTGCTTTGTGTAGCCTCATCACAAGAAAAGCAACCACAACCACGTCACATAGGATAGATCAGGGGTGGCGAACGTCGGTCCTGGAGAGCCGCAGCCCTGCATAGTTTTGCTTCAACCCTAATCAAAATGCACTTGAACAAGCTAATCAAGGTCTGAAGGGATACTAGAAAGCTACAGGCAGGTGAGTTTTAATTAGGGTTGGAGCTGAACTCTGCAGGGCTGTGGCTTTCCAGGACCAGAGTTTGCTACTACGCAACCCCATATCCCAGTGGTTCTCATTCCTGTTTTGCATGTCTCCCTTATTTAACACACCTAAATGAGATCATCAACTCATTAGGAGAGAGATCCATAAATTTAACTAATGAGCTGATGATCTTAAACAGGTGTGTTAAATAAGAGAGACATGCAAAATGTGCAGAGCAGCAGACCCCCCAGGACCAGGATTGAGAACCACTGCCATATCATATGCATTCACCAGGGATCCTCAAATCTGGTTCACAAGATCCTATTTCCCGCAGAGTTTAGCTCTAACCCTAATCAAACACACCTGAACATGCTAATCAGTGTCTTCAGGATCATTTGAAAATCATATAGGTGAGTTTGATCAGGGTTGGAGCTAAACTCTACACCGCATTGGCCCTCCAGGCCAAGATTTAAGGAACCCTGGCATACACAAATCTATACTCTAGTTGTTTCTGTTGAAAAAAGTAATTGCGTTGTTCTCTGCTCTTCTCTTCTGAGCTCCCTTTAGAGTCACTAAATAGCTATCGCTCATTGCAATCTCACAAAGTTTTGTTACAATCAATGAAGCTCTCTAAACTGCATAATAAATCTCTCATTTCCATTGTGTTTACACAGGGGGCTCCAACCCTGCTCCTAGAGAGCTTTTGTCCTGCAGATTTTAGCTCCAAGCCCAATCAAACACACCTGAACAGCTAATTAAGGTGTTCAGGGTTACCTGATAATTACAGAAAGGTGTGTTTGAGCAGGATTGGAAATGAAGTCTGCAGGACGGTAACTCTCCAGGACCAGGGAGATCCCTGGCCTTGACTTTGTTATAATGAGATGATTAGCAAGCGTACAGAACTCAACACTGGACAAAATGTGTTTCTTCAATGTGATTCTTACATAGACTGTCTACTTCAACACATGGGCATTTCTGAAATTATGCCAGACTTTTTTTCATTGACTTCAGTTCCACCTTTAATTCAACTGAACATCATCAGACAATCAAGAAACCACAGTACCTGCAAGTTCCATCACCACTAATACATAGGACTTATAATTTTCTTTCTAATAGACCACAATTGATCACAATAATTCATTGTCCACCCTTGTTCTCAACGCTGGCATTCCCCAGGGATGTGTACTGAGACCATTTCTTTATATTCTCTATACAAATATCCTCTATTTCAAAAATCCTTTCAGGATTATCATTGATGGAGAGATGACTGAAAGGGTGGAGCAAAAGCTCAACTTTAGTCAGCATGCTTATATTCATAACACCAGGACTGAAAGAAGCCCTTCAATTACAAACTAAACTCACATCAAACCTATGGCCACATACAAGATGTTTGTCCACCCTACAAATCAAACTGTGTTTCCATAGAAATCAGACCACACTAGGTTTCAGTTTGACTCAGAAGCCGAGCTGCTCATTTCACACCTTTGTAGGACTATGCTAATGAGAGATTGCAGATGGTTTTAGTAACTATCAGTTTTGTTTTTCCATACACAATCATTTATATATGAGCAATTAAATTCAATTACAAAACTAAAATAAATAAATAAATAAACAAACAAATAAATAAATAAATAAGTAAGCTCTTTTTTTAACAATTTATTTCTTAGAGATTTACATAATGTTCTTCTAATTATACATATATAATACATAAGACATCTAGATTTCCATTGATAATGGCATGGTTGTTTTCACTATTAAAACTGGTAACGTCTTAATAAAAGTGATACAAATGTTTTTATGTAAGTATATAACATGCATTCAAATAGTGGGAATTGGGAGGGTCAAACTCTGTTAGGGGAGGATACACAACAGCGATTGTTTTCAGCAGATAGTCCTTTTAGGTTTAACTGAACAACTGGAGAAAATGTTTTCTATGTTTCTTTTGTTCCGTTTGTGCTGGTGGAGTCTGATTGGTAAGTTAAATGCATGGCTTTTTAATTAATTAATTAATTAATTAATTATTATTATTATTATTTTTTTTTTTTAGAAAAGCATAACAAACGACTGTTAGTTTTCACTCGCCGTTTTCTCAGATCAGATCAAACTAATATTGTGTGGTCTGCTTTGCAGCCTGAGATTCAAAACTGTGACTTACAGGCATAAAAATGTATTAAACTGTTAAAAGTCAATGAAAAAGTATATGGAAATTTATAATGTGAATAAACCCAAGCAGTGGAGGCTCAGGAAGTGAGATACTTTTCAAATGTCAGGCGCTTTTTATTTATTTATTTATTTAATTTTAATGTTTTAAATGTTTAACAGTACAAATATCCATCTCTAAAATATTTACAGATTAATTCAAACAAAAAGTAATAAAAATGCATTAGTCTAAAAACAAATAGCCACTGACTTCAGGATTTGTGTCTTAATCTATTTCTGTATGTTTTTCAGGTGCGTTTGGCAGTAAAACTAATGAAATGCAGTCAGTGTCTGTGATGGAGGAAGACTCTGTCACTTTACAAACTTTTGTTACTAAAATACACGAAGACGAAGACATACTATGGAACTTTGAAGCCGAAACATCCCTCATTGCTAAAATCAGCATTGAGAACCAAATCTTCTCCACATTTGAAGGTGCTGATGGAAGATTCAGAGACAGACTGAAGCTGGACAAACAAACTGGATCTCTGACCATCACAAATATCACAACTCAACATGCTGGCATTTATCAACTAGAGATAAATGGGGTGAAACGGTCATCAAAAACATTCAGTGTTTCTGTCTATGGTGAGTATAGATCATTTGTTTCATCCTTCATGTATTTAGCAGTTAAACTCAATTCACATTTGTGGCATTATGCCACAAATTCCGACTCATCCCTCATTTTGAGGTAATGCTGAGGCTTTGTAATCGATGTCACCAATATTTAGAGCATTTAAAAGAAAACTTCATAAGAGCACTTATATAATTCCTGTTTAAATATTTTAAACAGTAATTTTATGGCATTGTATTGTCATGGCAAAGTTGTTGGATTGGAAAATTACATTACAGCTGCTATTTTCACACTCATATTGTTCATCTTGTGCCTGTACTGTTGAAACGGTACAGATCGACCATGCCACATTGTAACCCAGATTTTTATTTGGATTTGGATTTTTATTTTTAGTTATCAACATTATGTTAAAGATGCATAAGAATGAACTTAACTTATACTGAATCCAAATTATTTATTTAAATATTTACATACTGAATTGTTTAATCGTTTCATGCTTTATGTTGAAGGAAACACATACACCAAAAATAACAATAATGTTGAGGTTTATCTATATTTCTGTTCATTTAATCATATTTTCCAGCTCGTCTGCCCACTCCCAACATTACCAGAGATTGTTCTTTATCATCATCAAATTGTTCACTGCTGTGTTCAGTGGCAAATGTGGGTCGGGTGACTCTCTCCTGGTACAAAGGAAACAGTTTATTGTCCAACATCAGTGTGTCTGATCTCAGCATCAGTCTCTCTCTACCTCTGGAGGTGGAATATCAGGATAAAAACACCTACAGCTGTGTGATCAACAATCCCATCAGCAACCAGACTCAAAACCTCAACATTACTGAACTCTGTCAGCCATGTCCAGGTATGTCGGTGTTGGTATGTACATGAATTAATAAACTGATTTCTCAGTTATATAGTGTTGATGATTGCTAGTCTTTGTTGTAAATCAGACAACCAGATTCACTGACACTAATGGTTCACTTTGTTGATTACAGATCAGGGCCTACCTTTATTTTACATAGTGCTGATTTCTGCTGCTGCTGGATCTCTGTTGATTGTAGTTTCAGTCGCGATGTGCTGCATCTGCAGGAAATGTAGAAAAACAGGTCTGGAGAACAAGCTGCATGAATATTGTGTCTTTAAGACACAATTTTTGATACAACTGTCATTTTAACATGCCTGTTTTATTGCAGTCCAGATACAAGAGGAAGACAGAACTGATTCAGCATTGTGTAAACCAACAACACGAAAAACGGTAAGATCATTCATGACTTTGTTGTAAGAAGATGTGTTGCAGTCTTATTGAAGTTTGCAGCATCAGATGGTCATTGAAGAGACATGGGTGTACTATCGGCCCAACCGTTAGCTGTAGTGGAAAAAACATCAAAAGGATAGTTTAAGATTTTTTTTCCTTTATCTTCAAGTCTATATACTTTGCACCTTATTGTACGTTTTCCATGTTGCAGTTTTTCCATTATAATCAGTAAAGTTGTGCAGTTGCGTCGTTACGCGTCTTTAGTTTACGAACAGCCCGTTGATATATTTTGACGTGCCGCTGCGGTCTGATGGAAAGGTGATTTGAAGAGTTCAGATGCAAAACCAGCTAAATCCATCTGACGTCTTTCTTTAAAAACTGCATTTTTATCAGGCTCAGATGTATAGGTTTCTATGTAAGTACTGGTACTTCTGATTGGGCTGAGGCTGCTATTTTAGTGAGTTTGAAGTAAAAGTATTTGATGAACGTATAGTATGTGTCAGGAGCATTCACTCAGTATCATCATCTCATTTTTGACCGAGATGGCTTTTAGCTGGTTTTGCATCTGAACTCTTCATTTATTTACACATAAAATGAATCGGGTATAATATATATTGTATCCTATATGTAACTTTTGGCTGTTACAAAATCAGCTTGTGATGATGTGTCTGTGGCCTGCTAATTAAAATCATGGTTTGTTTAAAATCTAAACAGTTCTACCAATAAATAAATTGGTTTGTTATTCCGAAATATCCCTTACGACGTCAGGATTGATTATCATCGGAAGGAAAGAACACAAAGCTGTTAATATATTAATACCTGTGCTAAAGTCTGTCCTCGAGCTGCAGCTGCTCTGCGGTTCATGATTATCTGAGGTGAAATGCAGCTTTAGTGGTCATTGGTTGATTTGTAGAGGAGCTGCAACAAGTGGTTTTGGTGTTGCTTTTGTGTGAAAGAGTCATTCTCAGCCATTCCATTGTTGTAAAAAAATGGGTGATAAATGGGATGTTTGATGTTACTTCCTTTTGCTGCTCCGTGTTAGCATATGTTGTTGAATATTAAAAATCATCTTAACGCACACAATCAACTAAATTTATTGAGAAAATTATGTTCAAATGAGTTAGTAAGTACAATTAAAGCTGGGACAAAGATGGGTCTTGTGCATGTTGCCCAGTTGGGTCCCACTTTGTGACAAGTTCAATCCTATATGAAATCCACGTGGACAGTTAACATGGGGCCATTACGGAACCCGCGGACAATCCTATATGGGGTCCATTTTTCAACCCAGTTCATACCCATATGGGCCCCACATACAAATGTTGGCTGGGAAGTAATACTACTGGCGTCAATTATAAAAGTAGTTCTGTTACATCAGTAAGGTTCCTGATTGACTGATTTTGTCTTTCCTTGCAGAAATCAAAGACTGAGGCTGTGTATGAAAATGTCCCCAAAAAGCGTTGATCAAATACTGTATCTACTGGATTTTTGTTGTTAGAGCTCATACCGGACAACCTCTTCCATTCTCTTCCTGGACGTCACTGTTTGTATATCATCTTTTGGTGTTATTGTGATGTCTAAAATGTTATTTTAATTAATGTAGTGATTTATCAATAGCCTATTATACAGAAACTTAACTAAAATGTTATTTTATTTTTTTGGTTAATTTACCTAATGCTCATTATTAAATATAAATCACTCTCTTCTGTGCTTCTTTACCTGTCATTTACTGTTCTTGTTTTATTCTTGTTACAAAATATGATGGAATATCGAGTGCACTGTATAGCAAATATAAATACAAAGATGGTTCACTCCTATATTTACGAATGGGGGAAACTGCAACGTGCAATATGGCGGAACAGTCCCGCCTTCTAAATGAAAGAGCCAAAAGTTGATTGATAAAGTCACTGCATCACTGCAGTGCCCGTTAGAAGTGCCAGTTCCCAAAGAAACCTGAGCCTGGTCAGAAGTGCATTGTAAAAAAAAAAAAAAAACCTTTTTAAACGCTATGGCCGCAGAGTGAACAGACTTTCATTAAAAGGGAATTTGTTGTGTAGTATCACACACAATTTGTTCTTTTGTTGGCAAATATAGCACAAGCGGATCATTGCCCTCCTGTTGGCCAAAGGGGAAAATCTTGTACCCTATAGGGTGCGCTATAAATACATTCTGAATGCACACACTAAAAGACAGGTCTGCTGCTTGATCATCGTGTTGCCTCCTGGTGCCTCTTTGAACAATAACTTTAAACAAAACCACAAACAAACAAAAAAAATAAAAATAACTTTTTTTAAAATTAAATATACATTGCATATCCAAATAAAAACAGATACTGTGGTAGCAGACGTTGATATCTTCGCCCTACATGTATGTACACAATGCAGCAGGTCCTACCTCTTGCCTGATCGTAACCGATCTTTTTAATGTTTTGTCCCTCTTTTTTTTTTTTTTAAATCTGCAATTTCTCTCTATCTATAATCGATCTGCTAACATCCTTCCTGTGCACTCACTGAGCACTAGTGCTCCTGCTGTTATTACTAGACGCCCCTTACTGCCGATTGGCTGCAAATGTGTTTTGGGACTCGGGACAAAAGGAAAAAAAAAAAAAAAACTTGCAAGACTTTCTTTTAATTTTACCATGAAATGTAGTTTATCCACAGCTCACACAATATTCTTATACTTTTATCCATTTAACACAGTCAAGCAACCATCTTTCAAAAATTAGGTTCAATGATAAAAATGAAGACTATTTTCAGCCATTGCGATTAGTTCAAGTCAGCAGGACTATAACATTATCATATGCAAATGCAGCGTAAATTATGGGGTAATTTTCATTTTTGGGTGAACTATCCCTTTAACTCTTTGTGATCTTCTAGTGATTAGCTGGATGATAAACAGGAGGAAAAAAATCCCCCAGACTTGCCCATGCACCTTCAATGCAAGTCAGTTAAAAAATTTCATCCGTTTATCATTCAGCAAGTGCACACAATAAATGATAATATATTGATGATAATATTAATATATTTACACCTTTCTAGCAGTTGTATTGATGTAAGTGATAAATGGTGCCATCTGCAGGGCTACATTTCTCTCTTAAAACCTGCAGCATTCTTAAGCTTCCTCTACTTACCTTCATAAAAGTGAGTATAAAAACTGAAGAAAAATAAATAAATAAATAAATATGCATTATAAGAAATGTCATCATTGAACACTTTCATCATGTGTGTTGCTTCTCTTTAGTATCTCATTCTCATGCTTTTTTTCACAGTTAGGCAGGTGACAGACTTTTTGAAAGTAATTCCCTCAGGTCCACTAATGTGTTATTTCATCAACACTTTTTGGACTATGCATATTAGCTTGCTTTATTAACGTTAGTTAGGGTGACCATACATCCTCTTTTCCCCAGACATGTCCTCATTTTAGAAAATGCATCTGGCCGAATTTCTATCACCTAAAATGTACAAGATTCAGGTTTTAATCATTCATTGTGTGCATTTTTGTATTAAAGCCCTACACAGGACTGTTTCTTGATCCCACTCGTGCTGAATTTCGGGCCATTACCACCTGCTTATGCAATCATTATAATATTAAATATAATTTTCACACATTAAGGAGCTGCTATTATATGCAAAGTATTTAAATGTCTTTTCAATGAGCAGCTATTCACTTTCACTTTGCGATCACACACACTTTGTATAAAGGAAGCACATCTTACAAGATCAGAAATGAGCACATTATCTGCTGAGCAGCAAATCCTTTAGCATGATTGTCTTGTCTTGGCCCATGATCAGTTTTCAAATTTTGATTCCTGCAGCTTGTCTTGGATGTGAGGTTGCCAAACTGCATTTTTTTAAATGGAATTGGGCTGATTTTAAACTGTTGTGTAGGGTTGATTTTCTCCTGTGGGTTAAATGGTTGAAATATTGCAAAAATTACATTTGACTGTATTAAAACATTTTGCATTCTACTGTGATAAAACTGTGCAAGATGTTAAGTTTTGTGATGGCCACTTGTATGAAGCCTTTTAGCATTAAATGGGGACATTTCATTTACTTGAAATGTCCCCATATTAGTTCCTTAAATTTGAGGGTATTGGACTTGGAAAGTCCTTGGAAGGTTCTTGAATTTGAAGTTAACAAGGGTGTGGGAACCCTGCATGACCAATAATTTTCACGATAGGCAGGGCTTCAATAAAAACTAAGCAAACAACATCCTGCCACACATCACACTAGGACAAAACCTCAGATTTCCACAGGAGAGATTCACTCATTTCATTATTGCATCTTGTTTGAAGAGGATGCAGTGTCTCACTGATGTATTCTTGGTGTAAATAACCTAAATGAGTAAAACAGTAAAACAGTTGCATTGTTGCATTGCACAGTAGCTGCTGACAGCTAGTCTCAAACTTTTAAAATGGTAGCAAGCTTTCAAATTGTCATCAATCATGGCAGACCGTTATTTTGATTTAACATAATGGGATAAAGGTTGATTCACATAAATAAGATGATCCAAACAATGCAGTCAATGAGTTATGGTCAATCTATTATTTACATTATGTATACACTTGAGTCAAGTCCTGAGTTTCAAGTCTTAAACAAATCATTAGGGCTCCTTGCCAAATTAGTGTCTCATCAATAATTACCATATAAAATGTATAATAATTTATAATAGGGAAATTTAGGAAACGTTATAGAATATAGAATATACAATGCTCATTTGGTGAAAGAAACACCACATTTTTTTTATTTTTATTTTTTTTATTTAAGGTTTATCTCATAATTAAACTTTATCTAAACATTAAAGCTTGTTTAATTAATCATATAAAAATATGCAGTTTTATATTTAACTGTCATTTTGATCCAGGATTTAATTTTAAGTTTAAGATTAACTTTAATCCTGTTGCACCATAACTTTAAACTTAGATTTAAATCTCGATTATGGATGAACTTTAAATTTAATCAATGTTTAAATAAAATAAAATAAAATCTACATGAAGATGAACTCTTTGATCAGTCTAGCATTTTATAAAAAGAGACATTATTAAGTTTATTACCTTAATTGGCAAAAGCCTCTTACGTCAGAGAAAATTTCTGGTGGTCTGTAAGGAAGGAAGTGCAATTGTCAGAATTTGGATTTTTGGCCAGCTGTGTTTCTCTTTTTTGTGTGTGTTTGCGTCTGTGAGTTGGTGTGTCCTGGGGCATGAATACGCACTCCTCTCTGTGGCTGATTGCTGAATGTGAAGCACCTGTTGCCAGTCAACTCCAGTATTTAAACCTTGGGTCTCCAGTCATTCTCTGCCAAATCGTTCAGTTTGCCAATGTGGTACTATGCTAAGGCCAGTCTTTAGACCAGTTTTTGTGTTATGTGTTTTGTTGGAGCTCTAATTTTATTTCTCCTGTGTTTTAGACCTCAGTCCACTTGCATTCACCCTGCAATCTGCTTGCCGTGCCCAACAACAATCTACTCTCTCAGCTCTGCCAACACATCTTTGGCCTGTTTTGTTTCCAGCTCACTTCAGCCATCAATCTTCAACAACAAATGGGATATGGATTGTGTTGCTTGACTTTTGGCAATAAATTAATTTTATTTGCATCATTTTTAGTCTGCGTTCTGCTTTTGGGTACAAAATTGTGTTTGGTTACAACAACATTAACTTTATTGCTGTTTATTTACAATGGCAGTGTCAGGGTCGTGTGCAGGAAGGAGCCATGGGGACAAGGAAATAATACAAACGTGGTTTTTAATAATAATAAACAAAAACAAACAAACAAACAAAAAATCAAACAAGGAAACAGAAACAAACAGAAACAGCAGGGAAAACTCAATGTTAACATCCGACAACCAAACAATGAACAGAATCCAACTATTAAAGGAGTGCTAATGATACAAAGACAGGTGTGGGTGATAAACCAATAATGACTTCACAAGGAACGGAACAGGAAAAACCATGTGTGGACACAAGCTGTTTTTTTTTTTTTTTTAAAAGAGGACTGAACTAACCTCTGTTGAAAAATAGAAACCATCTCATAATTTGTAGTAATGGTTGTAATTTCTAGTGAATTTTAAGAAACTAAAACCACAAATTATGAGATGGTTTCTTTTTTTTAACAGATGATTGCAATAAATGTATTATTGTATGACCTAAAATACTTGAAATCTACATAAAAAGAGCAGAAAGCAAAATGTATATGACAATGATAAACTTAAACCTAGAATCTAGAAACCTTAAGCGACAGAATTCTTACATTTGAGTATTCATATTCGAGACTTCTACAGAATGTCCAGATGGCCAGTCAGCCACAGTTGCCAGTGAAGCGCAAACATGCTACAGAGACCCATCTAGAGAAATAACGACTGTCATCTGAACACAAAGTCTTTCCAAGTCACAGAACTCGAGTCCAAGTCAGTTCTAGAGTCACTGCTGTAAAAGTCTGTCTCATCTCAAATCTCCTTTAATTATGTTTAGTTGATTTTTAAGTTACTAATACCGGACAACAGATTATCTATCTCCTGAGACATGTCATTAGCAACATTCGTTTGCACAGTCTCTGTCTGATTGAGTGACATTGTATTAGTGACTTCCATCTGTGGAATCTCTGTCTGATTAAGGGGTGTCCCATAAGCAACATCTGTCTTTGGAGTCTCAGTCCGATTAAGTGACATCTCATTAGTGACATCCAGCTGCGGAATCTCTGTCCGATAAAGGGATGTCTTATTAGTGACATCCATCTGCGGAATCTCTGTCCGATAAAGGGATGTCTTATTAGTGATATCTATCTGCGGAATCTCTGTCCGATTAAGGGATGTCTTATTAGTGACATCCATCGGCGGAATCTCTGTCCGATTAAGGGATGTCTTATTAGTGACATCCATCTGCGGAATCTCTGTCCGATAAAGGGATGTCTTATTAGTGACATCTATCTGCGGAATCTCTGTCCGATTAAGGGATGTCTCATTAGTGACTTCCATCTGCGGAATCTCTGTCCGATAAAGGGATGTCTTATTAGTGACATCTATCTGCGGAATCTCTGTCCGATTAAGGGATGTCTTATTAGTGACTTCCATCGGCGGAATCTCTGTCCGATAAAGGGATGTCTTATTAGTGACATCTATCTGCGGAATCTCTGTCCGATAAAGGGATGTCTTATTAGTGATATCTATCTGCGGAATCTCTGTCCGATTAAGGGATGTCTTATTAGTGACATCTATCTGCGGAATCTCTGTCCGATTAAGGGATGTCTCATTAGTGACTTCCATCGGCGGAATCTCTGTCCGATAAAGGGATGTCTTATTAGTGACATCTATCTGCGGAATCTCTGTCCGATTAAGGGATGTCTCATTAGTGACTTCCATCGGCGGAATCTCTGTCCGATAAAGGGATGTCTTATTAGTGACATCTATCTGCGGAATCTCTGTCCGATTAAGGGATGTCTCATTAGTGACTTCCATCGGCGGAATCTCTGTCCGATAAAGGGATGTCTTATTAGTGACATCCATCGGCGGAATCTCTGTCCGACTAAGGGATGTCTCATTAGTGACATCCATCGGCGGAATCTCTGTCCGATTAAGGGATGTCTCATTAGTGACATCTATCTGCGGAATCTCTGTCCGACTAAGGGATGTCTCATTAGTGACATCTATCTGCGGAATCTCTGTCCGACTAAGGGATGTCTCATTAGTGACATCTATCTGCGGAATCTCTGTCCGATTAAGGGATGTCTCATTAGTGACATCCATCGGCGGAATCTCTGTCCGATTAAGGGATGTCTCATTAGTGACATCTATCTGCGGAATCTCTATCCGACTAAGGGATGTCTCATTAGTGACATCTATCTGCGGAATCTCTGTCTGATTAAGGGATGTCTTATTAGTGACATCCATCTGCGGAATCTCTGTCTGATTCTCTGTCTGATTAGGGGATGTCTTATTAGTGACATCTACCTGCGGAATCTCTGTCTGATTAGGGGATGTCTTATTAGTGACATCCATCTGCGGAATCTCTGTCTGATTCTCTGTCTGATTAGGGGATGTCTTATTAGTGACATCTACCTGCGGAATCTCTGTCTGATTAAGGGATGTCTTATTAGTGACATCCATCTGCGGAATCTCTGTCTGATTCTCTGTCTGATTAAGGGATGTCTTATTAGTGACATCTATCTGCGGAATCTCAGTCCGATTAAGTGACATCTCATTAGTGACATCCATCTGCGGAATCTCTGTCTGATTAAAGGGTGTCCCGTAAGCAACGTCCTTCTGGGATGTGACATCTCTCCCCATATTCGCAGGCTGATTAAGGGGCTGTATTTCTGTATCACTACACTGGAAAAAAGAAAGAAAACAGATTTACAGAAAATAAAACAAATGATCAGAACTGATGATTCAGTTGCACAAACAAAACACAAAGATGCTTTTGTCCTCTCTGATGTTTGCTGAATGTAAAGATCTCTATTCTTCATTTTGGAGGTAAAACAGCACAAGAGCTGTCAGTGCTCCTTTATATAAGTTGTCTATTATTAGTGTTTTGATTTGATGATTTCTGAACGACACAGCGGGAACTCAAACAGATACATATCACTTATAGATCTCACAGATCTGAATTCATAGTCAATTCCTCTTTTTTTTTTTTTTTTTTTTTTTTTTTTTTAAATGTATTTATCCATTTATTTATTTATTGTAGACAGGCCCTGTGCCCATAATATCTCACCTTGTCATGAATGTGTGATGGACTCTTTCCTGTTTGGACAATAATAACACACTTTTAATTTGGCCAATTAAAATAAAACCACATGCCTTAACATATTTAAAAAGAAAGATGTTCGCACAATAAGTCTCATCATTGCATTTTGTAAGATCAGCTGTAATACTTGCCATTTTTTCTTGCTCTGTGCCTACAGTAAATCACACCAGCAACTGCAGCCAGCAAAAGAACAACAGCAGTAACACCACCAATAATAGCAGCATGCTTTCCTGTTACAGCAGCTGAAGACAGACCTGAATCTGGAACAGATAAATACAATCATTATTAATAGAGATGACTGATAATCAGCTTTACAAATAATTGACTGACATTTACAGCTTTGTGTGAAACTAATAAATGGCACCATCTGGTTTTTAGAAACTGCAGCTTATACAGTGACTCTCACAAGATAACTAACTTTAGCTGCTTTTACGACTCAGCTTGGCTCATTTTACTTTGCCTTGGTTTGGTGTCTCATGTCTCAAATCCAAAGACACTGGTAAGGCAAGGCAAGGCAAGGCAATTCAATTTATATCTAAAGCAATCAAAAATAACAAGTTAACCAATGTGCTATAGATATTCTAAAACATAAATAAACAGGCAATATACACATATTTCTTACACAGCACAGAGCATCCGACCATTCATAATTAAAAAAAAAAAACAAAAAAAAAACAACAACAACAACAAAAAAAAAAAATGAGGTTCCAACAACACATCAGTGAACAGCATTCTGCAAAAATGCCTGGGAAAATAAAAGTCTTTAAAAGGGACTTCAATGACACCAAAGTGGAGGCAATTCTTATGTGTTAAGACAAACTGTTCCAGAGCTTCATGGCCAATACTAGAAGGCCTTGATTAGCTGGTTCAGCTGTGTTTGATTAGGGCTGGAGCACAACTAGGTTTAGGCCACATTTACACATAGCCGGGTATTTAGAGAAACGAATATTTCCTCCCCTCCGTTTTCAATAATAACATTGTGCACACAACATCGTTTTCAAAAAACTTGTCATTTATATCAACCCGCATAAATACGCCGTCGAGCGCCATAATAACTATGCCAAACCTATGTAAATAGGGCGCTCACATGACGTTAAGCATTTTCTGGCGCATAATGTGACGTTTGAGAACCTAAAACCCCGTTTCTCCCAGTTGACACGGCAACACATAACCGGCGTTATCAGAAATCTCCACTTTGGCCGGAGTTTTTAGAAATAATCGTTTTCTGTGATAAAAACGGGGTTTTCGTGTAAATGAGAGGCCAAACCGCAGGGAAATATCTGCGTCTTCCCTTCGTGTAAACGGGGCCTTAGAAAAAGTGGGTCCCCAGGAGCAGGGTTGAAGACCTACGGTGTGAGTGAATATGACTAATTTCTGTACTTGGGTATCTTTTCAGAAACTTTGTAGTTTCAAAGTTATTAGCAACTTTTACTCTCTACATTTTTCAAAGAGTCTGCTCTCTTTACTTCCACTACATATGAAATGAGTGTTGCAGTCACACATTACATTTTGCATGGCACCTAGCTTTTTCTGCAGCAGTTTATTTCTGCTGCAAAAGACATGATGCTGCCATCTACAGGGCACCAAAAGTACTGTCTTGTGTGTTATGCCCTTACCCACCCAAACTTGTCAACAAGACTACTTTACGTGAATGTGAATTCCTTAGCAAGTAGTTGTAAATCAAATGTGTTTTATATATGAGATGAGGACACGACTGTAGCCGGATATGACCAACACATCCAGTGCAAGGCTTTGACTTTTTAATTTTGCTCAACATTATTTTATCTATCCATTATACTAAAAAGACCTTTTTGAATGGTATTTTTTTTTATTTGTTTGTTTGTTTGTTTTTTCAATTTTGAGGTGCTCAGTTTTATTTTAGTTTTACTAGAGCAGGGGTGCTCAACCCTGTTCCTGGAGATTGACTTTCCTGCAGAGCTCCAACCCTAATCAAACCCACCTGTCTGTAATTATCAAGTGCTCCTTGAGATCCTAATTAGCTAGTTCAGGTGTGTTTGGTCAGGGTTGGAGCTGAATTCTGCAGGAAAGTCCATGACCAGGGTTGAGCACCTCTGTCCTAGAGCATTTTTGAGCCTATATTTATTAAAAGCAAATTATGTAAGTACTGTTAAAATCAGGTACTTTGGGACTTTCACTCAAGTTGTTTTGCAACTGGTTACTTGTAGTGGAGTAATTTTCACTTTACAGTATCTGTATTCCTATTCAAGTATGGTTTTCAGGTACTCTTTCTACCTCAGGTACTCTTTACAGCATTCATCTTGCTCAGAAATGAGACAAGATGAGCGCTTGAGGTTAAAAAGTATATACATTTGTCAATTTGTTTAAAAAATGACAGATCGTTTCACTACATAAGACCATTCCTCCTCGGGTGGGATCATTTAGAGCCATTTGAAGTTACTTTTAAACTGCATTTTGGAAGTTTAAACTTGGAGGCACCATTGAAGTCAACTAAAGAGACATGACAAGGGGGTGAGTAACAACCTGCAATCTGTAATCGTGACAGTGTAGACTGACTAATCCCTACATACAGCGGACTACAATAGTCCAGATGACAAGACACAAATCGCATGTTCTTATTTGAAATAAGCAGATCAAACACCACCATTAATCTGTTTGAACAAAAATTACACCTATTTTTTTTTTTAAACCATGGATTAACCATAGATAGATAAAGGACCTAAATCAATATTAGTAGAGACAGATGCATTCGAGTGTGTAAAAACAAAAGTCTCAGTTTTACTTTCATTTAGGTGTAGAAAATTCACAGCCAACAATGTTTTCATGTCCTTTAAGCATGCAAGAAGAGGCCATAAAAAGTCACCTTCTATCTTTACTGGTACATAAATCTGCATATCATCAGCGTAGCAATGAAACGATATACAATGTTTACTAAAAATAGATCCTATTGGAAGCATATACAATGAAAACAAAATGAATCCCAAAATGGATCCTTGCGGGATACCACATGTAAGAGACACAATTTAAACCATTTTAAAACAGTACCACTGTTCACGTTGAGCAATAAGATTTTTATGGTCTATGGTGTCAAAAGCTGCACTAGGGTCTAATAACACCAAAACAGCAGTATCACCAGAGTCTACTGCTAGGAAAACATTGTTGAGAACTTTCAAAAGTGCTGACTCTGTACTGTGATGCTCCCTAAAACCTGACTGGAAAGCATCAATGATTCTTGAGAGAAAAGTCAGATGGATTTAGCTGGTTTTGCATCTGAACTCTTCAAACAAACCCCGTGTTTATGATATGATTTTCTGACTACGCTTAACCTTGGCTTAATTTTAGCTATAAAATTGGAATAATATTATCATTATAATGCGATTTGACCACTTTGATGTCTACACTTTATTAAACGCTTATTTCAGACATGAAATTCTGCAAAAAAAATAGTTTGTTTATGATGAAAAAATTATACATTTCAGCATTAAAATAATCAGAAACATCTGAACAAGTTTTTATTAGTTTACATGGATATGACAACTAAAAATGTATATAATAGGTTATAAAAATGAAACCAAAAATAACCTGCAGGGAATGCTTTGGGAATTTGTTTTATAATTTTATAATCTTTTTTTTATAATCGGTTAGGATTTTAAAATTCCTGTAGTGTGAGCCAGGCTTTAGCTGTGCTGCGCTGTACCATGCAGTGAAAAAGTGATGATGCATTGTGTATTTTTTCTTATTATTAATATTACACTTCAACTTTTTAAAATTATTAATAGTGTGACAAACAAGACTTAGCAAGTAGTTGACTGTTGCTTTGATGTGCATGAGAATATAATGGGCATAATCAGCACTTGAGAAAGATGATTTAAGTATTTTAACTGTTTTCTAAAGTTGCTCTAGGGGAAAAGGCACTAAATGAAAAAAATTATACTCACCAGTGACCGTAACACTAAATCCCCTAATGATGCTGAATATGCTGCTGTCGGTTCGTAGTGTATATTTTCCAGAGTCTGTTTTTGTTATGTTCATGATGGTCAGAGATCCAGTCTGTTGATCCAGCTTCAGTCTGTCTCTGAATCTCTCATCACACTGTTCATCTGTACAGATCTTACTCTGATCTCCAGTGATTTCAGCAATAAGAATGTCATCAAAATACCACGTCATCAAATAAACTTGGTTTTTAATTTCTCCTGGATGTACAGTGACAGAATCTCCCTCCTTTCTCTTCATTTCATTTCGTTCTGCAGCAGGAACATCTGAAACACAAAGCAACAGCTACTGGAGAATCTTTCTCCCACATAACATGAGAGAACTGTACATATGAAAACAATTTCACAAGTTCGACTGCCCATCCAGTCGATGAGCCAATGCGATATTACCTAAAGGGAGAATAACAGAAACAGAGGAGGAGAAGGGGAGGTGGAGGGATGCCAGAAGATCGGAGGCTGGGACGTTGCAATAAGAGATACTTATATAGGCTTGTAATGATGATTGACAGGACTGAAAGATTAGGCTCCTCCTGAACCTACGTTTGGAACTTCATAAAGCATGCTATCTTGAGTTTCATTTGAATAGCAACTTTTATCCACATTAAGTGATAATGAAAATATTTTACTTTAAATTCTTTGCATTTTGGATTGCTGATGTACTAAAAATCAGTATGAAATAATGGATGCATTTAAACCGATGATAACAGAAGGTGATCAGAGATGGTATGATGAGAAACTGTCATCTTCACAGAGCATCTGAGAAAAACTCCCCAATGGAAAAACAAAATGAGTTAAATGAAATTGAGCTTAATTAATGTTACACATTCTGCTTTAGTAAATGTGTTTTTTTTGAAGAAATTATGTGAATGTGTAGAGATAATAGAACATATACATATATGCAAATATAAGAAGAAAAAAAAAAAACACCTCTGAATGTGACTTTAAAACATCACTAAACTCACAAATGTCAAACACAATGACTCACCATGAGCAGAAACACTGAAGATCTTTTCACTGTCACTGTTGCTGTTGATTATCTTCAATTTATACTCTCCAGAGTCTGTGATTTTGATGTTCATGATGGTCAGAGATCCAGTCTGATGATCCAGCTTCAGTCTGTCGCTGAATCTTTCTATACATTGATTATCTGTACAGAGCTTACTCTGACTCCCAGTGATTTGAGCAATGCGAATGGCATTAAAATACCATATAATCCTTTCTTGTTGCTTTGTTTTAACACCAGTGTTTAGAGTGACTAAATCTTCCTCTGTCACAAATACAATCTCTCTGTCTGCACCAAAACCAGAAGCACCTAAAGAAGAAATGAACAAATAATTGTTATCCAAATTATAAGAAAAGAAATCAACATTGCTATGGAAGAGAAAGTGAAAGCTCCCTGCTTCTGAAATGTCTACCTATTATTTTCTGCTCTTAAGTTTAAGTGCAAGTAGCAGAGACTGTAACATGCAATCCTAAATAGCTTACAATGGCCATGTAAAACCACACTTCAAAATACAAGCGACAAATGCATTTCTGTCGACTATAGAGCGATTACAGCTAATACTAAACAAAACGAGGTTCGCTTTCGGATTTTAGCCCTGTCGTCTGAATAAGAAACTATAAGTATAAAAGTCTTACCATTGATTAAACACCAGAACAAGGGCAAACTAAAGAGAGGCCTCATTGTCACCATTTGTCCTAATAAATGAATAAATAAATAAATTCAGATTTAAGTATACATAAATGTTCTGGTTTTTTTTCTGCCTCGACATTGAAGTAGGTGAAGAGTACAAAGGTGGCTGCAATGAGGGGAGGAGTAAGTGCCTAAGGTCAAAACAGACAGTTCTGAACACTCTCTAACCAGGGGCGTAGCTTTGCTTTTGACATTGGTGGGGACATAACAGCAGAACCCATAAAGATTTTTAAAGAAAACTCTTCTGTAGTAACAAACACAACTTTTCACTCATATCTGATTAACAGATAAATTAATCCAACTTACGTTCTTATGCAAGTGTTGATTTTTAATTTGTGGATTTTTAAGATGCAGTTTGCCTTATACTATCAGACAATGTCACTGCGTCACCTGATAGTGTCATGCATCCTTGACTTCCGGTTTTATTTTGTATAAAACATGGAAACACCAAAGATGCTATGTTAGGCTTTTTATTAGACAGGTACGTGATGAACACAGAGTAGAATTACAACAGAACTTTTAACACACTCAAATGTATCAAATATGATAAAGCAGTGCTGCATATCTGACACAAGAGCAGAAAACATTTAAATAGTAAGACTTAACCATAAGATTTAACAACAAATAATTTAATTTATTTACTCTATATACAGCTGTATGTATCACATGGGCAGCTCCGAAGAGAGCGACACATGTTTTCATCTGGGAACTACGGTAATTATGACTTGGCGTGAACGCAGCATAAACCTTTGACCGGCATGTCGGTAGGAAATAAAGCTGAAGTCCTGTCGTAAACGCTGAACCGGTAAAAGCCGCCGCTGCAGCAGCAGCTTTAAAAGTTTATCACACTGTGAAGGAGTTATATCCTATTGTATACAGACAAATACACAGAACGACTAAATGTTTAAGTGAGATTATAGAGGGTTTGCACTTATGTCATGGTTTGGACAGTCAGACTTAACAAGCAGATTTTGAATCATTTGATATTTACAACTTTCTACTTTCGTCAGCAGTTGTATGATATTGATTTAATTAATAAATGACTTCATCTGGTGGGTATTTGCGGAACTGCAGCTAAAACAGTTCACAGCACCATTAACTCTACTGTGTGGGCCAGTGTTCTGACAATATGCTACCTGACAGTATGTACTATCATTATTATATTTGCATGGTTTTAGGGTTAGGGCTTGAATTATGATTCTGAGTACATTATATGGCAGTGTAAATAACACCTTTTTTATCTTGCCAAAATCAGCTCTGGAAAAATCATCCTGTTCTGGTTGATTTTGCTTTAAATGTTAACGAGCTCTGCTCTTCTTTGTGGAGTGACGAGCCTATTTACTTTAGCCACTAAAATTGTAAACTGGCACATTATTAGGAAAGGCGATAGCAAAGATACATAAAATAACCCTTATACTCACTTCTGCTGTAAGTGAAACCGGATCATGAATGATTTGTGCGAACATAGACGGATATATGTAGGTCGGGAGGCGCATTCCTTTCACAAACAAACGTAATCCACTGCATCTTCAGCGGCTCAGATGTCGGGAGTAAATGACGACCACTATGATCATTATAACATCCAGCAACACAACACCTCAATCGCTCAATCTGAGATATTCTTGTCTAACTTACATCCCTGCTCCAGCATTGAAACAAAGAGGGCAGACTGTTACAGCTGATCTGAGGTAAGATGCTAATGTCAATCAGCTACCGATGGAGAGGCCTCTGTTGGTGTGACACCACAATGACAGGCTTCTGAGAATGGCTCAGTTTGAAAAAGGGGATATTATTTTTAAAGATTAATTAAAAACCACTGCATGGGTTTTGATCATTTTAGGGTAGATTTGTACATACACTGCCAACACACATTAATGTTCAAACAACATGTAAAAGTGAACTTTGCATCCGGTGACCCCTTTAATTCACTGTGTTCCTGATTATTTGTAAAATTTACTAGTAATTTTATTATTATTATTATTATTATTATTTTTTTTTTTTTTACTACATTATACAGAAGCAGTATTCAATTAAGTCTAAAAAAAAAAAAAGATTGAATATTGTATATAAGAGGAGGTGTCGACAAAATTTCATCTGTAAAATGTGAGACTTTGTTTTATTAACTTTTTCCAACATAAACTTGCAAATAACAGTGTTAAATATGATTGTTGTGTTACAGCTTTCCCTCTGAGCCAGTTGCAGTTTCTCATCATGTTTCTGTAGATTAAAGTTCAGAGCTGTTCATAGCCACAGGAGAAGACACCTACAATACGCCTACAAACTAAACACACAAGCCCTAAATAGCCATGTTTACCTACAAGATGTCGGTCCACCCAGCAGATCAAACCACATTTCTCAAAAAAATCAAACAGCAGCAGGTTTCAGTTTGACTCAGATGATGAACGTTAGTAAAATGGTACTGTGAGATTGCACACTGTTTTAACACTGTACTGTTTCCACATATGCTATAATTGAGTAGACTACTGAGTAAATAAACACATAATATACACATCATACGTGGTTTTAACTCTTGTGTCATTTTTCCACATAGGCTATAATTGAGCTTAACCATTTTTCAATCACTAAAGTTCAGGCTCTACACTGTAAAAAAATGAAATTGTAAATAAAGCAAAGATTAATAGAGTACATTTCACAAGAAAGAATATCAGTTTTTTTCTGACTGAAAATTTCACATTTAATTAAATTGTTGCTGTTCATTTCTTTGTAATTAATTGTGAAATTGACTTGCAATTTATAAGGACAATTAATTCTACGATATATTTCAGTTTGTTTTACCATGAAATGTAGTTTATTTATTATGTATGTATATTATGTAAGTATAAAACCGAGTGTGTGCATTTGCAGTAGGAGGGTCAAACTCTGTCGTGGGAGGATTCACATTAGTTCCATTATGTTTCTTTAGATCAGTTGTGCTTGCATCGATAGTCCAACTAGATCAGACTAAACAATGATGTTTCACAAGCTGGTTTTGTTCTGTTTGTCCTGCTGGTGTCTGATTGGTAAGTTATTACTTTCATTGATTTGTTTCATATTTGTTTAATTTATTTACATTTCAAAGTAATAAGATCCTGCTGTGGTTCAAATTAAATTATTTTCCTCATCGATCAAATTTCTCTTGTTGTTTAAAAATCAGTAATTACAAATACAAATCCTCTAAAAACCTTTCTAAATATATTGTGATTATTTCTGCAGTAATCATAAACAATGTGATGAATAAATCCAGTATTTTTAGACTTGTACTTTAAAGCTGCATTTAATTTATCATATAACTTGTTATTGCTCCACAGCAGATCATTTTAGAGCACATTAAAGATTAAACTGATTCACGGTTCTGTTCATTTTATTTTGTTGTGTCTCTCTGCTGCTATCAAAAGTTACAAACTGATCTTACGCTTTCTACACCAAAACAGCATTAATCTGAAAACATTTTATTTGTTCTCCAGGTGTGTTTGGTGAGTCAGTGTCAGTGATGGAGGGAGATTCTGTCACTTTACACACTTCTGGTACTGAAATACATGAAGATGAAGACATGCTGTGGAAATTTGGTGCTGAAAAGTCTCTCATAGCTAAAATCAGAATTGAGAATCAAATCTTTGTCACATCTGATGGTCCTGATGGGAGATTCAGACATAGACTAAAGCTGGACAATCAAACTGGATCTCTGACCATCACAAACATCACACCTGAACATGCTGGAGTCTATGAACTAGAGATAAATGGACCTATGTGGTCATTAAAAACATTTAGTGTTTCTGTTTATGGTGAGTAAAAACAAGTTGTCCTACTTGTTTTATTAGTTATTTGCACTGAATTGTTTCTTTATGTTGTTCATAATTACATTTCTGTTTATTCTCTCATGTTTTCAGCTCATCTGCCTGCTCCTATCATTACCAGAGACTGTTCATCATCATCATCATCTTGTTCATTGTTGTGTTCAGTGGTGAATGTGGGTCATGTGAGTCTCTCCTGGTACAAAGGAAACAGTTTATTGTCCAGCATCAGTGTGTCTGATCTCAGCATCAGTCTCTCTCTACCTCTGGAGGTGGAATATCAGGATAAAAACACCTACAGTTGTGTGATCAACAATCCCATCAGCAACCAGACTCAACATTTGGACATCAGCAAACTCTGTCAGCCATGTCCAGGTTGGTGTTGATATTAACCTTGATTAACTAATCTGATCTGTTATATAGTGCTGATATTTAACAGAGTTTGTTATAGATCAGATTCAGTCACACTAATGACTCATTTTGTCCATTACAGTTCAGGGCTCACCGTTGTTTTACATGATGCTGCTCTCTGCTACTGCTGCTGGATCTCTATTCATTTTAGCTGTAGTCGGGATCTTTTTCATCTGCAAGAAACGTAGAACAAATAACAGAGAAGGCAAGTATTAACTATAGTTTTTAATAATTATTATGGAATAGGGTCATTTTTTTAAATGTATACATAATAATGTACCATTGATGTATGGTTTGTTAGGATAGGACAATTTTTGGCCAAGATACAACTGTCTGGAATCTGATGGTGTAAAAAAAAAAAAATCTAAATTTTGAGATAATCGCCTTTAAAGTTGTCCAAATGGAGTTCCTAGCAATGCATATCACTAATCAAAAATCAAGTTTTGATATATTTATGGTAACAAATTTTTACAACATATCTTCATGGAGCATGACCTTTACTTAATATCCTAATGAGTTTTGGCATAAAAGAACAATAGATAATTTTAACCCATACAATGCATTTTTGGCTATTGCTACAAATATACCCATTCTACTTCACATATAGTCAACTAAAAATCCTAATTACCATTTAATCAAATATTATTGTCATTATTTTGTAGCTAACACAATAGAATTTATATAAAAAGAAAGCAATACAATATGTGTAGGTTTTTTCTTTTGTAGTTTACAATTATCAGAATACTTGTATTATTATTTGTATACACTCCCCGTCAAAAGTTTTTGAACAGTACTGTATTTTTAATGTTTTTTTTTTTCTCATCTGCTTACCAAGCCTGCATTTATTTGATCCAAAATACAGCAAAAACAGTACATTTTAAAAACATATTTACTATTAAAATAACTGTTTTCAATTTTAATATATTTTAAAATGTCATTTATTCCTGTGATTTCAAAGCTGAATATTTAGCATCAATACTCCAGTCATATGATCCCTCAGAAATCATTTTAATATTCTGATTTGCTGCTCAAAAAATATTATTATTATTATTATTATTATTATTATTATTATTACTATGTTGAAAACAGCTGAGTAGAATTTGTTCAGGTTTCTTTTTTTAACATTAATAATGACTTTATCATCTGTTTTACAAAAGTTTTTATTTCAGATAAATGCTGATTTTTGGATCTTTCTATTGATCATATGAAAAAAGTGCATTGCAATTGCATTATTTAATGCAAAAATAAAAAACTTTTTTTTTTTTCCCCTGAAGGTTAAGCTGGTGCTCAAATTAAAATCTCTGTGAATTTTAAAAGTTCCCATACCCACCTCCCTTTGTTAAGCTTGCTAGTATGATTGAATTTTGCTGTTTTAACACATCTATTATTTTTGAAACAGCTGAGACTCATGAAGAGATCACTTACACTGATCCAGTGATTTACAAAAGAAATTCATATAAATCGGTAAGTTAATTAGTTATTAATTCATGTTAAATGTCTCTGTGTCATTTCACTTGTGTTTTTGTCTGTATAATAATCAATCACATACATCACAAACACAACAATATCAGATGAAAAAAAAAAACATTAAGTAAATGTGTAAATGAAGAGTTTAGATGCAAAACCAGCTAAAAGCCATCTCGGTCAAAAATGAGATAATGATACTGAGTGAATGCTCTCGACACATGTTATATGTCCATCAAATACTTTTTCATCAAACTCGCTAAAATAGCAGCCTCAGCGCAATCAGAAGTACCGGTACTTACATAGAAACATCTGAGCCTGATAAAAATGCATTTTTTAAAGAACGACGTCAGATGGATTTAGCTGGTTTTGCATCTGAACTCTTCATATAGTAACAGGTGCTATGCTATGTATTGTACACTAAATGAAAATAGCATATTTTCTTAGCGATAGATGCGAATAGTGCAAATGGCAATGAATTACACTTACGCTATATTAAAAATGTAAAAAATACAGTAGACAAAGCCCTTCCTAACCCCTTCCAATACTTTATTTTCAACTTTTTGATTATTTCCTTAATTTCGAATGGAAATAAATGCCTTTCCGATGTAATATGAGATGTGAAAAGGGAGAAGAACACGTTTGGCAAAAGGCAGATCCAAATTCGAATGGATCGCATCGAAAACACTGCGTTACGTGTCACTTGAGCTGTTGTTTGATAACTGTCTTTTGTAGTGCAAGTCAGTTTGAATGAATAATGTATGTTAAACTTAACTAGTTAGCAATAGGGCACGTTAGCATGCTAAATAAACGCTATTTATTTAATTAATATTTTAAAAGTAAGAAGAGACTGTTGTTCGCACAATTGGTCATTGATTGAACCAACACACCATAGTCATCACTGCTTTCGGTGCAGTGACAACCTATGGTAAAAAAAAAAAAAAAACATGTTACCACCTGTATGTGTATAATCAAGTTTAGATAGTTTGCAAGGATGTTTAGCTTCCCTTGTATGAAAAAGACGCTGCCGTAGTGAACGAGGCTTTAGAGAGCTCAGAGTGAGTGCGCGAGCGAACTCCGCTGTGTTGCCAGATCAAGGTATTATAAGCGTTCGGTGTTTTTCCATTTAATTTGACACTTTAGAAAGTTAATAAAGTGTGAAGTTGGTGTTTATGATTAACAATATCTTTATCTTATCTTATTTACAAAAGATTTGTTTTATAGCAAAATTTGGCAACACTGTGTTGGCACTTAAACTGACAGTAATCATCATCATAATAATAATAATAATAAATGGACAGGTTATTGCTGACAGGATGTCACTTAAGGCAAATGCTAACGTTATGAAATGTATATTATCTGTCAGAAACATAATCAACACTGTCAAAAACAGTCGCCTTTAAAACAAGTAGGCCTATGCAGATCAATAGTACAAATAGGTTATAGAGTAAAAAGTAATATGCAACCACTAGCCATAAAGAAGTCTGTGCTATTTCATTAAGTATATTTTACTTCAATACTCACAAAGACATGCTAAAAAACTTAATAAGAGCACTAGAGACAAAGCTATCATCTATACAGCAATGTTTATTAATGAAAACTATAACAGTAATGTGTATTATTGCATGAATAATACACCATGGATAACAAAATTATAACCTTAACCCATAGTAATGTATAACAAATATTGATGTGAAATAATATAATTTAACAATGATCATCCCTCCAAAACAGAGATAACATCTTTCACAAAATTCTACATGTCCATCTGTTTTAAAGTGTTTCGTGTATATACTGAGTTGTATTTGTATAGGGATTATATGGCACAATTGTTAACCCTAACTAAAACTATGTTTTAACAGTCCTTTAACAATTATAATAATCGGACCTTAACTGTTGACATTTAGCTTATATTTGCAATAGTAGACAAAAAAAAAAAAAAAAAAAAAACTTATAGACTAATATTTTTGTTTTTGTGTTGTGTATGTTTTTTTACAGAATAAAGAGGAAGTAAATGTGCTATATTCATCTATCAACAAGAGAACATGATCAGACTTAAACAAGACAGAGTTGTGTGTTCTGTGACAACCTCATATGTTTACGTTTTGGGATTAGTATGAATGACCACATGTAGCATCAGGAAGATGTGCAACAGGATCAGAGGTTTGAATATGGAGTTATTTTATTTTATTTTATTTTATTTTTACACACTGGAGCAAAACTAATTATACTGTAATTCAAAATAAAAAAATAAAACCTGACAAGATTTGTAAATTACAAAAATAACTGTGTGTCAATGTTATTTAAAAAGTGCAAAACACAGATGCCAAATACTCACAGGTGGAGAGACCCTACTTTATTCAATTATTAACATTTTCACAGAAGCGTGTTTCTGAGAATGTATCTACTGCTAGACATTTGTGTTTGATGTCAGTTTGAGTGTGTCTGAGGTGTGAGCAGCGTGTCTGTGAATAGCATGTGGTTGAAGGGCTTTTTCCATTCCTGCTCTACAGAAAAAATAACTATTATTGTTACCTTTTTTCTTATAATAATATATATATATGACTTACAATGCATGATCCATGTTTGATGGCTGTTATTTTTTTTAGTTTTTATTAGTTTTGAAGCATATTTTTGTGCAAATAATGGTTTAGTTTCAACATCTACTGTAACAGCAAGGGCTATTGAGTAGGTTTGGGTATCGAGAACCGGTTCCATTTTAGAACCAGCTCCAGATTTTCAAGAAATGGGGGGCACATTCAAGTTCAAACTGGTGCACAGCATTTTGCTACAGTTTCTGGGTTGAACGACATGTTTCCTAAAGACGGTGTGCAACGGTGTTTGATATACGTTTTCTCTTGTTTGGTAGGTGTGTCAAAAATGTAGCCCAATCAGCAGCAAAATGTATATAAATCCTGCGGTATTAAAGAGTACAAACATTAAAGTCATATAGATCATAACACAGTCTCCAAGATAAGAATTGAATTATCCTTCACCTGAAATATTTGTCTTTCCATCCTGAAACATGAGGCAATCACAATAATGAGGAACCACAGTTTCCACAAATCCCTTCAATTGATCGGTATGTTCTCTTTTATTCTGGATGCCAAAGGCAGTGACTGTAACGATCAAACATTTGTTTGCAGTATTAAACACATATTTACTGATTTCATCAGGCTCCATAGATTCTTAAAAAAGAACATAGTTGCGTCAACAACTCTTGCATCATCAGAACAGGGTGTTCAACGCACCACTGTTTCTGTTCAAAAAGAAACTTTTGCATCATTTTGTCGGGGCAGGTATCCGATAAGACACATGCATTTCAGTTGTTCCAGGCCAAATCTGACTTCTCTTTCACATTTACCACCCAATACGCACACAATTTGTCAGTATATCATCATAAGCACAACCGCTTTTTGTTGAAATTGAAAGTGAAAGTAAACAGAAGAGAAAGAAAACACACATGTAGCAGTATTTTTAGATCAGCATGCATTTGGTGTTAAAGAGACAGCAGACTAATAAACGTGCTGCTGGTCATTAATGTTAATGCAAGAACAAAAAAATTATTCACTTATCTTGACAGAATATCTTTAGTAACTTAATCTTTAGTAAGTTAATCTATACTTTATTTTTGAAAAGCAAACTGTGCAGTGGTTTTAAGCTTTTGATTTAAATTTCTGTACCTTCAAATTGTATTTATTTATGCTATTGCTAATTTATTAGCTTGTTCCTATTTTATTACGGTTTACTTGCCTTTAATAATATATATATATATATATATATATATATATATATATATATATATATATTTTTTTTTTTTTTTTATTATTATTATTTTTTATATTAGTCATTTATTGTTTGTTTTTGCTGTGGTATTTCTTGTTAAAACCATAGGCAAAAGTGTTCTAGGCTGCTGATTTTTTCTCATGTTATTTAGCTGCAACAGAAATCTTTGTAAAAATAAACAATAAACATGTTTGACCTCATTATTTATAGACTTTTTTATGTTATTGGAATCGAAACTAGGAATCATTAAGAATTGGAATCGATAAACTTCAAACAATACCCAACCCTTTTAATGGGTCACATTAACCAGATGAACCTTGACCCATTTGGTATTTCATGAAACAAATGCATCTCACAGTTGAACAGCCTATGTTAAGTATGTTAGGCTGCTGTCACTTTAAGACAGATACACAAATCCAATATATTGATCAGTATTTCTATGTTCACTTATGACAGGGATTTAGACTTAATATACTTTTGTGTGTATTTGACAGTTCAGCACAAAATACAGTCTCTCAAAGTATTTAATTACAAATATGTTTTTTTTTTTTTTTTTTAAATCCAGCAAAATACGAATGTCAAAATATTATATATAGCTACACACATAATGATTGCCATTGTCATGCTTGTGTTGAGTGGTGATAGTAAATCATACCAGATAAAGCCAACAGCAGAAAAAAAAAGTTCATATTCCTGCTATCCCCCTTATTTAGCAATGCTGAAGTGAGCTGTTTTCTGGTAATGTGTTAGACTTCCTGTTCATAATCTGCCATAGAGAAATAACGAGAAGAAGTGCTGTAAATGGTAAAACAGTTTGGACTACAAACTGTGTTAATAATTAAGATAATACATTAATATAATATCGTAAGACACAGTAATTTGCAATATCAAGCAGCAAAACGAGCTGCTTTGTACAGATAAACATGGACATGGATGAGACCAAAAACCAGACACATTAAATTTACAAATGGCCACTCCCACTCTTACGGCAAAAATAAGGTGGATTGGAATTGCAGACAGACCTGAATCTGTAGTGACAAAAGTCATTATTACTAAAAATTGGTTTTACATATATTTTTGACTGATGCTTACACCATACTGTGATCACCACTTTTATAATATTGATTAACTGATAAATGGCGCCATCTTTTGGTTGTTTGAGAAACCTCTGTATAATTTTTTATTTTTTTGGTTTGTTTTTTTTTAAGGTTCTGCATTAAAGTGTGATATTACTGGAAGTGGGTTGCAGTTTTCTGTTTGTGAGTGTGTTTGAGATGTCAGTATTGGGCACTGGCCTTTGGTTCAGGGCAAGCATGTGTTGATCCGTACAAACAATACAGCGACAACCTCCAGGGTGGTGTACACTCCTTTAACATGTCGCAACTGACCCGCCATCCCCTACTCTGTAGGCAGCACAGACTCAAGTATCTGCCTGCCACTCACATTCCCGGCAAACTCAATCATGTTGCCGATTCTCTTGCATGACAAGTTTCACTTCAAGACAAGTGGAGGCTCCACCCTCAGAGGGTCCAGCTGATCTGGAGTCGATTCGGCCAGGCACAGGTAGATCTGTTTGCCTCACCGGAATCCACTCATTGTCAGTTGTGGTACAGCCAAAAATACAAATAAAATTCATAATCCCTTCATGACATAAATCTTGTATTCTTCTGCATCCACAAATCAGTCTAAACAAAACAAAACAAAACAAAACAAAATAAATAAATAAATAAAAATAATGGGTGTTAATGGGAAGACTAGAACAAAAGTAAACAAATAACCCACTCATTTAGAAATCACCACTTTACATCAAGTAAAAAACAAACTTAATATGGCTTTTAAGTGAGCAATCAGCTTGGTGAAATTGAAGGTATATCTCCATGTCTGTGACCAGTGTTTATACTGAGCTTTGAGGGCTGATGAATGAACAAAAAAATGTGTTAACTCATAAAAAACAGCTGAACATCAGTTCACAAATAAAATATATTTTTTAAATTGATGAGATGCATTAGGGCTGGGCAATATGGCCAAAAAAATTATCACAGTAAAATTGTTCATATCAGTTGATGTCAATGAGTCTCTGCATGTTCTAATGTGTAAAATAAGGCCTAAGGCATATTACTGTAGGTCTGTACAATGACATATTCTTAATAGTTAATTATTGACATCGGTAATGTAATTGCGCTAATTACTGTCAACTTACAGAAATTACATTTAATGTTTATTATTGAGAGTGGGAAATAAAATCATTTCACATAAATTGCTTTCTTTAAATTTCTGTAACTTCACTGTACTACTTAAAGTTACTGACACATCAAAGTGTTATTTATCACAGTAAATAGTGAAAAAACACTCAATGCAGCTGAAGTGTGAGCACAATGGCGCCTCTCAGATACGTGCAATGTGGAATTCAGTTCTCTTTCACAGCTTATTGCACCTAAATAGTCAAAAACACACAACTCACTCACAGCTTTTGACTGAATCACTTTTGTATCAATGTATATTATGTAATTCATACAGTGAAGACTATACAGTCTCAATTTTATTTTTAAATTTGATTGTTCAATTTCTGTATGTTATGGAATACTACAGAAATCCGATACTACAGAAACTGAACAATCAAATTTTAAAAGAAATACTGTATAGTCTTCACTGTATGAATTATTGTACCAGGAAAACTTAAAGTTTATTATTTTTATTTACCAGTTTTATATTTCCAAAAGTTTTTTTTTGTTTGTTTGTTTTTTTTTTAGTAGTGTTGTATCAAGTATTGTATCTCTTTATTTATGTACTCAGTAGTCTGTTTGTCTGTTTGTTCTGTTTGTCTCAGGGCTGCTTTGCTTTATTTTACTTTATTACTGCCATTCGTGTATATTGATTGCATTCAGCTTTCGCATTTGTTTTAAAATTTTGTGTTGACTAAAATAATACAAATAAATAAATAAATAAATAAATAAATCAATGTTTACATTTAATTCAGTGAGATTTTTTTCTCTTTAAGATCTATTAAACTGTACTGCAGTCAAACAGGAAAAGTAACACAAAACAGTAAACTAGAAGCAAATCTATGCATTAAACAAACTGAAATATGATTTAAAATTGTTGGGAAAAAACTGTGTTTTTAAATTGAATTGTGACCTCAAAAATCGATCTGATTCCCATAATATTAAGAAAGCTAAGAGCTGAACTGGCCTTACCCTTTAATTGCTCTTGTATAGCAATTTAATTTCAATTTCAAAATCAAAATAAATAGTATGTAATATAAATATTGTAAAAATTGTGCATATATGTAAATACTCAACTGCTTTAAGGTAAAATCAGGTAATTTGCGGGAGGACGGCTCTGTGTCGGCTTGCTGCGCCATTCCATTACGGATCTGTCCGCTTTTTCCCAGTTGTTCCCCATGGTGAATTCTGAGTCCTCCATGCCCTCCAGTTCAAACTAGGGGGTTTCTTTTGCCCCCTCCAGATATGGCATCATGTCTCAGTAGCCTTGTCCACATTTTTTTTTTCCATAGTGTTCCCCTTACAAATTCGAAAAAAAAAAAAAAAAAGAAAACATTTTTTCACATGACTTACATCCTTTCAGCAAACCTACGAGACAAACAATAATCAGCTAAGAACTCACAAACTGTTTACACTGAAATTTGCTTACTTGCTTCTAGCCATTATTGCTCATCATCTGCATCTGTTCAATAAACTTACCTGTTTTGACCATTTACCTCTGTTTCCGGCTCAATCTGTGACACAGCTGATATTCCTTCAAATTCTGAGTGATGAAGATGAACAACATTTCAGAAAAAATCAAGTATTTATAGATTGTTGTCTAATTTTGATCTCTACTGTGTGTGTGTGTTTGTATTATTTATTTCAGTATATTATTTAGTGTTGTATAGCTGTCAATCTGTGTAGTTTATCAGTGATGGATGATTGGTAAGAATCCAGTTTGACCTTTTAACAATGACTCTTCTCTGACTGTTTTTAGTTTTGATGGACTGATTCAGTACTTAATTTCACTGTAAAGCAGTTTTATGTAGAGAGGAAGTCAGACTGTGAAGTTCATGACAACAGGACAGGAAGAAGCCCTTCGCCTACAAACTAAACACACATCAAACAAATGGCCACATACAAAATGTTTGTCCACCTTGCAGAGCAAACCAGTTTCTAAAGAAAACCAACCACAACAGGTTTCAGTTTGACTCAGAAGATGAGCTGCTCAAATCACACCTCAGTAAGACAGTGAGAGATTTTAGGTGGTTTTAACATTTTGTTTTGCAAACATACTCACTGATATATAAATAATTCAATTAAATCATAATATAAAAAAAAGTTTATTTCTATTATTTAATTATTAGAGTTTCACACAATGTTCTTATGCATTTCTATATTCAGTTAAAACATCAGACAGCTACACTATTTATTTTAAATTATGTGAAATTAAAAATTCCACTATTAAAGTGTTTAATGTCTCAAGAGCCAGACTTTTTTTATTTTTGTTTGTTTGTTAGTTTGTTTGTTTAATGTAACTAAATAACATGCATTCAGATCATATGAACTAAGAGGGTTAAACTCTTTTGTGGGAGGATTCACACCATTTTTTTTTTTTTTTTTTTTCACCAGTTGATTTAGGTCAGACATTTCACTGAACAAATGAAGAAAATGTTTTACATGTTTGTTTTGCCCTGTTTGTGCTGGAGGCATCTTACTGGTAAGTAAAAAAAAAAAAATAAGGCTTAATAATTTAGAATAGTGTAACAAACTACTGTTAGTTTCATGTGCTTACATGTTCTTCAGGCGTGTTTGGCGCTGAAACAAATAAAATACAGTCATTGTCAGTGATGGAGGGAGATTCGGTCACTTTACAGACTGGTGTAACTAAAATACAATACAACGATGATGTACTGTGGAAATTTGGAGCTGAAACGTCTCTCATAGCTAAAATCACCATTGAAAAACTAATCTTCTCCACATTTGATGGTCCTGATGGGAGATTCAGAGACAGACTGAAGCTGGATGATAAGACTGGATCTCTGACCATCAAGAACATCACAACTAAACATGCTGGACGTTTTGAACTAGAGATAAATGGAGTGAAACTGACATCAAAAACATTCAGTGTTTCTGTCTATGGTGAGTAGAGATCATTTGTCTCGTCCTTTGCATATTTAAAAGTTAAACTAAATTAAAACGTGTAACAATGTTGATTACCACCCTTTATTTGACCCTCATTTAGAGGTTACAGTGAGGCTTTATAATGGAAGTCAAAGGGACCAATATTTAGAGGATTTGAAAGAAAACTTTTTCACTTGCATGAATTCCTTTGTTTAAATGAGCATTTTTTACTGTAATTTTACAGTTTATTCCCTTGTATTGTCATGGCAAAGACATTGTACAATTATATACGACTTTACACATAAGTTTACTCATGTTTTTCAGCTCGTCTGCCTGTTCCTAATATTACCAGAGATTGCTCTTCATCATCATCATCATATTGTTCATTGTTGTGTTCAGTGGTGAATGTGAGTCATGTGACTCTCTCCTGGTACAAAGGAAACAGTTTATTGTCCAACATCAGTGTGTCTGATCTTAGCAGAAGCCTTTCTTTCGATGTAAAATATACCGATAAAAAAGCCTATAGTTGTGTGCTCAACAACTCCATCAGCAACCAAACTCAACATCTCAACATTACTGAACTCTGTCAGCCATGTCCAGGTATGTTGGTATTGATATTAACATTAATTAGCTCTGATCTCTGAGTTATACAGCAATGATGTTTCATAGTGTTGTTTTAGATCAGGCAGATGTATTCTGTTGCACTGATGCCTCATTTTGTCCATCACAGATCAGGGTCTACCTTTATTGTACGTAGTGCTGATTTCCGCTACGGCTGGATCACTTTTTATTGTAGTTTCAGTCGTGATGTGCTGTATCTGCAAGAGACGTAGAAAAGCAGGTCAGGAGAGCAATTCTGTACAAATATTCATCGTTTTGACACAAAAATTATATAATATTATAAAATGTTGTATTATTGTTAATGCAGCCCAAACACAGGAGGAAGACAGAACTGATTCAGCATTGTGTAAACCAACAACTCAACAAACGGTAAGAGTTCATGTCTGTGTTGCAAAAAATCGTTGTAGTAAGTTAGTCTGATTGAGGTTTCCTGATTGAAGTTTGCAGCATCAGATGGTCAGTGAGCAGACATGGGTGGACCACCTTTAAAAGGGAGCAGATAAAAAAAAAGAGATGTTTTTCATGCCTTTTTTTTTTTTTTTTTACTATGGCTATTGACTGTTTGCACCTCAGTGTAAGTTTTGCATTTTGCAGTTCTATTTTAAATTTTTCAGAAAATGAATAACTAACTAAATAAATAAATGTATTGGACACAAATGATCTAAAATGTATGATTATTTATTTTCTTTTTTTTATATATATACTTTTTTACATCCATCGTTGATAAATTATTACAGATTTTTGGATATCATGGCAGATTAGAAATGCCTACTATGAAAAACGGCAGCGATCATATAAACTGTTTTTTTTTTTTTTGTTTTTTTTTTATTCTGAAATATCCATTACAAAGTCATTTTCATACCATTAGATTTTTAATGTAAGGGAAGTAGGACACAAAACTGTTAACCCATATTGCTTGTGATGAAGTCTGGCCTCGAGCTGCAGCTGCTCTGCGGTTCTTGATTTTCTTAGGTGAAATGCTTGCAGCTTTAGCGGTCATTTGATTTGCAGAAGAGGTGCAACAAGTGTTGTTACTGTTGCTCTTGTGTGAAAAACAATCATTCAAAGTCATAACGTTGTTCTGAGAAACCTTCATAATTTTTGAACAAGTTTGATGTTATTCTCGTTCCATGTTAGCATATGTTGTAGAATAAAAAACCCTAATGTACAAGATTAACTTTTGATGTATTATGTTCTACTGAGGATTTTAAAAGAAGTCAGTTAAAGTAGTTACATCAGCAAGGTTCCTGATTGATTGATTTTGTGCTTCCTTGCAGAAATCAGAGACTGAGGCTGTGTATGAAAATGTCCCCCAAAAGCGATGATCATATATTGTATACTGGATTTTTGCCGATGGAGCTCATAATGGGCACACCATTCCAGGATGTCACTGTTTTGTCACAGTTTGTATCATATCCCTTTGGTGTTACTGTGATGTCTAAAATGTAATTTTAAATAAGTTAGTGCTTCACCAGTAGCCTATCATCCAGCTCAACTAATGCTATGGACATTTACCTAAAGTTCGTTGTTAGATATAAATCACATCCTTCTGTGCTCATTTGCTTGTCATTTATAATCTTGTTTTATTCTTTTTACAAAATATAATGGAATTGTAGTATCACACATCTGTGTGTTCATGCTGGATATGTTGGCAAATGTAAGCACATCATCGTCCCTCTAGCGGCCAAAGCAGAAAATCACATTCTTAATTATAGCGCTTGTACCCGATAGGGTGCGCTATAAATACATATTGAATGCACATAAAAAAGACACAGGTCTGCTTGATCATATTGTGCTGCCTCCTGGTGCCTCTGAACAATAACTGAATTCAACATAGACTACGATGTCAAAAACGCCTTAAGACAGTGCAGCTAAATTAAAATAAAAGAGTTTAGAGTTTAGTCATGTTACGGTGTTATGGATCAACTGGGGATCATGTTATCTGGGGATGTGCGCGTGCACGCAAATAGCTTTACCTGAGATTCCAGCAGATGGTGGACAGCCACAGATTCGTCACATGAAATTTTCTACGGAACAGATTTCAAAACTTTCCACATTATTTGTGAATGTTTGTATAATTATTGGACTCTATTGTTTTCCCTTTCGCTATTCCAATGTATCAGACGCCGTTCGAGGGCAGTTTAATGTGTTTTCATGTAGGGTCTCACAGACCGCGCCCAGATTGTTTTGTTAAGGCTACATTCGTGGATTTTTTTTTTTCTAACAACAATTAACAATAAGGTATTTACTTTGTAAAACGCATGTATGTGCAGTTGTTAAACAATCTTTAATTTGTGTATTAATTTTATTTAAGTAGGAATACTGCTTTGGTTAAAGGGACGTCAAACACTTTATTACCTTTATTTATTTATTTTCTTTTTTTAAACTATTGATGAAGAATAAGTGATAAATAAGCTATAGAAACATATAAAATGCATGTTTCTATATTTCTGTTACTAGGAAGAGAAATCTGCTGTCAGAAATGACATGTCAGTGTAATGTCCATATGTGACCCTGGACCACAAAACGTTTCAATATATTTACAAAATATACGAATATACCCATGCTATTTAAGTTTTTTTTTCAGGGTCACATATGGCAGAAATTTTTTTCTTAACAAAGGTCTATCAATTCAAGTCACCTTTATTTATACTGTGCTTAATACAGTAAAAGCAGCTTTACAGTGCTAAACAGAAAAATAGTGTGTCAATAATGTAAACAAAATGTAATTATGAAAAGCAGCTCTAAAAATACAGTCAGCTCTTCATAGAGTCTGTGAAGTCATTGTCCAGCTCAGTTCAGTTGTGTTGATGGCTGTCTTGTGACAAGGTGGATCTGTCTCTAGGGCACATCTAGTTGTCATGGTCTCAGCTGACATTCAGAGAAATTGTGGTCATCTCTAGGTTCTGATCCACCATCTGGTCTGGATACAGACTGGATCTGGTTAATTAACATCATTCAATTAAGCAGAAACATTTTAAGACATTGGTTACATATTGTGATCATAATGATAATTTTGCAGTTTTGCATGCTAATTCAGAGTTGGGATCATGTGAAGTATTTGCAGGGGTTGTTGCCATCTCTTTACAGGTGTTAGTGAGGTTGTTACCACTGAAATGAAGATAATTCAAAGTTATATTATATATAAAGAGGCCCCCGCTCATTACATTTCACTTAGAAAATGTAATATGTGTCATATTTTCAGTTTAATACGTCTGCAATAAAGTACATAATAAAGCTTATCCTATTCTAAATGATGTTTAGGACAGAGGTATCCTATTCATGTGCGGTGCCAAATGATTATGAGGTTAGTGATGTATACTGTCTCTTGAAATATTAGCCATATATGTAATAATTCATCATCGCAGTATTATATGTTCAACATGAAAAAGTTGTGGTTGCCACTAAGTGGTTGTCACAGGACAAAAGACAGTATGGAAACTGGAAAAGGAACCTGAGTCAGCAAGAAATTGAAAAAAAAATTAATTGTTAAACACTTTTCACAATTGTTACATACATAGCTAATATGATTTGTATATATATATATAAAAAAATACCTTCCTGTCTTCATTACACATATTAGACAGAGTTTGAGACAGAGTCGTGAAGTTTCGGAGATGGTCTTAAAGTAGCTCAGTTTAAATGTATCGTATGAATTGCCCTTACTATATGGAATAAAAATATATAAATGTACATTTACAACACTGTGCTTGAATCAGAATACAAAAACTAGTTCAGACTTATGCGAGGGCGTTTCTAATACAGCGGCTTAGGGACTAAAGTAAATTTGGCATAGTTCTCTTCTGACTGCTTTTACCAATACTATATTTACTCATTTTAAACAGCGATTTAAACATGCCATTAGCTTATTTGACACCATTTTGCAGTGTAAATACTAAACAAAATACAACCCCTAACTCATATCTGATAGAATGTTGCTGTTTAAACACCGGACACCGGTGGAGTTGAAACCGTAGATAAATCTATATCTTATATTCACTAAGAGCAATTTTTGCGCTACTTACTGCGTTTCCATACTGTCTTTTGTCACAGGACAAAAGACAGTATGGAAACTGGAAAAGGAACCTGAGTCAGCAGAAAACTGAAAAAAAAATTTTATTGTTAAACACTTTTCACAATTGTTACATACATAGCTAATATGATTTGTATAAAAAAAAAAATGTAAAAAATGAAAAGCAGGAGTCATGAATTGGCCTAATAGAGATCTTAGCCTATGCAAAATGTTGATTTCAGATCAGTCATAAATCAGTTATATTTCCAGGGAAGAGGATACAGAGGCATCAGAGCAATCAAGAGATCTCAGAAAATAATAATAATTAAAGCTGCAAGCAGCGATGAAAGGGCCCTCGCACCCGGGCTCACCGCTGATCGAAGTGGCGAAAGGCGGGCACTATGCTTTTCACATAGTAAATTTAGGAGAAATATGTCAAAGTCATTTAGATGTGCCAAACTTCCTGCTGCCAGCTGGTGGCGCTATGCCTGTAACTGAATATTGGCATGTAGATGTCTTCAGGCAAGCGCTTTTGTGAAACATATGAAGTTTGGTGTAGATTGAACATGGCACACTTGAGTTAGTGTAAGACATGACATATCCTGCTGCCAACAGGTGGCGCTATGATTCTAACTGAATATTGGCCTTTAGATGTCTTTAGGTTAGGACTCTTACCAAACATGTGAAGTTTGGTGCAAATTGGACATTGCATGTTTAAGTTAGTGTAAAGCAAGTCATTTCCTGTTGCCAGCAGGTGGCGCTATGATTATAATAGAATATTTGCCTCTAGATGTGTTCAGGCCAGGACTCTTATCGAACATGTGAAGTTTGGGGCAGATCAGACTTCGTATGGCTGAGTTATAGCATCTTCTATTCCCATGGCGAAACATCGAACTTTGTCAGGCCGCCACGGACATGCCCTTCAATGAAAACTCAAGATCTTCACAATTTAACATCGCAAAGGGCTTTAGATTAGACTGACCAAATTTGGTATTGATCTGAATAAATCTCTAGGAGGAGTCAGTTACAGAGTAAAACATGACACTTCCTGTTGCCAGTAGGTGGCACTATGACTAAAACTGAATATGACTATGGGCATGTGTTCAGGACTGGACGCTTATCAAACATGTGAAGTTTGGGGCAGATCAGACATTGTATGGCTGAGTTATAACAACTTCCTTTTTCATGGCGAATCATCGAAATTTGACAGGCCAGCATGGACACGCCCTCCAGTGAAAACTCTAGATCTTCGCAATTTAATGTCACAAAGGGCTTTAGATTAGACTGACCAAATTTGGTGTTGATCCGACTAAATCTCTAGGAGGAGTTCGTTTTAATACGACGCCTGGAAATGGCAAAAATGACACAAAATTTGCTGAGAAAATGAAAAATATCTGACTTCCTGTTGGGTTTCGGATTTTCCTCCAAGAGACTTTTTTGTGGGTATTGGTGTGTTACATGTGTGTACCAATTTTCATACATGTACATGAAATGTAGCGGGAGGGGCACTTCATAGAAAGTGAATAGGTGGCGCTGTCGAGCCATTTTGCCACACCCACTTCTGGAACCTATATCAGATGTAAATTTTCACCAGATCTGATGCGTGTGCAAAGTTTCCTGACTTTTCGGGCATGTTTAGGCCCTCAAAAATGCGATTCATTTTGGAGAAGAAGAAGAATAAAAATTAAAGCTGCAAGCAGCGATGAAAGGGCCCTCGCACCCGGGCTCACCCCCGATTGGTGGCGAATGGTGGGCACTATGCTTTTCACATAGTAAATTTTAGGAGGAATATGTCAAAGTCATTAATATGTGCCAAACTTCCTGCTGCCAGCTGGTGGCGCTATGCCTATAACTGAATATTGGCATGTAGATGTGTTCAGGCCTGCACTTTTATCAAACATACGAAGTTTGGTGCAGATTGAACATAGTATACTTGAGCTAGTGTAAGACATGACATATCCTGCTGCCAAGAGGTGGCGCTATGATTATATCTGAATATTGGTCTTTAGGTGTCTTCAGGCCTGTACTCTTACCAAACATGTGAAGTTTGGGGCAGATCAGACATTGCATGTTTAAGTTAGTGTAAAACAAGTAATTTCCTGTTGCCAGCAGGTGGCGCTATGATTATAATGGAATATTGGCCTTCAGATGTATTCAGGCCAGGACTCTTATCAAACATGTGAAGTTTGGGGCAGATCGGACATTGTATGGCTGAGTTATAACAGCTTCTATTCCCATGGCGAAACATCGAACTTTGTCAGCCTGCCACGGACACGCACTTCAACGAAAACTCAAGATCTTCACAATTTATCATGCCAAAAGCCTTTAGATTAGACTGACTGAATATAATGTTGATTTCATGAAATCTCTAGGCGGAGTTTCTTACAGCGTAAAACATGTCACTTCCTGTTGCCAGCAGGTGGCGCTATGACTATAACTGAATATGAGCATGGCAATGTGTTCAGGCCAGGACTCTTATCGAACATGTGAAGTTTGGGGCAGATCAGCCATTGTATGGCTGAGTTATAACAACTTCTATTCACATGGCGAAACATCAAACTTTGTCAGGCTGCCACGGACACGCCCTTCAACGAAAACACAAGATCTTCACAATTTAACATCACAAAGGCCTTTAGAGTAGACTGACCGAATTTGGTGTTGATCTGAATAAATCTGTAGAAAGAGTCCGGTACAGAGTAAAACATGTCACTTCCTGTTGCCAGCAGGTGGCGCTATCACTATAACTAAATATGATCATGGGTATGTGTTCAGGACCAGACTCTTATCAAACATGTGATGTTTGGGGCAGATCAGACATTGTATGGCTGAGTTCTAACAACGTCCTTTTTCATGGCGAAACATCGAAATTCAACAGGCCGCCACGGACACGCCCTCCAACGAAAACTCTAGATCGTCACAATTTAACGTCACAAAGGGCTTTAGATTAGACTGACCAAATTTGGTGTTGATCCGAATAAATCTCTAGGAGGAGTTCGTTTTAATACGACGCCTGGAAATGGCAAAAATGACACAAAATTTGCTGATAAAATGAAAAATATCGGACTTCCTGTTGGGTTTCGGGTTTTGCTCCAAGAGACTTTTTTGTAGGTATTGGTGTGTTGCATGTGTGTACCAATTTGCGTACACGTATGTGAAACGTAGCTCGAGGCGCACTCCGCTGAAAGTGTATAGGTGGCGCTATCGAGCCATTTTGCCACACCCACTTCTGAAACACATATCAGATGTAAATTTTCGCCAGTTCTGATGCGTATGCAAAGTTTCATGACTTTTCATGCATGTTTAGGCCCTCAAAAATGCGATTCATTTTGGAGAAGAAGAAGAAGAATAAAAAATATAGCTGCAAGCAGCGATGACGGGCCCTCGCTGCCAGCGCATCCGCAACCCTGGTGCCATCAGAAAAACAGTGCCCAGCGGGCACATGCATTAACAGTATCCCTGTACCAGTTTGGATTGAAATGTCACAGCAATGAAAGGGTTAAAATCAAAATGCTTTTAAGTCATTCTGACACAATGAGAATGAGATAGGATTAGAGTTGAAAAGATTCCTTATTCTATGAGGTCATCTTGTGTTCATCCTTGGTATTACAGTCTTCATCAGCTCGTTTACAAGTGTGATATTTCAAATGTTTTTGCAGGCTCTGAAAACATGATAAACACATTTCCTTAGAATGACTTGTTTTTCATATGTAAAAAGTTGTGAAGAGTTAGGATAATGCACTTTAAATGCACTCTGTCTCTCTCAGTCTCTCTGTCTCTCTCTCCCTCTCTCACACACACACACACACAGCCACTCAACTACCCCCAGTCAGACTTACACACACACATACACAGACTTAAGCCCATCCCCCGACAAAGAGTTAGAGTGAGAGAGTTAGAGTGAGAGCAGATGTTTAATAGTTTTTTAATTTTCTATTTTTTTGTTGATTATTTTATATCAATGGAACTAAGCATTTATTTCTCAGAATGACTAGTTCTGTGTATGAAATTTTTTTGTAAGTGTTTGGATGCTGCATTTTAATATTACGGTTATGTTTTTTCTGCTAATTTCAAAAAATCACTATAAATCAACCGTTCAAGATATCCCAAATCCGCTCGCAATTTAACATCTTCAGTATGTCGGCATCATGTTGACAAAGTTTGGTGTGAACTACTTATTCCTGCTTGGAGGAGTATGAATTTGTTTATAGCCTGATTTTTCCAAAAATCCTCATTCAAATCAAAATAGCAGACTTCCAGTTGGTCGCAGCTAATGGGTGTAAATTAGAAAGTTGTCCGGCTTGATGAGACCAATATACATACCAATTTTGGTGTCTGTAGCTAAAACTAACCCCCCAACTTTTGACAAAAGGTGGCGCTATAGAGCACCTCCTCCACACCCATTGATGAGCTTTTGCCAGTGTCTAACTATCATTAATACTGATGTGTGTTTTGAGTTTCATGAAAATCTAAGCTTATTAAGTGCCCCAAAAACACAGGAAACAAATGTTAAAGTTTGTCACGTTGCCATGACAACAGCATTTAATGTATCAACGACCCCTTTACAGATTCTCATCGGCCGTGTTTTGACATGATTCTGATGAAGTCTGAAGCAAATCGGGTAAAAATGGCCATGTGATATCAAGGCATTTTTAAAAGAGACACACTTCCTGTTGCCAGTTGGTGGCGCTATAACTTTGACTCCTAATAGTCACATCTATGTGATCAGCATCATAAAACGAACAAACCACTGAAGTTTCATCAGAATCAGACAATGTGTGCAATAGATATTAGCCATTTCCTGTTTCTCATTTCTCGCCATAATTTCAACGCCTCGCCACTGCTAAACCGTTCGAGATATCAAAAATCCCCTCACAATTTTTCATCCCCAATGTCTTGAGATCAGGTTGACCGAGTTTGGTGGCAATTGGGTAAAAAACCTAGGACTAGTATATCAAATTCCAGAGCATGCGTTTTTGACAAAACCCACAATAACCAACTTCCTGTTGGGATTAGCTAATGACATAGAGTGCAAAAGTTGTTCAGATTGATGAGTTCTATATGTGTACCGAGATTCATATGTGTACGTGCAAGTATGTGTGCTATATGACCCTCCAAATTCCAGGGGGCGCTGTAGAGTCCCCTTGCCACGCCCATGTACCAGTCTCTGCCCGGCCCTAATGGCCGCAGATTCCAAGGTGTGTGCCAATTTTCAAGAGTTTTTGAGCATATTAAGGGCCTCAAAACCCCCCAAAACCTTGACAAAAAATAATAAGAATAAATATAGCTGCAAGCAGCGATGTCGGGCCCTCGCCGCCAGCGCATCCGCAACCCTGGTGCCATCAGAAAAACGGTGCCCGGCGGGCACATGCATTGACAATAACCTTGTGGCAGTTTGGATTGAAGGGTTACAGCAATGAAAGGGTTAAAAGCAAAATGCTTTTAAATCATTCTGATAGACTGAAAATGAGCTAAAAAAAGATTCTTTATCCTATGAGGTCATCTTGTGCTCATACTTGGTATTACAGTCTTCATCTGCCAGTTTACTTCTGTGATATTTTAAATCTTTTTGCAGTCTCTGAAAACATGATAAACATATTTCCTAACAATGACTTGTTTTTCCATATGCAAAAAGTTGTGAAGATTTAGCATAATGCACTGTAAATGCACTCTTTCTCTCTCTCTGTCACGCACACACATACACAGAAGCTCTCAGGCACAATCCACCCCTCCCCCACACAGAGTTAGAGTGAGAGAGTTAGAGTGAGAGCAGATGTTTAATAGTTTTTTAATTTTCTATTTTTAGTAGAGTATTTTATATCGATGGAACTAAGCATTTCTTACTCAGAATGAGTAGTTCTATGTATCTAAAAATTCTTGAAGTGTTTGGTTGCTGCATTTTAAAGTTATGGTTATGTTTTTTACTGCTATTTTAATAAATCATCATAAATCAACCATTCAAGATATCCCAAATCCGCTCACAATTTAACATCTTCAGTATGTTGGCATCATGTTGACAAAGTCTGGTGTAAATTCATTGTTTTTTGTAGGAGTAGTATTCATTCATTCACAGCTATATTTTTCCAAAAATCCACATTCAAATCAAAATAGCAGACTTCCTGTTGGTCGCAGCTAATGGATGTAAATTAGAAAGTTGTCCGGCTTGATGAGAACAATATACATACCGAGTTTGGTGTCTGTAGCTAAAAGTAACCCCCCCACTTTTGACAAAAGGTGGCGCTATAGAGCGCCTCCTCCACACCCATTGATGAGCTTTTGCCAGTGTCTAACTATCATTAATACTGACGTGTGTTTTGAGTTTCATGAAAATCTAAGCTTATTAAGTGCCCCAAAAACACAGGAAACAAATGTTAAAGTTTGTCACGTTGCCATGACAACAGCATTTAATGTATCAACGACCCCTTTACAGATTCTCATCGGCCGTGTTTTGACATGAGTCTGATGAAGTCTGAAGCAAATCGGGTAAAAATGACCATGTGATATCAAAGCATTATTAAAAGAGACACACTTCCTGTTGCCAGTTGGTGGCGCTATAACTTTGACTCCTAATAGTCACATCTATGTGATCAGCATCATAAAACGAACAAACCACTGAAGTTTCATCAGAATCAGACAATGTGTGCAATAGTTATTAGCCATTTCCTGTTTCTCATTTCTCGCCATAATTTCAACGCCTCGCCACGGCTAAACCGTTCGAGATATCAAAAATCCCCTCACAATTTTTCATCCCCAATGTCTTGAGATCAGGTTGACCGAGTTTGGTGGCAATTGGGTAAAAAACCTAGGACTAGTATATCAAATTCCAGAGCATGCGTTTTTGACAAAACCCAGAATAACCAACTTCCTGTTAGGATTAGCTAATGAGATAGAGTGCGAAAGTTGTTCAAATTGATGAGTTCTATATGTGTACCGAGTTTCATATATGTACGTGAAAGTATGTGTGCTATATGACCCTCCAAATTCCAGGGGGCGCTGTAGAGTCCCCTTGCCACACCCATGTACCAGTCTCTGCCCGGCCCTAATGGCCGCAGATTCCAAGGTGTGTGCCAATTTTCAAGAGTTTTTGAGCATGTTAAGGGCCCCAAAACCCCCCAAAACCTTGACAAAAAATAAGAATAAGAAGAATTAGAATAATCCTAAGAAAAACAATAGGGCTCTTGCCCTTTCAGGGCTCGTGCCCTAAAAATCCTAAGAAAAACAATAGGGCTCTTGCCCTTTCAGGGCTCGTGCCCTAATAATAATAAAAAATCCTAAGAAAAACAATAGGGCTCTTGCCCTTTCAGGGCTCGTGCCCTAATAATAATAAACGGAGCAATTCCAAGAGGGTCCTCGCACCACCGGTGCTCGGGCCCTAATAATAATAATAATAATAATAATAATAATAATAATAATAATAATAATCGGAGCAATTCCAAGAGGGTCCTCGCACCACCGGTGCTCGGGCCCTAATAAACGGAGCAATTCCAAGAGGGTCCTCGCACCACCGGTGCTCGGGCCCTAATAATAATAAACGGAGCAATTCCAATAGGGTCCTCACACCATCGGTGCTCGGGCCCTAATAATAATAATAATAATAATAATAATAATAAACGGAGCAATTCCAAGAGGGTCCTCGCACCACCGGTGCTCGGGCCCTAATAAACAGAGCAATTCCAATAGGGTCCTCACACCATCGGTGCTCGGGCCCTAATAATAATAATAAACGGAGCAATTCCAATAGGGTCCTCACACCATCGGTGCTCGGGCCCTAATAATAATAATAATAATAATAATAATAATAATAATAATAATAATAAACGGAGCAATTCCAAGAGGGTCCTCGCACCACCGGTGCTCGGGCCCTAATAATAAAAAAGGAAGTGTAAAATCACTTAAACTCAAGCCAAAGCATCTATTCTTTTTTATTATTTTATTTTCTTTAATATTAAGTAATAACTCAGACAATTATTAATTTTAGGAACAATATTAACCTTAAGATCAGTTAACAAGACTTAACATAATGGACTTTGCAATTCTCGGTTGCTTTACGTATCTTACCGCTAATTTGAACTTAATCTATGTTTATTAATTAGAACACATATGACAGCACACTACAGACACAATGCTATACAGAGATATTGAAAGAAAATACTTACAGTTTCACTTCAGTTCCTTGAGGAGTTTGGTCATTCATTGCAACGATTGTCCCATGTTGACGTGGGCGTGGTTTGTAAGCGTGACATGGGAGCATGGTAAAGTTTCTTAAAACTGTGTGAAATACGCAGACACGAATACGGCGAAATCAAAGCGCTTTATTTTGCATATCAAATGTATACTACGTGTGAAACACGTTTTTAAATCTATGATCTGTGCAGTTTTGCATGTGACAAATCTGTCGTCGTCTAACATCTGCTGGAAATCCAGGTAAACATACTTGTGTGCATGCGCGCATCCCCAGTTGATCCATAACACCGGGAATGACAGCTCTGACATTTCTGCAATTTCTCCATATAATGGACTGGTATGGTGCCCCAAGTTTGAACTTCCAGCAGACAGTTTAAATGTGGCTTTAAACAATCCCAAATGCAGTTGTAAACGATCCTATAGCTGAGGAAGAAGGGTCTTATAGCAAAACGATAGGTTATTTTCATTTAAAAAAAAAAAAATAATAATAAAATACAATGCTCATCTTGCTTTTCTCTCCGTGAACTCTGTGTATTCTGACTCAAGACAGTTAGGGTATGTTGAAAAACTCCAATCGTATTTTCTCCCTCAACTTCAAAAATCATTTCAAAATCATCCTACATCGCTGCAGAAGTGACCCAGTCTTTGCAAAGTGAACAAGCAAAGAAGATCAAACACCCTTAACAAAAAAAGCTAAAACAGTGATATAGGTGTAGAATGTGTTCCCCTTTAACACATGGACTCTTCCAGTCACCCCCGTCATCCAGCGCGAAATGGACTCTTCCTGAACTTTCCACCGGAGTTTGCAAAGTGACGGAGAAGAGAGCAGGTGGATGATAACGGAAAAGTAGATTAGTTAAATATTGTAGATAGTTTGTAGTTTGAAGTATAGTGTCATAATCCAAATCGGAGGAGTTTCAGCGATTGTACGTGTGCGTGCATCACACTGTGAGTAACAATATAATTATTGAGCGTTCTCAGTGATTGTATAGATAGACACAGTTCCGCCTGTATAAATGTTTACCCTTCAGTATTACCGCGGTCAAGTGAGCCGCCATCTGAGAACGCCAGCCGCCACCTGGATTTGCTGCACGTCTATTAGTGGAATTACGGTACGGAGACACGAAGCGGCCAAAAAGCTGACGTACATCTATATTTCAGCGGTTACAATTTAAATGTGCTAGAAAACAGGGACAAAGTATTTACAACACGTATATATATTGTTCATTATAGAAGATACAATTATATTACTTTCGAATACATTATACTGTGAAGTTTTCAGAAAAAAATAAAGTTTGTTAAAATACATTCTAACACTGAATGTTTGCTCCTTTTTTTCTACATGCATTATTACAATTTCTTCAGAGTTACCATGAACATTTCAAGAAATTCTTTTTCTGAACAACCATGTCTCTATCTGTGTTCACGATGTTTTAGTGTAGAATTTGTACAGAAAATGAACGGCAGTCTGTCACAATACATTTTATATATTGTATATGCATTGTTATACTGTGTTATATATCCTTTAAAGACATTGTTGCCGATAGCCTTGTGGGCAGCACGCCAACATACAGCGCCGATGTGTTCCGGGCGTCTCGGGTTCGAATCCCGACTCAGGGACCTTTTCAGATCCTACACCCATGTTGCTTCTTGTCGTTTCTGATGTGTCCTTTCATAATAATAATAATAATAACGGTAAAAGGCAAACAAACAAAATGTCTTTTATTATTTATTCCAAAAAAGTCTTTAGAGTTAACAGGAAAATTGTACATTTTGACAGAAAATGAAAAGCAAATCTTGGTAAGACATTACAATATGTGTACAAAAATATGCATTAATTCATGCTTAATTAATGCACAGATAATCACGAGTTAATGTACAATTCATGATGAACTAAAGTGACTAAGTAACTAATAGTAAATCCATAACCACAATGACATATTACTTAACAATTAGTTAATAGTTCTGTGCCTCAACAAGTAAAGTCATAACATAACGATATAATGTAACATTTAACTGCTAAAAATGTATTGATTACTTAATCTATGAGTCATATAGAATGTTCATTAAAATGATGATGAAAGCCTTTTTTTGTCACATACACTGTTACATGCAGCGAAATTGGACCCCTCCGACCATACACAAACATCACATTTTGGGGGAAGACAGGTCAGTCGAGAGGTAGCATAGAAAATAAAAAGATAAGATACATTAGGAAAAAAGGAGGCGAAAAAAAACGCTCTGTCCTTCAAGTAGGGCAGTGTGAGATCAGGGGGGAAAAAAAGCCCCAGCAACAAGCACATAAAAACATAAACATAGACATAACATTGCAACAGGGGAGGGGGACAGGGGATGTGGAAGTAGTCCAATGTAGGCAACAGCCATCCGGTCCTGCGGCTAGAGAGCGCTGGTCACAGACCCGTCTACCCACACCAGTGGGGTAAAGCACACGAAGGCATGGGATTCTGGGGGAGGCATTGATTGTCTATCTGTAGCTATGTACGTAGGTGTGTGTGCGCTTGTGTGTATATGTGTAAGTCTGAAAAACCCAGTCCACAACAGGTGTCCTTGGAACGGGGAGGAGGATTCAGAGCATCTTGAGAGTCTTGTTGTCCGGGGGAAGTCGTTTGTCTCCAGCAACGGCCTTGGCTGAGGCCATCTGGAAGAAGAAGGGGGGAAGCCAAAAGAGAAAAGATCTTTTTGTCAAATTTGGGTGAATATCTGCCAATTTCGTAGATATCTAAAATGTGCCACATGTCTCCAGGTCCAGGGCCCGTTGCATAGCCGCTAGTTTCTCCATCATGTTTTCCAATTTGTTTTGAACCGCATGGACCGCTTTTACCAGTCGTCGATACAACAGGGCCCCACCAAATCCTATCAGCAGAAACCCGCTTATCAAACTGACAAATATATAAATATCTTCAATATCCTCCAGAGACAGAGGGGCCATGCACATGACGCGCCACTTCGCCCACGGGTCCATCACGTATCCAGCTGCAAACGTTTCTGCAGGACACTTGGGGTCCCCATAACCCCGGCCTCTCGTCGAGAAGATGGTGTCAATTGCATTCAGAGTCCACGTGATCAATTCCATAATTCCCTTTTTTGTTTGGAGAGCAGGGCAAAGAGAGTCTCAGAGATAGAAGTAACAATGACGAGACAAGAGAAGCCAGAGAGGATATATAGGGGAGGGAGAGGTCAAAGATGTGACCGCCTTCACTGAGAGCAAGAAGAAGAAAAAAAACAAGTTAGTTGCTGATGAAGTGATCATTAATAAATGGTTTAGTTCTTCATTAGTTATGAACTTGTGATTATTTCTGCATTAGTTCAGCATGAATGAATGCATATTTGTGCACACAAATTGTAAAGTGTTACCCAAATCTTCTTAACTACAGTTCTGACCATGTTCTATGTCAATAAGGCAAGAGGCTAGAAGTCTTTTGAAAATGTATTTATTGTAAGAAAGTTCAACAGTCATACAGATTGGCTGTAGAAAACGACAAGCACTTTCATTTTGTATTTATAGAATCATAATGCATCATCAACCCTTTTAAGACATCTATCTATCTCCTCAAAAGAGATTGAGATTCAGTATTTAGAGTGAAAATATACATTTCAAGGTAACAAAATCCCTCATCCAACCAATGAAGTGCTTATATTACATAACCCCATGCTAACACTTGCTAAACGATTGATGTCTCAGGGCTTGTTCATTCTTGGTACAGAGTCCCTCTAACATGTTCCCTTACTAATCCCTGGTGCTCTGTTATGTGTTATTACCAAAAAGATAGGAGCAAGGTCGGACTTGCATTCCTCACTGGTTATTTTGCTTACGTAGTATGATAACAATAACACCTGAAACTATTAGAACTATTAGGTTATTTCTTCCCACGGGGAATTCTCAAAATACTATCAGTTCCCACATAGCAATTGACACCTGGCCCAGGCTGGCTCTGGGCCAAGCAAGCCATTACACTCGGCCCAAGTGCAGCAAAGAATTATGGTCCTTAAGTTGCCCAGATCTGGACTACAGACATGAGCCACACATGAGCCCAAATCTCAGCCAAATAGTAACTTATAACCAGCCCTGAACTGGAGCAGAACAAGTTTTAACGCTACCCAATGTCAGCCTTCAATAAACCACATACAGACCAGTCTTTAACCAGAAACCCCAAAACCGAGCCATGTGTAAAGGTGTAACTATGTGTGTTACACCTTTTTTATGGCTCAGTTTTGGGGTTTCTGGTTAAAGACTGGACTCTATGTGGTTTACTGAAGGCTGAGATTGGGTCCCAAATAGCAAGACAGCAGGTGGAAACCACTGAATCAATGTAAAAAAATAGTTGATTTGTCAATGTTAATGGCATTAAATCAATTAATGTTAACAAAAATGTTTGAATGTTTTCATGACATTTCAACAAACCACCATTACTGTGATCAGTGATTGCTTTAGTTGGGTTCTTGATATTTGCATTTCATTAAGTCAATTCTTTTAACATTGATGAAATGGTTGCTTAGCACTATTAAAGCTTGTTCTGGCTCAGTTCAGGGCTGGTTATAAGTTACTATTTGGCTGAGATTTGGGCCAGTTCTGGCTCATGTGTGGCTCATGTCTGTAATCCAGATCTGGGCCACTCAAGGGCCGTAATCATTTGCTGCACTTGGGCCGAGTGTAACTGCTTGCTTGGCCCAGAGCTGGGCCAGATGTCAATTGCTATGTGGGACATTATTCCTCAGAGTGATCATGACTCTTTGTCCATACCTAAAATAACATACTGTACATTTTTTCTGTTTTGATCAGTGTTTGCTTGTCTCTGGGGAGTTTAATAATAGCAAGTTTAACTCTTTAACTTCATCCATCTATAAGCCTCCTAACATTCATGTGCAAGTGCACAGATTTTATATGATCAGCCAATGAATACTAGCCAAAACTCTGTGGAGATGATCAAGATGTATTTTAATGAATGCTGCTTTGCACTCAAGAGTGAGATGAGAAGTAGCCAAGGTTAAACAAATGGCCAGAAAAAACTCAGTCACTCACACCTGAGGAAAGAATGGCTTACATCCCACTTCCCTGGTGCACTGTTATGAGTTCTTACCAAAAAGATAGGAGCAAGATCAGACTTGCATTCTTCATTGGTTATTTTGCTTACACAGTAAGACAACAATAAAAACCTCAAACTATTACAAGCTTATATGTTTCCGCATTGAATTATAAGTTCACGTGAGATTTTATATTATTTATTCCTCAGAATGATCATGAAACTTCGAAAATAACTTTTTTCAGTTAAGAATTAGATTAGCTGATGCTTTCTGCATAGCTACTGCTTGGATGTTTTTGCAGAATTTTATTCAAACAGTGTCCTAGTGTTACTGGCTTACATTTTTGAGATGAGACAACATAGCCGCCTTTACTCAATACCACCTCCAAAAGCTTGAAGGTACGTGCAGACTAGACTGCCACAAGACTTGATGGAAAACTGGAAGGAAAGCGTCAGCACACAGCTGGTGAGTCCTATTTGTGAATATACTGCTGCTTGATCTGCTATACAGAGCCTACAGAAACAAGAAATAATTAATGAAGTGTGCTACCTATGTGAAAAGGGAGAGAGACCCAAATATACCCAAAAAGTACTTTTGCATCTTTCCAAACTATCTATAAATTATTTATTTATCAACTTACAAGTGCAGGGCATGGGTTTATTTATGCAGGAATATGTGGATTTACGTGGTCTTGTTTTTTAAATTCTTATTAATCTTATTTTTTAAAGGTATTCATGCTGGTGCAGGTTTTATCCTGATTTGAATCCCAAGATGAGTACAAACAGGTCAGCATCCATTCAACCAAACAATCTAAAATGCTGTGACATGATATACAGGTGAAGTGTACAAATAGGACAATGACTGGCTGCTGTGATTTTTGCAGTAAATCTGATTTGATACAAAGCCACTTGCGCACAGTTTTAGTAGCTATTCAGAAGATATGACACTGCATAATCCAAAACATTTTAAATATCTATGATTACAGAATGATTACACAATATTTATAATATACAGATTTATTTTTTCAAATCCAACTTTTCATAGTTTGGTCCTAATGTATTGTTTTTGTACAAATCATACTCTGTGGCTACCATTGTTGAACAATGACACTTTAAATAAGAGTAAATATGTTATTATGGCATAATATTTTTCAGTTTAGCAGAAACTTTGACAGGCAATTGGGGAGAGAGATGCAGAGCAGGGTTATGTGAGACATGGTGATGCATTGCCATGCGGATACAATTTAATTTTCAGTGTATTTTGATTTCAGAGTCAGCACTTTCAAAATATTTGGAAAGGCAAGTGTTACAGAAAACCCACTTTACAAACATTGCATTTCCCTGTATGAAATTATTGTATTACACATGCACATAACATATTCATGAAACACCCTTTTCTGATGGAGCATGATATATTGCCTAAAAGCATAGTGTCTTTCAATTATTTATTTATTTATTTATTTATTTATTTATTGTTTCTTTTCAAAGGGGAAAAGTATTTCTAAAACTCTGGAAGAAATCACATTAGCTATTACAAAATTTGCTGGACCTGCAACTAATATAAAGGAGTACAGTGTTTACTATCCTGATGGGTTTTGGAGCAATGTCTGTAAAGATTTGCAAGTGCCAAATACATTACTAAATCGCAAGAAAATTCTTCGGACATCCCAATTTAAATTCAAGGTAATTTTTCAAGTGTATAGACTGTCTTTCTGTAGTTTACAATTGTTACTGCCATTAAAATTGAAGCTATTGTTAGGCCACAGATTAATCTGGATTAAACAAATTAATTCATTTGACATGAATTTTACTTTGGAGATTTTTCAAACAATTACAAACTTTCCAGTTTTCTGAAAATAATGAAGTTGTTCCTTTAGACATTTCACCAATACCTATTAAATTGCAGTTCTTCTTACTTTTCTTGATGTCACCATTTCTGTCCAAAGTTATTTTCCTTTTGAAACAAAAAAAAAACAAGTTCCAAGTTAACATTCATTAAGGGATATTTGCATGCACTAACACTGACTGTAACCTTTCAGTAATATTTATTCGCTGATATTATCCTAGCTGATTCCAGTGTGAGTATCCTTTCTGGGGTTTTGCTTCTAATATCATTCTGTTTAACCATTAATGCCAAATGTAATTGTTATTGCCTGTGCAATTCTTTTTGGGGAAATTATATACCCAGTGAATTTTTTTTTCAACAACTTTCAAATACTTAGGACGGTCATTTGCCTCCATGCCGCAAAGAAGAGCCTGAATGTCCATCTTTCAATCTGGTGACTTTTTATCTTTAATTTGCTTGCCATTTGGTGTGCAACACAGACTTTGTTTGAGAAATGACCCCACCCTCTCTGTCTTTCCAGGATGTGCAGGACACAAAGGCTGACAGTGATGTAATCTGTAGTCCTGTAACAGATAAATTGGATTCAAATTGTGCTTCCGTAAGTGAAAAGTTTACCCATACTTATTCTATTAAACGCAACAAATAATAAACTCTGAATACAATGCCAAATACAATTAAGTAAATACTTAAGCATGTCTGAAGCAAGCCATTTATCCACTGCATATGAATTGTAATGTAAGGAATATATCTTACAATAATGTTTACATGGCTACTGTAGAAAAAAACGTCTTCTTTGTTGTTTTAATATAATTACTGTAATGTAATCTGTGTTAGCATTCATGGGAACATTAACTGACTTTTTTAACACATAGCCTGTAACTTATCTCTGAAGGGCTTAATGTTCCAACTCACATCATTTATTTTGGAGTTTGGCTGTTACAAGACATTTGTGATATTAATATATGAAATTTCACCTAATAAACAGGGAAAAAAGTAAAGACATAAAGCAAAGGATAGTTGAAAGTAAAGGAAATTCTATGACAGATGTAGGGTTAAGATATTCCAAACATAGCCTTTATCTATTAATTTGTAAATGTTTTTCTTTTTTACATATTACAGACGTCTGACACGGATAAAGACAAAAATAAATCACCGTACATCTCTACACAGAGCAGTGAGGAAGAGATTAATTTCTTCCTATGTTCTTTGCCACGTCAGCCATGTTTCTTTTTCATTGAGCTCAAAGACTGGCAAGAGCTAAGACAACACCAGAAAGGCAGAGTTTTTCAAGGACTCCAGTGGACAAATGTCATTTCCAAGGGAATCAAATCCATTCATCCATACTGCAGCTTTGCTTTTAAGCGACACAGAGTGAAAACCCTGGGGTCACAAACACATGCTCCAATTTTTACATGTGAGGGGTACTGTTGTTTTGAAGACTGCCCAGTGGAAGTAAAAGTTGAAGTTGCTGATGAGAGCACCCTGAAAGCAGCAGTAGTTTTCTCTGGAGGTGATGTATGCCATAACAGCAAGGAACTGCACAGGAGGCCAGTGCGTGCAGCTGCACGACAGGCAACTGCAGAACTCCTGGAAACCAAATTACCACGGAGTTTGTATTTGGAGTCCATGCAAAAGATTACACCAAAGGTCATTGATTCAGGCTGCAGGGATGATGCCCCAACTACAAATGTGCTAAAAAACATTTCATGGAGTGAAAGGACTAAAACCCGATCTCATCCTGATGAGCTTCCAAGTTTAAAAGCACTGATTGACAAACAACGCGGCACCGACAGTGATGTCCTGCAGAAGGTAATGATGCACCCCAAAGGAGTCATGTTGTGGTCAAATAAGACACTTTCTGTCTTCTACAAAAGGTGTAAGTATGACATAGTGTATTTGGATGCGACGGGGAGTGTAATAAAGAAAAACACTGCAGAAAGTCCACCATACTATATTTATGAGCTGGTTGTTAGAAATCCATCCAAGGGTCAATCACCTTTACCTGTGGCAACCTACGTCACATGCGACCACACCACAGCATCTGTCACATACTTCTTGCAGGCTTTTCAGACTGATGTCATCAGGATGTATGGAAATGTGGCAATCAAAAGACCAGTCATGATAATATGTGATGGCTCGCTTGTGCTTATGCACTCCATTTCCACTGCATTCTGCAGAACAGGTCTGGAGGATCTGCTGCAGAAATACTTCCTCTTAATTACTGGACAGCATCCAACAGAAACATTTGACCTCCCCATCCTTCATAGATGTTTAAGTCACATCATGAAGAATGCCAAGGCTCTTTGCAAAAAGCAGTATGTATTTATGGGGTATTATTACTTTTCATACAGTTTGAAATGAAATGTACAATAATAATAATAATAATTGTGTTTTTGTTTGCTTTTTTTGCAGAATTCCCAAACACTACACACTGGCAATGCACATCTTTGGCCTCCTTGCATGTTGTTCAACACTGAAAGAGATGGATGACGTGATTTGTAGTTCAACAGTATTATTTTGCAGTCCTTGCCGTGGAGCAAATGTAGCAAAGCACTACAATAACCTGCAACTGCTTATGCAACAAAGGGGTACCTTTGAACTAGATGACAAAAACATTGTTGCTGAAGACTACAAGGTATGAAATAATGTTACAATTTTAATTATTTTTTGGTAACACATGGCTGTACACAACTGTAACACAACTGTAAAATCAAATCCAACTAGACCTGCTTGCCATTGTTGAACCCACTGCAGAGTAGGGTTAAAGTTGAACTTCTGTTTATGACTTTTGAGATTTAATCAGCACCTGTCCAGGATGTATCCTGCATCTCAAATAAGGCCACGCAGTCATAACTGAGCCGGATTACTGTTAAACAGAATAAATGATGAATAATGCATTATGCATGTACATTTGAATATGTGGGAAATAATGATATTTGCTTTTCAGCATGATGTCAGCAACATGCCGATCATGGATCATTTCAGAACGACAATCAACAGTGCACCACTTGACAATGATGGTGTTAGCAACATTTATTACACACCAAAATTTATTGACAGTTTGGCCAAATACTTCCTCCCACATGCCATTCTGTGGTCTGGAATGATGTTAGGTAGGTTTAAGTCAAGTTAATAAGTTAAATTTATTTAAGAGAACTATTTATTAAGCAATGCATCAATACAATATTTGTGTTCAGTTCTTTTACAATGTTCTAATCATCTTTAGGGGATCTAGGACGTCATGGGACAAGCCCAGCATACCAGAATTTGAGGAAGTTCTATGACAAAGTCAAACAATCAAAGAAACAGGTACAGTGTTGCAAGAAACATCTGATTTCTGTTTCCATTTAAACCATATTTTTGGTTGTCCCTTACAATGTCAACAGATGACAGCTGTACTTTCAATTTTCAGAACTTCACTGAAGACAACCGAACACAGGGCATCATGGAGAAGAGTCAGTGGGACCTAAAGCGAATTCGGCTCCAAAGACGGCAGTTTTCGAGACTGGATGACTTTGTTCGAGTATACCAAAAGATGCATGAGGCACTGCTCCTTGAATATGGAGACACGGAAAGATGCAGGAAGAAAGTATGGGATACTGTTGTTAATAAAGTCACTCAGTGGCAGCACCTACGTAACAAATAAGATTGCTGCTTTTTGCCTGATCACATTTTAAAAGCAATAGACCTGAGTACAGAATTTTTTTTATTACTTGCAATTGTGTGGACACTTGTTATATATATATATATATATATATATATATATATATATATATATATATATACATACATATATATATATATGTGCGTGTGTATGTTTTCAAGTCCTTTCCAGTGGAAGAGGAAGTATGGAGAACAAAACGGAAGAGTACAGGACTGTACGTGTCACCTTTAGTGCTGGACCTGTCATTGAAAGTAATTCTTAGAAAAGCTTTAAAGTGACTGTGATTGTGACTATGTAATTTTGTGATTGTGACTATTCCTACTGTAGTGGTTAGAATGTTTTTCCTAAAGCAAATGTAACAAATGGAAACTGTACCTTCTTTTTTAACAGAAAACAACAGAGAACATTTCAGAACAACAGCCACAAATAGCTGATGACCAAGATATTATCATCATCCCAACACAGGTATATGTATATCCAAAAAGTATATGTCATAAAAGGTAGAAGCATACAATTGTCTCATTTCTTCTGATTTTATTCTGTATTTGAAAATAGAATGGTTTGCATTCAATATGTACATTACGTTAATTCAATATTCAATTTATTAATTTTTGGTTAGGCCACATTTGACTTCACAGAGCAAGAGCATGAGCAGGAGGACACAGGGAAGGAAAGTACAACTCAAAAACCCAATGATGCTGCATCCCAGGTGATTTTTATCAAAAACAAGTATTTTCATTGCAGTAACAGCAGGAACTGTTTCATATCTATTGTAATGTATCATTTTCTTCCCCTCAGCTAACTGCTTTGTGGGGAAAAAAGGACACATTAGCGGTTGTTTCTGTGGTCCCTTCACAATTTAGAGAGGACATATTCGTCAGACACACTGACCTACTATCACTCAGGCCTCCTAACTGGCTCACAGCCGAGGTATGTAGGGCAAACAGTGCAGCAGCATGATCATGAAAACATACAAAAAAAATGCACAAATGCACTGTTAAACAGTGACAGTGACTTGTGACTTATTATCATCTAAACACATTAATACCCACTGTGTTGTGCTCATATGGCAATCTTTTAAGTAAGTAATTATGTGTTTGTAAAAATGAGTTTCAAGTGCATCCATTTGTAGACTGGGTAATCAAACTTTCATGCAAATATCACAAATATCCTGATTTGTCTTCAAACATAATAAACTCTTTTCAAATAGATTTCAATACTTTGCTTGTACACCTAATCCGGTACATGGGAAAGATAAACAGACTGTTACATGAGAACATTTTTTTTCTTGCCACCCTTTAAGGAGGGGTTTGAGCACTAGGGGCTTGGCCTTGCAGCTCAGCTTGAGCTCTCTGTCCATGTTCAAATGTTTCAATGTGAAAGAATGTAATGTCATGATGTTTGATGTACTGTCTGATTGATGTTAGGTCATTGAGTGCTGCTTACATCACACTGTCAATCAACTGCATTTGGAGAAAAGCATCTATATCATGAACCCCTTCACACCTTATGCAGTCCTTTTTAAGGACAGAACAACAGTCAGGAGGCAAAGTTTGTCAAAGGTAATTTTTGGGGGGAAAACGTTACTTTTCTTTAGTGAAGCTACAAATGATTCTGAGGTTGATAATTGTTTAGCCGTTTGTTGATGTGCTATGAAGTTTCATGGTATGTACATGATGAGGCAAAACCAAAAATAATGTCAATGATAAATATTTATTGACTGAACTAATTTGTGTGTTGATATCATATAATTAAAGTAATTTTTCATGTGCTCCAGGTTAACTTTGCGAACTACAAAGCCATTGTGTCCTTTCTTAACATTGACGATGTACACTGGAAATTTCTGGTTAGTTTTTATTTAGCACTTTCTATATTGTTGTCCATTTCCCATGTTTCTTTTGTTGTGGTAAATATTTCTCGAATAATGTAATTTTTCTTCTGGTTACAGTACATCAATGCAGCAGAATGCAGTGTGTATTTGGTGGATCCTTTAAGCAACCCCGCAGAGGAGGCAGAATCAGAAGCTGCTGCCCAAAAGTTCCGGTACTTATGCAATTTAGTTTATTCAATGTAATCAGCTATGTAATTATGTGTAAATTGTAGCATTTTTCCACATATATAAATACGAATTATATTGTAACATTTCATTGTCGTACAGTGAATACTTTCAGATAAGGAATATCCGCCACCGTGACAGAGAGTGGGCAAATGTTAAGTTCAAAGGAGCTGTTATGAAACACCCAGTTCAGCAAGATGGATATAACTGTGGTGTGATAGTCATTATGGTACAGTAATATAGATGTGTACATACTGTACAGTATTTATCTTGTGTACATTGTATATTTTCTTTCTGTCTTATTTGTTTGCTTGCTTTTGTTTATTTAGATGGCAAAGGCAGTCATGAAGGCATTTCCTAAATTGCCTAACATGGAATTTGGGACTACTCCAAAAGAGATGGCACAGGAACGTACAGCTTTGGCACTGGAAATACTTCAAGCTTCAGGTATGTTTCTTTATGTATTTTCACTTTTTTTTTTACATTTCTGTTTAGATTCTTAAAGTATAAAATGTCAATTTTGTTTTCCATTAGTGTTTGACGCAGAGAACGATTGTTCCATGTGTTCAGAACGCAACCCACCATGTCCAGGGCCTTCCATTCAGTGGGTAAGCTCTTGGTTTCAGTTGCTCTGTTTTGTGCAGTTTGCTGGATGAAAGTGTTTGCATGTTTGGCTTGAATAGAAAGTACATATCTGCTACACACCAAGGACACAGCTCTTTGCCTTGAACTTGGCCTTTGGTTCCTATTAAAAACTACTCCAGATTGCCAACTACTCTAAGAAAGGACAATTTGTAACCCTGACAGTAGCATTTTTGGTGACATAATGTTAAAGTTTGGACGTCATTTTAAAAATATAATTTCTTTTATTATTAAGGTTTTATTAAGGTTTTTTTTTTTTTTATTTTAGTAAGGTGTTGTATTTGTTATATTTACAGATTCAGTGCGACAGCTGTAACCGATGGTTCCATGAACAGTGTGTGCAGTGGGACACACCACAGCTTGAAGATGCACAAAATGCACCCTGGGATTGCTGTTTCTGCAAAGCTTAATCCAGAAATTACAGGTGGAGGGCTGGATTCTGAAATACACTGCTACTTCAATATATATATATATGTATTTCAAATGGTTTATGAAGTTGTTCATTAGTATTATTCTGTGAAATCTGAAATGATTTAAAATTAGTTGAATAGCGTAGAATTACGTATCTGGAATGTGATTGGTCCTTGGTTGGAGTAAAGCACTCAACATGTTAAAACATACATTTACTTTTCTTTGACAGCTTAGGTCCTCTCATGTACATGACCAATTTACTGTTTACTTTATTTGTCACATTTAAACAATAGAACATAATGAAAGCTTTTGTGTGAAACCTGTAGTACAATAATAGTAATGCATATGTGGATGTTTGGAGAAAGTTCCTGATTTCAGCTTGTGTTTGAGCAATAATGCCTGTATAAACGTCAAAGAATGGTCAGTGCTTGCATTGTTCTACACTAAAACCTTGTGAAAGTTGACACAGATAGAGACATGAAAATATTTTTGTAATATTATAATTTTTACTCGATTCTGTAAGTACTATAATTTCTACTAGATTTCAACTGTTGTTTCTGATACCTACTCCTATAAATACTATTGTGGTTTCTGAAAAAAAAAAATGTGATGTGAAATGCATTATACAAATGAATGTAAATTAAACTGATTAAGCCATTGCATTGTTGGTTACTGTACACTGTACTGTATATATATATGTACATTGTCCACATTTGTTTATATATATATAAATACATATATATTTTATATATGTGTGTGTGTGTTTACTGTACCTTTTAAAAGATGGACCTATATTTAATCATATGTAAATGTAGACTGGGCATTAATAACAGATTAGTAACAGGTCGAATTCCATTGTTGGACCAATTGGTGGCGCTATATGTCAGCTTCCTTTGGGGGTGATATAAAAATCCACTGGGGGCTTATTCCCAAGTCTCTTGACTGTCACCACACAAAATTACAGTCATTTCCAATTTAGCATTTAGAAGTTATGCTCCCATGAAGTTGACAGAAATGACAATTCAGTAACAGGTCAATTGCTTCATTGGCCCAATTGGTGGCGCTATATCTCAGCTTCCTTTGGGGGTGATATAAAAAATCCACTGGGGGCTTATTCCCAAGTCTCTTGACTGTCACCACACAAAATTACAGTCATTTCCAATTTAGCATTTAGAAGTTATGGTCCCATGAAGTTGACAGAAATGACAATTCAGTAACAGGCCAATTGCTTCATTGGCCCAATTGGTGGCGCTATATCTCAGCTTCCTTTGGGGGTGATATAAAAAATCCACTGGGGGCTTATTCCCAAGTCTCTTGACTGTCACCACACAAAATTACAGTCATTTCCAATTTAGCATTTAGAAGTTATGCTCCCATGAAGTTGACAGAAATGACAATTCAGTAACAGGTCAATTGCTTCATTGGCCCAATTGGTGGCGCTATATCTCAGCTTCCTTTGGGGGTGATATAAAAAATCCACTGGGGGCTTATTCCCAAGTCTCTTGACTGTCACCACACAAAATTACAGTCATTTCCAATTTAGCATTTAGAAGTTATGGTCCCATGAAGTTGACAGAAATAACAATTCAGTAACAGGCCAATTGCTTCATTGGCCCAATTGGTGGCGCTATATCTCAGCTTCCTTTGGGGGTGATATAAAAATTCCACTGGGGGCTTATTCCCAAGTCTCTTGACTGTCACCACACAAAATTACAGTCATTTCCAATTTAGCATTTAGAAGTTATGCTCCCATGAAGTTGACAGAAATGACAATTCAGTAACAGGTCAATTGCTTCATTGGCCCAATTGGTGGCGCTATATCTCAGCTTCCTTTGGGGGTGATATAAAAATCCACTGGGGGCTTATTCCCAAGTCTCTTGACTGTCACCACACAAAATTACAGTCATTTCCAATTTAGCATTTAGAAGTTATGCTCCCATGAAGTTGACAGAAATGACAATTCAGTAACAGGTCAATTGCTTCATTGGCCCAATTGGTGGCGCTATATCTCAGCTTCCTTTGGGGGTGATATAAAAAATCCACTGGGGGCTTATTCCCAAGTCTCTTGACTGTCACCACACAAAATTACAGTCATTTCCAATTTAGCATTTAGAAGTTATGCTCCCATGAAGTTGACAGAAATAACAATTCAGTAACAGGCCAATTGCTTCATTGGCCCAATTGGTGGCGCTATATCTCAGCTTCCTTTGGGGGTGATATAAAAATTCCACTGGGGGCTTATTCCCAAGTCTCTTGACTGTCACCACACAAAATTACAGTCATTTCCAATTTAGCATTTAGAAGTTATGCTCCCATGAATTTGACAGAAATGACAATTCAGTAACAGGTCAATTGCTTCATTGGCCCAATTGGTGGCGCTATATCTCAGCTTCCTTTGGGGGTGATATAAAAAATCCACTGGGGGCTTATTCCCAAGTCTCTTGACTGTCACCACACAAAATTACAGTCATTTCCAATTTAGCATTTAGAAGTTATGCTCCCATGAAGTTGACAGAAATGACAATTCAGTAACAGGCCAATTGCTTTATTGGCCCAATTGGTGGCGCTATATCTCAGCTTCCTTTGGGGGTGATATAAAAAATCCACTGGGGGCTTATTCCCAAGTCTCTTGACTGTCACCACACAAAATTACAGTCATTTCCAATTTAGCATTTACAAGTTATGCTCCCATGAAGTTGACAGAAATGACAATTCAGTAACAGGCCAATTGCTTCATTGGCCCAATTGGTGGCGCTATATCTCAGCTTCCTTTGGGGGTGATATAAAAAATCCACTGGGGGCTTATTCCCAAGTCTCTTGACTGTCACCACACAAAATTACAGTCATTTCCAATTTAGCATTTAGAAGTTATGCTCCCATGAAGTTGACAGAAATAACAATTCAGTAACAGGTCAATTGCTTCATTGGCCCAATTGGTGGCGCTATATCTCAGCTTCCTTTGGGGGTGATATAAAAAATCCACTGGGGGCTTATTCCCAAGTCTCTTGACTGTCACCACACAAAATTACAGTCATTTCCAATTTAGCATTTAGAAGTTATGCTCCCATGAAGTTGACAGAAATGACAATTCAGTAACAGGCCAATTGCTTCATTGGCCCAATTGGTGGCGCTATATCTCAGCTTCCTTTGGGGGTGATATAAAAAATCCACTGGGGGCTTATTCCCAAGTCTCTTGACTGTCACCACACAAAATTACAGTCATTTCCAATTTAGCATTTAGAAGTTATGCTCCCATGAAGTTGACAGAAATGACAATTCAGTAACAGGTCAATTGCTTCATTGACCCAATTGGTGGCGCTATATCTCAGCTTCCTTTGGGGGTGATATAAAAAATCCACTGGGGGCTTATTCCCAAGTCTCTTGACTGTCACCACACAAAATTACAGTCATTTCCAATTTAGCATTTAGAAGTTATGCTCCCATGAAGTTGACAGAAATGACAATTCAGTAACAGGTCAATTGCTTCATTGGCCCAATTGGTGGCGCTATATCTCAGCTTCCTTTGGGGGTGATATAAAAAATTCACTGGGGGCTTATTCCCAAGTCTCTTGACTGTCACCACACAAAATTACAGTCATTTCCAATTTAGCATTTAGAAGTTATGCTCCCATGAAGTTGACAGAAATAACAATTCAGTAACAGGCCAATTGCTTCATTGGCCCAATTGGTGGCGCTATATCTCAGCTTCCTTTGGGGGTGATATAAAAATTCCACTGGGGGCTTATTCCCAAGTCTCTTGACTGTCACCACACAAAATTACAGTCATTTCCAATTTAGCATTTAGAAGTTATGCTCCCATGAAGTTGACAGAAATGACAATTCAGTAACAGGTCAATTGCTTCATTGGCCCAATTGGTGGCGCTATATCTCAGCTTCCTTTGGGGGTGATATAAAAAATCCACTGGGGGCTTATTCCCAAGTCTCTTGACTGTCACCACACAAAATTACAGTCATTTCCAATTTAGCATTTAGAAGTTATGCTCCCATGAAGTTGACAGAAATGACAATTCAGTAACAGGCCAATTGCTTTATTGGCCCAATTGGTGGCGCTATATCTCAGCTTCCTTTGGGGGTGATATAAAAAATCCACTGGGGGCTTATTCCCAAGTCTCTTGACTGTCACCACACAAAATTACAGTCATTTCCAATTTAGCATTTAGAAGTTATGGTCCCATGAAGTTGACAGAAATGACAATTCAGTAACAGGTCAAATTGCTTCATTGGCCCAATTGGTGGCGCTATATCTCAGCTTCCTTTGGGGGTGATATAAAAAATCCACTGGGGGCTTATTCCCAAGTCTCTTGACTGTCACCACACAAAATTACAGTCATTTCCAATTTAGCATTTAGAAGTTATGCTCCCATGAAGTTGACAGAAATGACAATTCAGTAACAGGTCAATTGCTTCATTGGCCCAATTGGTGGCGCTATATCTCAGCTTCCTTTGGGGGTGATATAAAAAATCCACTGGGGGCTTATTCCCAAGTCTCTTGACTGTCACCACACAAAATTACAGTCATTTCCAATTTAGCATTTAGAAGTTATGCTCCCATGAAGTTGACAGAAATAACAATTCAGTAACAGGCCAATTGCTTTATTGGCCCAATTGGTGGCGCTATATCTCAGCTTCCTTTGGGGGTGATATAAAAAATCCACTGGGGGCTTATTCCCAAGTCTCTTGACTGTCACCACACAAAATTACAGTCATTTCCAATTTAGCATTTAGAAGTTATGCTCCCATGAAGTTGACAGAAATGACAATTCAGTAACAGGTCAATTGCTTCATTGGCCCAATTGGTGGCGCTATATCTCAGCTTCCTTTGGGGGTGATATAAAAAATCCACTGGGGGCTTATTCCCAAGTCTCTTGACTGTCACCACACAAAATTACAGTCATTTCCAATTTAGCATTTACAAGTTATGGTCCCATGAACTTGACAGATATGTGAGTTGAGTAACTGGTCAGATTACTTAATTTGTCATATTGTATAATTTGTCAAGTTCACAAATCCATGGGGCAGCCGTGGTGTAATGGTCAGGGTGTCAGGCATGTAACCGAAAGGTTGCGGGTTCGGGTCCCAGGTCCGGCAGGGTTTGAAAGTACCTCAATACCGTGTTTGTTCACTACACACTACTGTGTGTATTACTGTACAGTGAAGAAATTCCGAGTATGGCTCTCCATTTTTGGCCACACGTCACGTAATTTCCTTTCCTTTTCCATAAATGTGAAGAACTGATGAGTGCTATATAATGCTTACTGCCATTCACTTTCTGTAAAATTCTACACTAAAACATCGTGAACACAGATAGAGACATGGCTGTTCAGAAAAAGTATTTATTGAAATGTTCATGGTAAGTGTAAAGAAATTTTAATAATGCATGTAGAAAAAAAGGAGCAAATACTAAGTGTTAGAATGTACACAGACTGTATTTATTTTTCCTGAAAACTCCACAGTATAATTTATTGAAATGTAATATAACTGTAATGTACAATATAAATACGTTTTGTAAATACTTTTCTCCTATTTCCGAGCACATTTAATTTTTAACTGCTGAAATATAGTTGTTGCTCAGCCTTTTTGGGCGCTTCGTGTCTCCGTACCGTAATTCCACTAATAGACGTGCAGCAAACTACAGATGGCGGCTCACTTGACCGGGTGTTCTCAGATGGCGGCTCACTTGACCGCGGTTCAGTATTGTTTATATGTTTGTACTCTGCTGTTATAATACTACTGCTAATTAGTTTATCTTTGTCATTTACGCCAAGTTTATGTATATTTAGTCCGCATCTCAGGTAGCGCGCATGCGCTCTAGAGTTGATTTCCTCTTCAGTGGCAGCACGTGCACAGTAGGGACGCTCACGTGAAGAGTTCATGCAGAGTTTAATGCACACATTTTTACTCAGTTTAAGATACTGATTATGATATTGTTTGTTACGTTTATCTCTATTGAACAGTCATTTATAAAAATAAGCTTTGTTAACGTTGTATTGTGTTTTGTATATCTATATTCATACTTCTGTTTGTATTCTATATTTTCAGAACCACACTATTTTTTCAAACAAACAAAAAAAAAAAAAAAAAAAAAAAAAAACCTAAACAAAACCAGTCCATTTTCTTTTCGATTTTGATTTGGGCCACTTTCACATGTGGTCCTAAATCCAATTCAGAACAGATATTTTGCAATGCGACCGCAGTCTCAATCATCAGTTGGATTCAACGTGACTTTTAAATCACTCTACATCATTATTCCATGCTGAGATTTTACATACCGTTCCGGGGTGCGTTTCCCAAAAGTATCATTAGCTAATTATGGTGGTTAGGTCCATTGAACTCTATTGGTAACGACGGAACTTGCGACCATAGTTGGTTTTTGGAAATGCACCCCTTTATTATATATTTATCGTAAAGTTGGACGTTGCAAAGCCCAGTGTAAGGCTTACACCCAGCTTTTTTATGTCTAGCTGGTGCAACCGGACCCTGGTCATTCGGCAAATGTAACATACATTTGCTGAGGTTCTGTGTATTAGCTACAGTGAAAGCTAAGTGTTCGTACTGTAAATATTTAAAAACTTTGCTCACTTTCTCCCCGTCTTTGTCCTCCTTATCGTGAAATAGCTAACCGTGGCACATCAGCTCAGAAACTGCTGAACGCATGCTCATTTCAGCAGCCGCCATGTTTATTAGGCTACGTATAAAAGCGTGTCTCTTCCCGTTTGGGGCAAAAAAATAACGACTGTCATTCGTTCACAGTCCTACTGAAGTCCCCTTAGCTTTAAAATCACTGTAAACTTCTGACTGGTTTTCATTAATTTGATTGTAAATATGTTCAGTGTAGGAAAGAAGTCTAAATACTGTGACTGTAGGTGCATAACAGGAAGAAGCCCTTCACCAGCAAACTAAACACAGATGAAACAAAACACCCACTGTGTTGCACAAGATCTTTGTCCAGCAGATCACAGATCAAATCAAATAATTTCTGAAGAAAACTGACTACAGTGTGTTTCTGTTTGACTCAGAAACTCAGCTGCTTTTGTCACAGCTCAGTAAGATTGTCAATGTGAGAAGATCTTTGCCATTTACAACAACTGAATGATTATAAAACCACCTTAATATCCATAAGATTTGAAAAATTAAAAAATCATGAAATGCAAGTTGACAAATCCAATATTCACGCAATTTATTACGTGTTTCATTTTTGTTTATTAGTTGAAAAGCACATATTAATGCCTTATTCTGCATGACAATATTTTAGATCTTAGAACTTAACAACTACCTAACAAACTATTAATTAGCAGTGAATTAGGAGTTTTTATTGAGGCAAAAGTCATAGTTATTAGTTAGTTAATGGTTTGAATTGGTGCCCAAGCGAAAGTGTGATAATATAGTTTATCAAAACACACATCAGAGAGTGTATGTGTGTGAACTAGGAGGGTCAAACTTTGTAGTGGGAGGATTCACATCAGATTGATTTTTATCAGCAGATAGTCTTATTATTACAACAAACTTTTCACTATACATTTGAAGAAAATGTTTCACACACTTCATTTGTACTGTTTGTGCAATTGGTGTCCGATTGGTAAGTTACAAATATATATTTTATGGCCTAATGTCTTCCTGTTTTCAGAGAGCCTGTGTTAATGAGCCAAATACAAATATATGAATCTATCGAAAGTGTCAAGAGGAATTGAACTTGGTTTTAATAGTTTTACTCTGCAGTAATTAACTTGTGTAACTTCACATACTTTTAGCACTCTACAAGCAGATAAAACATATTAAAGATCAAATTGCTGGTTCACATTGTCTGTTAATGTATATTAGAGACTTTCTTTCTTTTTTTCAATGTTTAAATGTTACAGACAAGATCTGATTTCATGCTCTGTAAACCATCAAAAGCTTTAATCTGTGACTAAATGTTCTCCAGGTGTGTTTGGTGAGTCATTATCAGTGATGAAGGGAGATTCTTTCACTCTAAACACTGATGTTACTAAAATACATGACGACAATGACATACTGTAGAATGTTAGACCTAGAAAGTCTCTGATGGCTCAGATCATTAGAGCTGATGGAATCATTAGAGTGAATGGTCCTGATGGGAGATTCAGACACAAACTAAAGTTGGACAATCAAACTGGATCGCTTACCATCACAAACATCACAACTGAGCACGCTGGACTCTATGACGTAAAGATAATTGGAGCAAAACTGACAACAAAAACATTTAGTGTTTCTGTCTGTGGTGAGTTGAGATCCATTTGTCCAAATATTCACATATTCTTGTATTAATAATAATAATAATAATAATAATAATAATAAAAAAAAAAAAAAACATATTTGGGGTTCAGTACAAGTTCAGCTTATTCGACTGCATTTGTGGCATACAGTTAATTAACCCTTTGAGCGGTACGGTCCCACATATCGGATTTATAACGTTTGGCGACATCACACAACTGCCAAATTCAAACTGCGTTTTCGCGGGTTGGCCGGCGCTGCGCTTGTCATATAATCACAATTATGCAGTTTTTTCAACCACATAACCTTTATTTTTTAAATGCACTACATGGTCCTTTAGAGTCACGTCCTCACAACTTGCCAGTTTGGTCGCTGAGACGTACTCACCGCGTTCCAGCGACGTACGAAATAACATCGCTACGACGAATATGGGAATCACAAAGTTACGTGGCTGGAACGTTATTTGGTACGTCGCTGCGACGAATACGGTCCGTTCCAGTAATGTTGTCACGACTTAACTGTGTTAGCTGGGATATCTCTTTTTTTATCGCAAACTGACATCTAATTGCGATCATGCACTTGTTAACATGTACTCACAGTATAACGCTGTGCTACTTTTAGACGTTTTAACTAATAATAATATTATAATAATATTTCACAATATTACTGTTTTTTTTTTTGTTTTTTCTTGTATTTTTGTTTAAATAAATACAGGCTTTATGAGCATATTTGTTTTTAAAGAACATTAAAAATCATACTGATTTCCCAAATATTTTAAAGTAGTTTATCTGTATCTAACTGTAAGAATTCTCACTCTATCTGTCTTTGATTGTATCTGTCATCCCTCTGTCTGTATCTGACCGTATCATTGTTTTGTAAAAAATATGTAATGTATTAATGTATCTCTTTGATCTTTTTAAATATTTTTAGCCACTCTTTGCATCCTGGGATGGGACAGCGTCTGGAGCTGAACTGTTCTTCTTTTTTGATCAGAAGTTTTGTTGAACTCACTTGGGACTTTGTTTTTTTTGCAATGCTGTGAAAATTTATCACTGTCATTGTGGTATTTAGAAGAGTTTAATTATGACCATGTTGGTTAAACTTAAATTTAAAGTTATGCAGGGTAATATATGTTTCAAGTAAATATTTTTGTGCCCAATTTATTTTGGAATTCAAAATAATACTAAATGCACTGCTCTATGATATTTCTTTCATGCAAATTTGGGAGTCATATGTTAAAATTTGACCTGTTTATCAAAATTAAGATGTCAAATTATTATTATTATTATTAAATAATAGGTGCACAAGTTTCACACTGTACAACACTTTATGTAGTTAAATATTGTTAAAATGCTTATGCAGTTAATGAATTGTTTATATTGCCAGTCATTAATATTCAGCAATCTGGAAAATATATACTGCATATATAGAACACACAAAAATAAAGTAGTTTACTGTAAAAAAAAAAAAAATAATATATATATATATATATACAAATACAGTTATTTGCTGTAATCAGTACAAATACAGGACAATGCTGTAAATTTAAATTACAGCAGCGCTGCTGCCAGTATAATGCTGTAAAATTTACAGGAAATGTTTTAAAGCATACAGTACACAGCTTGAGCATCAGTCAGTAACAGTCACAAAATCTACTATAAAACAATACATTGCATAAAATATACATTTGGTATTTTGTAGTTGCTTCTATCCACTGTGTCTTTTAGTGCACTTCTTAGAAGTTTAGTTTAGTGATCGATGACACAATTGTGAGATTTCATGGACTGCCCATAAAATATCAGTTTAGAGTTGACAAAGCTGGGTGAACATGGAATAAAGTGCACCATTAACCCTTTTCCACCAAGACAGTTCAAGTGCTGGTTCAGAGCCAGAGACTAGTTTCAAATCGTTTTTTGCCTTTGACACCCAAAGCACCAGTTTGTAACCAGGAAAAGAGGTTCATAAGTAGCACCAAAACCTTGTTGGTCTAGAAAAAAAGAACCGCTTATGGGCTGATCACGGATTACCAACACAGAACCAGCAACAGCACTAGCTCTAAACTAGCACCCGGTTCCTGCTGGTGGAAAAGGTGCCTGTGACATTTCTTGGCCACAATGCCCATCTTGAAAACATACTTGGGTTCATAGCAAATTATAAATAAATATAAACAACATTTAATATGCCAAGATCACATTTATATCCACCCAAACAATCCGTTAGTTATTGGACTGATGGCTCAAATAAACGGCAAACCCTTCCTGTAAATACCTTAAACAATCTGAAAGAGCCCAGTGAAATTCAGATTGAAAGGGGTAGGACTGACCTGAAATAATCTGATCTAGAGGATCACATTAAACATGTAAACGCTTAAATCTTCTCAGTCAGATTCAAAAACATGTATAGTGTCAGTATGCTTATTTAGATGTTATGAACTGGTTAGAGACTGAATATTCAATAAACATTTGCTCTTTCGACATATGTCAGCCTTCTTTTTTGGTATGTTATCAAGGCAAAAACGGTAGTTATACTTGCGGCAGCCTGAGTAACGTAGCACAATGGCTTTCTCTGGTTTCTGAATTTCATAATTCATGTGAACCTTTTTTTTAACCTTTTTATCTCCTGTGTTCTCAGAAGTCATCAGTTTGTTAAACTTTTACCGTGGTGAAGGGGAACTATGACAAACTTATGTTCCCATTTGCTCCACAATAATATTTGTATGACTTCACTTCAAAAAGAATGAAAGGACCATTTGTTTAAAAATGGTTTGGACAAGAGACTTCATGTCGCTGGTGTTGATGCAGACTGCTGATTACTATGATGAGCAGTTTCCCTATTAACAACATTCATTTGAATATCATTTGGCCAAGAAATTTTGTTTTTCATCATTCTCCTGAAAGAAAGAAAACAGAATAACAGAAGGTGAAACAAATGATCAGGATCCAGTTACACAAACAAAAATGTCTTCATACATATGATGTTTGCTCAATGTAAAGACTCATGTTCTTAATTCTGAAGTAAAACAGCACGAGTGAGGTGCTCTTTTTCAATAAGTATTTGAATTATTATTATTATTTATTTTTATTTTTTTTTGCTCTTAGTGCCTTACCTTTTTATCACCCTGGTCTGTTGTGTCTGTTCAAACAATAAAACAAAAGCTTCAGTCAATTAAAATACAAATACACACTTTAACATTTTTACAGATTCTTTTTGTACAATAAATCTCAGATTTACATTTTGTAAGATTAGCTGTATGTAATACTTGCCGCTTGGTTTTGTATATCTCTTGTGGCCACAGTAAGTCACAACAACTACTGCAGCTATGAGCAGGATACCACCACCAACAGCACCAACAATAACAACAACATTTGCTCCTGCAGCAGTTGAAGGTGGACCTGGATTTTAAACAGCAAAAGACAGACGGTCATTATTACTAAAGATCAATTGGAAATTAACTAGATTTTAGAGCAGCATCAGCTAAAAATTGACCAATAAACAAACATTTTTTCCCCCCTTATAATTAACAATAGACTTCAAAATTGTAAAATTTGTGAAGTGACAAATATCAATTGTCTGTCACTTTGATATACATATGACAGATGATCAACAATGAAACCATTCAGTAGGATGATTTTAGTATTTCAAACTCTTTTCTAAAATTGCTCAAGGGAAAAGGCACTGAATAAAAAAAAAAAAAAAAAAAAGAGATACTTACTAGTGACAGGAACGGTGAGAGTGAAGTTTCTATTGATGCGGATTCTGCTGCTGTTGATCTGTAGTTGATAATCCCCAGAGTGTGCGTTTGTAAGGTTCATGATGGTCAGAGATCCAGTCTGATGATCCAGTTTCAGTCTGTCTCTGAATCTGTCATCACACTGATCATCTGTACAGACCTTACTCTGATCTCCAGCAATGAGAATGTCATTAAAATACCATGTTATCACATCATTTGGGTTTTTTATTGCATCTGTATATAATGTGATATTTTCTCCCTCCTTCTTCACTTCATCTTGTTCAGCAACAGAAACATCTGAAACACAAACAATAAGCTGCTTGAAGGTTTTACAACAGCGAGAAGGAACATAACATGAAAACTGATATGACAGTGATAAAACATGCTTTCTAGACTTTCTTTCTGAAAAGTAACATTTATCCACATGTTGTGCTACTAAACACATTTTACATCATTCCTGATGAACTAAAAACATTGTTTTAGTAGATAAAGAGGTAGATTTAAACAAACGATAATAAAGGTGATCAGAAATTACATAAGAATACTATAAAATCATATTAAAGTAAATGTGTATTTAAATCTACAAATTGCAATTCAACAATAAATGTGTTCTTTAAGAGATTATCAGTGAATTAATATACAGGTAAAGAGAATAAACACTTCTGAGAGTTACTACAAAATATTCCCAAACATATAAAGATATGAATATAAATTACTAGACGTATGAAGTTTTGCTTTTAAACAATGACTCACTATGGACAGCAAATTGGAAGGTTGTGTCATATTCGCCATGGTTTTCACTAATGATATTTAGGTAATAAACTCCAGCATCTGTGTTTGTGATGTTCATGATGGTCAGAGATCCAGTCTGATGATCCAGCTTCAGTCTGTCTCTGAATCCCTCAGTACCGTCATTACACTGAACATCTGTACAGTTATTACTGAGATCTCCAGTGATTTGAGCGATGCGAATGTCATGGAAATACCATTTAATTCTGCCTTGTTGGATTGTTTCAACATCAGTTTGTAAAGTGACTGAATCTCCCTGCATCAGAAACACTGACACTCCATTTGTAACAACACTGAAAAAACCTGAAAAAGAAACAAACAGTTCATTAGGTTTTATGCCCATAACAAACAATATTGGCCATAAAATGTTTATTTTGTACTTATTAAAACTGCTCTATTTTCCACCACACCCAGGTACAATGTCAAGTATTTCTACAAAATACTGTTATTTTTGCTCCTACAATTTGAGTCACATCCATAAATAACATTTTCATATACATTTTTATATGGTAACTTCTATACATTACACACCAGTTAATCTGGGGGTGGTTATTATCAATCATGCATTTTTTTTTTCTTTCCCAACATTCCTCCTCAAACTGTGAGATTTAAATGTACAAGACTTGCTTTTCAACATAATGACTCACCATTAACAGTAACTCTGAAGGTCTTTTCCCCATCACTGCTGTATCCATTGCTGATCTGTAGACGATAATCTCCAGCATCTGTGGTTCTGGTGTTCATGATGGTCAGAGATCCAGTCTGATGATCCAGCTTAAGTCTGCCTCTGAATCTTGCAGTATCTTCATTACACTGAACATCTGTGCAGATCTTGCCGAGATCTTCGTTGATTTGAGCGATGCGGGTGCCACCATAATACCATCTAATTCTACCTTGCTGGTTTGTTTCAACACCAGTGTGTAGAGTGACTGAATCTCCCTCCTTTACTGACACTTCACCTGCATCAACACCAGACACACCTGAAGAAACAAACAGACAATCATTAGCCAAAAAAAAATTATACAACAAGGTAGTGTTGAAAAAGGATTTTATAAGGATCATAATAATTACAGGTAAAGAAATATGTCTGGATTCATAAAGTAACACATGCAAACAAACAGCAGAAGAACATCACTGATTTACACATTCACTCATCAGACAAACATACATCAGTCTTATAGACAATCAATAACAACTTAATGAACACGCAGTTTCATTCATAAAAAAAGTACTGCCCTGAATAACATTTATCAGATAATAGATATTTACAAACAGTTCAAGACAAAATAGCATAACACAAAGGAATCAGTTCAAAAGTTCACATAAGCCTGTTGATTTGTAATAGTTGCTCACAAGGCCCATTGTTTGTCCTAAGTAGAGGTTGACCTTCTTGAGCACCAGTGAATGTTTTCACCTTTTGAAGTAGTTTGAGTTTCATCAGTGTGATCCCTCGTATTATGTTAAAATTGTTAACATTTAGCATTTTCTTCAAAGGGTTATGTAAACTTGTGAGCTTCTGTCCTGACCCTCCCCACCCTTATCTGTACATTCACGCAGTGGACATTTTTAGAATTTAACCTCATAATGAATTTATTATTTCTGAACATTGAAGCTGAACAATTTTTCTTTTTGTAGGCTACTAAATGAAAAATTGTGCTACCCACACCCACATTACAATGAGGAGCTTTTCTACCAAATGTTGTTTTTAATCCTGCTATTTTAAGCTCTCTCAAATACAACATGTTTAAATTACCGCAGTAAAGAAATTACCTTGGTATGTCTGCTATAGTAAGGAATGTGAAAAATAGGCACTCTTCATGTTTAACAGGTTTTACCAACAAACACGCAGACTGATCGAATACAAAAACATTGTTTTTAAGTCAAACTCAATTTGTGAAAATTTTCACAATCACAGTTTATTGCGTATCAGTGTTTCTTTATGCTCTGCTCTCTTTTTCTTCTATCATAATGTGCTGTTTCAGTGAATAACGGTTTTCCAAGCCCTTAGATAAATCATACACGTCTTGAATAGACTATTGTGATTTGTGGCATCTTTTACATTTAAGCTTTGGTTGTTGTACCTTTCCTTAAGTCTTTCTTTACTGCGTTGTTCAAGCCGAAATAAAGCGACTGACATTGCTTTTAAAGTAACGTACATCTGATCAGTTATGCAACATTTACTCGCTCGTAGTATGTCATACTACTACTTCTTTTCAAGTTTTGAAACCAAATCACATGACCTAAACATTTGCACGGACCTTTTTAACGCTTTTCAAAATGATTTTTATTCTGTTCTATATACACTTTATTTTCAATCACGGCACCGGAAACTGGGCCTAAACTAGGCTAATGTCACACTCGTTTTTAATCATCGACTAACGGCGAGATCTTCATAGTCAAGTCATAGTCAAGCGAAAGCACACACTCCAAAATGCAAATGGTAAATGTATTTCTGTCGAATATAAAACGATTAGAGCTGATACTTAATCTGCGTCACACCCAAGACAAAGGGGGCTATACATTTAACATGCACGCCCTCCTACTAGCCTATATCTGCTTCTGTTATTTCCCACAAAGCATGTTAACGTCACCCATGTGTGGGACTGCTTTGGTTGAAAACGCAAATAGCGGCTAACCAATAGAAATCCAAAAGAGAAACCAGCATATCTAGAAGCACAAATGTCTTACCGTGGAGTAAGCAGCACCACAATATGGGTGAGATAAAGCGACTATTCTTTTCTAACAGTTTTTCTAAAAAATAAATACAGCTTTGTATATGTAAAAGTGATCTGTTGCTTCGCTGTCTTAATGGCGAAGCCATCATTTCACTCGAAGAAGAAGTGCAAATCTTTTTCTGTGGTTTTTGGCAGTTTGCAAACGAGGTGCATTACCTCTGTCTTCTGGACTGAGGTATTAATTCACCGGGATGTTAAGTGAAAGTGAGCGATTCCCTACGAACTGTAGCGGGATGACGTAATCACGTGTCGTCACGTTCTTTACTCTGTATTAAATACTTTTTAGGTTCCAACATACCCCCTTACTGTAATTTATTTCTCCTCTTCTTACTTCTATCTTCTTTACGTTATTAATGTTCTCCTGAAGGTGAATGTATATTTCATCTGTTCGATTAAAAAAAAAAAAAAAAAAAAAAAAAAAAACTTTTTAGGTTCCTAAAAAAAAAAATCGTATATATATATATATATAAGGATATTAAGCAGATGTCTAGAATGTTGTTCTGCTATGTGTTTGCTGCTTCTTAAAAAATGTATATATGATTTGGTTTCATTATTTTGGTTATGGCCATAATTATATGGATACATTTAAACATTATTACACTTTCTCAGACACATACAAGAGACTATGAGAATAGTACACAATTATGGTAGTTAGTCGGTAAGCACTGGCTTTGTTTTAAGACAAATCACCAAAATGAAAATTTTATTCAGTAAAAACAGAATGTGTACATCTGCCATTATTAAGCCGAAGGTTATATCCATTTTTAGAGAACTGAAAAATCAAATAACTAATTTTAAGCCATTTGTAGGAACCATGTAAACATTCATGTGTGATGTCATGTGACCATGGGAAAATACAATCTTAAAAATAAAGGTGCTTTAAAAGGTTCTTAACAGCGATGCCATAGAAGAACCATTTTTGGTTCCACAAAGGACCATTCAGACAAAGGTTCTTTAAAGAACCATCTCTTTCTTACCTTTTTATAATCTAAAGAACCTTGTTTACCCACAAAGAACCTTTGGTGAAACAGAAAGGATCTTCAGATGTTAAAGGTTCTTTATGGAACAATGTAGACAAAAAGGCATCATGAAGCACCTTTATTTTTAAGAGTGTATGGGAGTGTCATTAATTAATTGATAATTAAAGGATGGCAGGAAAGAAGGGGGTGACCAACAGGGGGTGAGTGTGGGAGTACACATTCATTTGTTGACCGTAAATTAATTCACACTTTTTGTCTTAAAATAATAATACGATCCTTAAAGAAATGGCTCAATGTTTGTAAAGTATTTGATGGATAAAATAAACTTTAAGATGCAAATGTAAATAATTATTGACGTGTCACAAGTTATTCCGTCACACAGCTCCTCTGGCTTTTAGGCCATTACACCACTCACACATGTCAGCAAAAATAGGCTTTGGTGGTTAAAAAAATCTAATAAAAATAAAATAAATAGATAAAGTGTGTGTGTGTGTGTGTGTGTGTGTGTGTGTGTTCTGTTTTAATATCTCTATCAATATTCAATATCTGTTTCAATATCAGAATCACAAAATGTGATTGTGATGAATATTGAATTGAACAATCCCCTTACCATAACCAGGAACTGGGGTGAAAGAAACAGTGTCTTTTCACCATGGCGACAACACGCCACTAAAGCAGAATGTGTTCTGCTTTATGTAGCTTCATCACAGGAAAAGTAACCACAACCATGTCACATAGGCTAGATCTAAGTGGCTACTAGGCAACCCCATATCCCATTGGTTCTTAGTCCTGTTCCTGGGGGTCCATTGCTCTGCACGTTTTGCATGTCTCCCTTATTTAACACACCTGATTGATATCATCAGCTCATTAGGAGAGAGAGATCCATGAATTGAACTAATGAGCTGATGATCTTAAACAAGCGTTAAATAAGAGAGACATGCAAAATGTGCAGAGCAGCAGACCTCCAGGACCACGATTGAGAACCACTGCCATATCATATGCATACACCAGGGTTAGGGTTAGGGTTAATCCTCAAATCTGGTTCACAAGATCCTATTTCCTGCAGTTTGGCTCTAACCCTAATCAAACACATCTGAATGTGCTAATCAGTGTCTTCAGGATCATTAGAAAATCACAGGTAGGTGAGTTTGATCAGGGTTGGAGTTAAACTCTACACCGCATTGGCCCTCCAGGGCAAGATTTGAGGAACCCTGACATACACTAACACTGTTGAGAGAAATAACTGTGTTGTTCTCTGCTCTTCTCTTCTGAGCTTCCTTTATAATCACTGAATAGCTATCATTCATCTTAGCTCATCGCAGTTTCACAAAGTTCTGTTACAATCAGTGAAGTTTTTTAAATCTCTCATTTCCATTGTGTTTATACTGGGGGCTTCATCCCTTCTCCTAGATGGCTTCTGTCCTGCAGATTTCAGCTCCAAGCCCAATCAAACACACCTGAACAGCTAATTAAGGTGTTTAGGGTTACTTGACAATTGCAGAAAGGTGTGTTTGAGAAGGATTGGAAATGAAGTCTGCAGGATGGTATCTCTCCAGGACCAGGATGATCTCTGGCCTTGACTTAATGAAATGATTAGCAAGCTTGCAAAACTTAGCACTGGACAAAATGTGTTTCTTCAGTGTGATTCTCACATAGACTGTTTACTTCAACATATGGACATTTTTGAAATTATGCCATTATGAAATTATGACTTCTGTTCATTGACTTCTACCTTTAATTCAATTGAACATATTCAGATAATCAAGAAACAGTGCCTGCATGTTCCATCCCCACTAATACATAGGATTTATAGTTGTCTTTCTAACAGACCACAATTGATCAGAATAATTCATTATTGTCCACCCTTGTTCTCAACGCTGGCATTCCCCAGGCAATCGTACTGAGACCATTTCTTTATATTCTCTATACAAATATCCTCTATTTCAAAAATCCTTTCAGGATTATCATTGATGGAGAGATGACTGAAAGGGTGGAGCAAAAGCTTAACTTTAGTCAGCATACTTGTATTCATATCAAGAGAAGTTGTTACAACGGAAGAAGCCCTTTAACTACAAACTAAACTCACATCAAACCAATGGCCACATACAAGATGTTTGTCCACCCTACAAATCAAACTGTTTCCATAGAAATCAGACCACAGTAGGTTTCAGTTTGACTCAGAAGCCGAGCTGCTCATTTCACACCTTTGTAAGACTACACTAATGAGAGATGGCAGACGGTTTTAGTAACTATCAGTTTAGTTTTTCCATACACAGTCATTTATATATGAGCAATTAAATTAAATTACAAAACAAGAAAAGTAAGCTTTTTTTTAACCATTTATTTCTTAGAGATTTACATAATGTTCTTCTAATTATACATATATAATACATAAGACATCTAGATTTTCATTGATAATGGCATGGTTGTTTTCACTATTAAAACTGGTAACGTCTTAATAAAAGTGATACGGATGTTTTTATGTAAGTACATAACATGCATTCAAGTAGTGGGAACTGGTAGGGTCAAACTCTGTTAGGGGAGGATTCACAACAGCCATTGTTTTCAGCAGATAGTCCTTTTAGGTCAGAGTTTAACTGAACAACTGTAGAAAATGTTTTACATGTTTCCTTTGTTCTGTTTGTGCTGGTGGTGTCTGATTGGTAAGTTATATATGCATGGCATTTTAATTAATTAATTCATTTATTTATTTATTTTTTAGAAAAGCATAACAAACAACTGTTAGTTTTCACTTGCCATTTTCTCAGATCAAACTAATATTGTGTGATCTGCACACAATATGTATGGAAATGTATTAAAATGTTAAAAGCAAATGAAAAAGTATATGGAATTGTTTTAATGTGAATAAACCCAACCAGTGGAGGCTCAGGAAGTGAGATGTGTTTCAAATGCAAGGTGTTGTTTTTTTTTTTTTAAACTATACAAAAAGCCATCTCTAAAATGATTACAAATAAATTCACACAAAAATATTAAAAATTCATTAGTCTAAAAACAAACAGCTGCAGCCTTAATCTATTTCTGTATGTTTTCAGGTGTGTTTGGCAGTAAAGCAAATGAAATGCAGTCAGTGTCTGTGATGGAGGAAGACTCACTTTACAAACTTTTGTTATTAAAATACATGAAGACAATGACATACTATGGAAATTTGAAGCCGGAACATCCCTCATTGCTAAAATCAGCATTGAGAACCAATTCTTCTCCACATTTGATGGTGCTGATGGAAAATTCAGAGACAAACTGAAGCTGGACAAACAAACTGGATCTCTGACTATCACAAACATCACAACTCAACATGCTGGAGTTTATCAACTAGAGATAAATGGGGTGAAATGGTCATCAAAAACATTCAGTGTTTCTGTCTATGGTGAGTATAGATCATTTGTTTTATCCTTAATGTATTTAGCAGTTAAACAATTCACATTTTTGTCATTATGCTTACCACAAAGAAATTCTGACTACCGGTAAGGTCTTTGTCTAGATGGTGTTGTGTTGGTAAGGTGGATGGTGTGGTGAATTAGCTCTGTTTGCCCAGGCCTTTGACAAAACAAAGCGGGGAACTGGTCTAGTAAGTGCTGCAATTCTTGGCGCTTGATGTCCTCTAGGTGAGTCAGACTCACCACAGACGCGTGCCTCTCTGCAACCTCAGAACCATCTTCCTCTTCCACATACGTCACCTTCCAAACCATCAGCGCTGACTTGGGCTTCCTCTCTGGTGGTTCCTACTACTCTTTAAGCAGGTTGTCGTGGTAGGTTTGCTTGGACTTTCCCTTGTCTGGATGGTGGATCTCGTAAGTTACGGTTCCCATCTTCCTGACCACGGTATATGGACCTTGCCAGTTTGCCAGGAGCTTGTTTGAAGAGGTGGGCAGCAAGAGTAGCACCTTCTGCCCCGGTTGGAACTGCCGTAGTCTTGCTTGCTGATCATACCATTGCTTCTGCACTTGTTGATTCATCTGCAGGTTTTCTCTTGCTTGTTCCCGGTACTGCTCTAGACAGTCTCTCATTTCCAGCACATACTGCACAATGCTTCTCTCCTCGGTTTTGTCTGCAGAACCTTCCTCCCAGCTCTTTCTCAGCAGGTCCAGCGGTCCTTGCACTTGCCACCCGTAGAGGAGCTCAAATGGAAAGAAACCACTCGAAGCATAAGGAACTTCCCTGTAAGCAAACAGAACGAAAGGTAGCCACTTGTCCCAGTCTCGTCCCGTGTCTGCAACAAACTTTCGCAGCATATTCTTGAGGGTTTGGTTGAATCTTTTCACCAGTCCATCTGTCTGTGGATGATATGGGCTAGTCCTGATGCCCAACTGTCGGTTCAGCTGCCCCATGAGCCACGATGTGAAGTAAGTGCCTTGATCCATCAAGATCTCCTCTGGAATTCCTACCCTGGAGAAGAGTTGAACGAGGGAATGGATGATCCTAGGTGTGGTGATGGTACGCAGGGGGAACACTTCTAGATACCTCGTTGCATAGTCACTGATTACCAAGATGTACCGATTACCTGCACGGCTTTTCTCCAACGGCCCCACACTGTCAATAACAATCCGCCTGAAAGGTTCAGAAATCACAGGGAGAGGTTGTAAGGGTGCCTTGCTCCTCTGGGGCAAAGCACTGGTTTTCTGACATGTGGTGCATGTGTTGCATTGTGTCAGTACATAAGTGTATAATGTTGGCCAGGGAAAGCATAAGCTTATGTGTGTGTATGTCTTTTGTTGGCCCAGAAGGCCAGCCCATGGAACTGCATGTGCTAGATGTAAGACAAGTGAACAACAACAAGTTGGCACAAGAAGACGGGTCACATCATTGGCATGCATATACAACACATCTTTCATTACACAAGTTAGAAGAATTAGCAGAAGTAGCTTTCTCAAACAATGGTTTCAAAGTCACATAATTTCTTTGCAGTTCAGCAATATTCTGTCATCAAAATCTGGCAGTGGCTGAAGACCTGGTCTTGTACCCAGGTGTGAGCATCATATGGTAGCACCCTCAGCAGCTGCTCCAGTATTATGGCTTCGCCAATCTCCTCCTCTGAGTGCTCTCTTGGTCGGAGTCATTGCTGATACAGGTTCTTGAGGTGATGGTACGTCTCGGTGATTCGCCAGCTGAAACAGTAGGTGATCGAAATCACTGTCGGTAAGTTTCTGGTGAAATGTTGAATTTCTCCAGCAATGCCTCCTTCAGATCCTCGTACACCTCTGTCTGCTCCACATCCATTGCCAAATATGCCTCCAACGCTTGCCCAGTCAGTAGTGGAACCAGATGATAGCTCCACTCCTCCTCAGGCCACCTCCAGGTCCTGGCCAGATGCTTAAACCACTGAAGATAGTTTTCAATATCTTCCCCCTGTTGGAAGATCGGCATCTTTGGTTCAGTTCGCTGCATTGGCTCTCTCGACACAGGAACACTTGGGGAGTCTCCATCGTGTGCTGATCTGCATTCTGTAGATACCCTCTGTGTAGCTGGTGTCAGTAGCTCCATTCGTGGACTCTTGCAGACAGACAATGTTTCAGCATGTCGAGTCAACTGCAGGATAGTCTCACGTAGACCCCAGAGCTCTTGCAGATATCTCTCCTCTCTCTGCTGTTGTGCATCTAGGAACTGACGCATCAGGGAAACCAGTCCCTCACCATCTGTAGCCACTGGAGTGACTGGCTCTGTCCGTGGTGATCTGGACTATTTTGAGGTATCAGGAAGCCCTGCCATCACTTCCTCTTCCTCTGTAGTCTCTGCCGAATTCCAGGCCAGATCCTCCACAGTCGCCTTCTTCACCTGTGATCGTAACCCCGCTCTGGGTTTTCTGCCTTCATCTCCTCGTGAGATGAGCGGTTATGTGTCCGAGTTACGTCCGCAGATTGAGCAGTCGGGCGCAGTAGCTCTCCACCGACTGCGCTGAACAAAAGCACGATAGGAAATGCCTGGATGACGACACAGCTTAAAGCTCATTGGTTCAGACAACCGTGATGTTGCCGTTCTTTTCTAAAATGTTTTATTTTCAATCTAATATCATGTGATTATGTGTTTAAATTATGCATGAATATTCCCAAGCACTATGCCACTGCGATCTCTGCGTGAGATATGTGATTGTTGTCATATTTCTATAAAAATCTAAAATACACGTTTGTATTAGTAGTAAAAATGGATGATAAATATGCATTTTGTATGGAATTAAATAGCAAGCACTTTGAGTGTCTTGTTCATCATATTTATTTTGATATAAAAACAACAGAGCTGAAATTATATCACGTTTATCAGCAACACAGCACGTGAGTGTGATAACGCGATATCCGCCTTTGATCTCGTAGGTATCTGTTCTGTTTCTCGAGGTCAGAACTGTCCGTCTTGACTGCGCTTATTTCACTCCTCCCCTCACTGCAGCCGCCTACTCTGGCCTACATTTCAGGCAAGGCGAGGTGAGGCGCATCTCAAACGAGCCTAGTGTTCCGAAGCATTGCTCGAAATGAGGCTGTCACGTGATCTTTGAAAACGAAGCTTCGTTACCTCACTGACACGTCACGCTAGGCTCAAATACAAAGCGTATCGATTGCGCTATCCCATACCCGTTAGTCTTTCAGTGCAGTGTTATAACTTTATATATATATATATATATATATATATATATATATATATATATATATATATATGTAATTATTATTATTATTATTATTATTTTTTTTTTTTTTTTTTATGTGGTGTATCCCTGTTACTTAAAGTACTACTGTTAAAAAACAATGACGTGTGATTGAATGTCTATTGTCTGAATGAAAATTAAAAAGGACAAAAGTCCTTCCTTAACCACAAACATTTTTGCTATATATATATATATATATATATATATATATATATATATATATATATATATACATATATAGCATAATATATAATTTATATAATATAATTTTTTTGCAATGAAAAATTACGTTAGTTTCTATTGTATCTATTGGCGTATTAAACACTATTTTGGAGGTGAAAAGACAAAAGTTTGATGCAAGTAAAAAATAAAGAACATAAAGCCTTTGTCATTGTATTGTGCAAAATACAATACATTTTGGAAAATCTATGGCTGCACACACACGCCACCTTGCTAATACCATATATGCTTATAAAATGCACAAATAAACCTTACAATAACACCCCAATGAACAAAACATCTAAATGACATTTTGTGTAAGAATTTTTATTGACCAGCAGATGGCGTAGTAGAGAACTGTATCAAAAGCTTCGAAGCATCAACATATATATATATATATATATATATATATATATATATGTGTGTGAGGCGTATCAAGCCGTGCTACACCATGCAGTGAAACATTGTGTATTTTTTTTTTTTTTGTACTTTGTGTATTTTTTCTTATTATTAACAATACACTTCACAATTTTAAAAGTATTAATAGTGCAACATAAACATGACTACTGACTTTTTCTTTAATGTGAATGAGAAGATAATGGAGATTTAAAAAGAGGATTTAAGTATTTTAACTGTGTTCTAAAATCGCTCTAGGGGAAAATGCACTAAATGAAAAAATACTACTCACCACTGACACTGAACACTAAATCTCCTAATGATGCTGAATCTATTGCTGTCGGTTCATAGTGTATAATTTCCAGAGTCTGTGTTTATGATGTTCATGATGGTCAGAGATCCAGTCTGATGATCCAGCTTCAGTCTGTCTCTGACTGACACTGTTCATCTGTACAGATCTTACTCTGATCTCCAGTGATTTCAATGATGAGAATGTTATTATAATACCATGGCATCAAATAAACTGGGTTTTTTTATTTTTCCTGGATGTAAAGTGAGAAAATCTCCCTCCTTTCTCTTCATTTCATTTTGCTCCGAAGCAGGAACATCTGAAACACAAACCAACAGCTGCTGGAGAATCTTTCTGGGAGGATTGTTCTCTCACAAAACACAAGAGAACTGCACATATGAAACCAATAAACCATGCTATCTTGACCTTTAAAGAAATTACCTGTATGTGAGTTAATATACAGATAATAGAAGATATACATATATACAGATATAAGAGAAAAAACGCTTCTGAATGTGACTGCAAAACATTACTAAACTCACTAATTTCAAACACAATGACTCACCATGAACATGAACACTAAAGATCTTTTCACTCTTACTGTCTGTGTTGATTATCTTCAATTTATACTCTACAGAGTGTGAGATTCTGACCTTCATGATGGTCAGAGATCCAGTCTGATGATCCAGCTTTAGTCTGTCGCTGAATCTCTCTTCACATTGATTGCCTATACAGATCTGACTCTTACTCCCAGTGATTTGAGCAATGCGATATTCTTTTCTTGTTGGTTTGTTTTAACACCAGTGTTTAGAGTGAATAATCTTCCTCTATCACAAATACTGCCTCTCTGTCAGCACCAAAACCAGAATCACCTAATAAAATAAGTAATAATTAATAATTAATATCCAAATTATAAGAAAAGAAATCAACATCGCTATTGAAGCGAAAGTGAAAGTACCCTGCTCCTGAAGTGTGTACCTAATAATTAAAAAATTATTATTGATACTGAGTACATTTTACAAACAAAATACATTTTTAGACTATCTTCTTCAAAATTTCATGTTTAATTCAGTGTGTTCCTGATTATTTGTAATGATTTGGAAAACTGAATTTGAATTTGAAATTTACTAGTAATTTCTGAGTGCTTTTTTTTTTTTTTTTTTTTTTTGCCCAGGTGGTGTAAATTTCACATAGTCCATCATTTGCTACATTATACAGAAACAGTATTCAATTAAGTCTAAAAAAAAGTATAAAATGACTGAGTATTGTATATAAGGGGAGTTGTCGACAAAATTTTATCTGTAAGATGTAAGATTTAGTTTTATTAACTTGACACTTTTCCAAAATAAACTTGCAAATAGCAAGGTTAAATATGATTACTGTGTTTCAGCTTTGCATGAGTCAGTTGCAGTTTCTCATCATGTTTCTGTAGATTAAAGTTCAGAGCTGTTCATAGTCGCAGGAGAAGACAACTACAATCTACGCCTACAAACTAAACACACAAGCCCTGAATAGCCATTTTTACCTACAAGATGTCGGTCCACCCAGCAGATCAAACCACATTTCTCAAGAAATCAAACAGCAGCAGGTTTCAGTTTGACTCAGATGATGAACATTAATAAACTGGTACAGTGAGATCGCACACGGTTTTAACTCTGTACTTTTTCCATGTATGCTATAATTGAGTAGCCTACTAAATAAACACATAATATACACATCATAGGTGGTTTTAATGCTGTAGTTTTTCCACATATGCTTTAATTGAGCATAACCATTTTTCAATCACTACAGTTCAGGCTCTGCACTGTAAAAAAAACAAAAACAAAAAAACAATGATTTTTCGAAGTTGTAAATAAAACAGAGATTAATGGAGTACATTTCACAAGGAAGGATTTTTTTTTCTGAAAAAAAAAGTTTAATTCAATTGTTGCTTGTAATTTCTTTGTAATTATTTGTGAAATTTACTTGCAATTTAAGGAAAAAAAAATATTTCTGTTTGTTTTACCATGCAATTTAGTTTATATAAAAGTGTGCACATTTGCAGTAGGAGGGTCAAACTCTGTCGTGGGAGGATTCAAATTAGTTCCATTATGTTTATTTAGATCAGCTGTGCTTTCATTGATAGTCAAACTAGATCAGACTAAACAATGATGTTTCACAAGCTGGTTTTGTTCTGTTTGTCCTGCTGGTGTCTGATTGGTAAGTTATTATTTCCATTGATTTGTTTCATATTTGTTTAATTTATTTACATTTCAGAGTAATAGAATCATGCTGTGGTTCAAGTTAAATCGTTTCTCCCCTCGATCAAATTCCTCTTGTTGTTTAAAAATCTTAATTTCAGTGATTACAAATGCAAATCTTCTGAAAACCTTTCTAAACAAGTAATTGTTTTTGCAGTAATCATAAATGTGTTGAATAAATCCAGAATTTTTACCTTGTACTTTCAAGCTGCATTTAATTTATCATATAATTTGTTGTTGCTGTACAGATCATTTTAAAGCACATCAAAGATCAAACTGATTTACGTGCATCTGTCTGTTCATTTATGTGACATTTTATTTTGTAGCATGTTTCAGCTGCTATCAAAAGTTACAAACTGATCTTATGCTTTCTACACCAAAACAGCATTAATCTGAAAACATTTTATTTATTCTCCAGGTGTGTTTGGTGAATCAGTGTCAGTGATGGAGGGAGATTCTGTCACTTTACACACTTCTGTTACTAAAATACATAAGAATGGAGACATACTGTGGAAATTTGGTGCTGAAAAGTCTCTCATAGCTAAAATCAGAATTGAGAAACAAATCTTCTTCACATCTGATGGTCCTGATGGGAGATTCAGAGACAGACTGAGACTGGACAAACACACTGGATCTCTGACCATCACAAACATCACAACTAAACATGCTGGAGTCTATGAACTAGAGATAAATGGACCTATGTGGTCATTAAAAACATTCAGTGTTTCTGTTCATGGTGAGTAAAAACCTAGTTGTCCTTCTTGTTTTATTAGCTGCTGTTTGCATTGAATTGTTTCTTTCTTATGTTCATTATTATATTTTTGTTTATCATTTCCAGCTCATCTGCCTACTCCTATCATTACCAGAGACTGTTCTTCATCATCATCAAACTGTTCATTGTTGTGTTCAGTGGTGAATGTGAGCCATGTGACTCTCTCCTGGTACAAAGGAAACAGTTTATTGTCCAGCATCAGTGTGTCTGATCTCAGCATCAGTCTCTCTCTACCTCTGGAGGTGGAATATCAGGATAAAAACACCTACAGCTGTGTGATCAACAATCCCATCAACAACCAGACCACACATCTGGACATCAACAAACTTTGTCATACGTGCGCAGGTATGCTGGTGTTGATATTAACCTTGGTTAACTAGTCTGTTCTATGTTATAGTGCTGATATTTGACGGCGTTTGTTGTAGATCAGATTGAGTCATACTCATGGCTCATTTTATCCATTACAGTTCAGGGCTCACCATTGTTTTACATGATGCTGCTCTCTGCTACTGTTGCTGCTGGATCTCTATTGATTGTAGCTGCTGTCGGGATCTTCTTCATCTGCAAGAAATGTAGAAAAATTGACAGAGATGGCAAGTATTAGCTACTGCTTTTTAAATAAGTATTATGATTAATAACAATTTGAGAATGCACTGCAAATATGTGACCCAGTCATAAGGGTCAGTTTTATTTATTTATTTTTTTTAAATTGAGATTTGAAAGCTGAATAAATTAGCTTTCCATTGATGTGTGGTTTGTTAGGACAATATTTGGCCGAGATTTGAACAGTATTTGAACAGTAAGATATTTAATGTATATATATATATATATATATATATATATATATATATATATATATATATATATATATATATATATATATATATATATATATATATATATATATATATATATATATATTTTTTTTTTTTTTTTTCAGGTTTATTTGATGAATGGAAAGTAAAAAAAAAAAAAAAAAAAAAAAAAAAAACTGGAGTAACGGTGCTGAAAATTTTGCTTTGATCACAGAAATAAACTACATTTTAAAAAATATTTAAATATAAAAAGATGCAATCCCGCATGGCTGATGAAGGTCAGTGGACCAAAACGTTGCTTGTGACAATAAACTTTAATATCTAGCAAGTATTGATAGTGTGCAGAATTACATCTTTTTATATTTTTATTCGACGGTGCTCTTGGGGAGACATAAATGCAAAACTGCACTGCAATTGCATTAATTAATGCAAAACTAAAAACCCTTTTTTTCCCTAAAGATTAAGCTGGTGCTCAAATTAAAATCTCTGTGAATTTTAAAAGTTCCCATACTTACCATGATGACTTTTGTTGAGCTTGCTAGTATGATTGAATTTTGCTGTTTTAATACATCTATTATTTTTGAAGCAGCTGAGACTCACGAAGAGATCACTTACACTGATCCAGTGATTTATAAAAGAAAATCATATAAATCGGTAAGAGAATTAGTTATTAATTCACGTTAAATGTCTCTGTATCATTTCACTTGTGTTTTTGTCTGTATAATAATCAATCACATACATCACAAACACAACAATATAAGATGAAAGCATACGATTAGGCAGCGGCTATTTGCACTAAGTGTGAATAGCAATAGATATCATGCTATGTAAAAACTAAGTGAAAGTTAGGCTACATTATGTAAAAATAGACAATAAAGCCCTTCCTAGCCCTTCCCACTCCTTTATTTTCAACGTTTTGATTATTTCCTTCATTTTGATTGAAAATAAATGTCTTTCCGATGTAATATATGAGATGTGAAAAGGGAGAATAATGATTTTGGTAAAAGGCGAATCCGAACTCGGGTCGATCGTATCGAAAACACTGCGCTATGTCAGTTTGAACGAATAATGTTAAGCGTAACTAGTTAGCAACAGGGCATGTTAGCATGAAAAATAAACGCTATTTGTTTATTTAGTTCTTTAAGTAACAAGACTGTTATTTGGACAGTTATTGGTAATTGACCCACATTCGGTGCAGTGACAACCTATGGTGTGTGTGGGTTGAAAAAAAAAATCTCTGAATGACAATTTGCTGTTTAAAACTCCTCATATGAGTGTCTGTGTGTATAATTAAGTTTAGACAGTTTGCAAGAATGTTTAGCGTCAGTTGCATAAAAAATGAAAAAGACGCTGTCGTAGTGAACGAGGCTCTAGAGAGCTGTGTTGCCAGATCAAGTTATTTTAAGCGTTTTTGGAGTTGTGTTTTCCATTTAATTTGATACTTTAGAAAGTTAATAAAGTGGGACGTTGCTGTTTAGGATTAACACTACCGTTATCTTGTCTTATTTACAGAAGAGTAAGTTTTTCGGTTTATTATCTATTTACTGTCCATTTGCTATTTGTTCCCATAGCAAAAATCTGGCAACACTCGCACTTAAACTGACAATAGTCAAAAAAGCTCACGGACAAGCTATTGCTAGCAGGATACCACATAAGGCAAACGCTAAAAACGTCGTAATATTATCTGTCAGAAATGTTATCAACGCTATCAAAAACAATCGCCTTTGTAGGCCTACGCAGATCTAGAACAAGTAGGATACAGAATAAAATGTAATATGCAAACACTAGCCATGAAGTCTATGTTATTTCATTCAGTATATTCTAGTTACATTTTCACAAAATCATGCTAAAAAACATTAATAAGAGCACTAAAATTATCATTTATACAGCAATTGTTAATGAAATTATGAATGAAAACTGTAACATTAACGTGTATTATTGCATGAATAATGAACTATGAAAAATAAAATTATTCACCCCTAACCTATAGCAAAGTACTAACAAATTGTGATTAGATATAATTTAACAATGCTCATCCCTACAAAACAGAAAAAAACATCGTTCACAAGCATCTACACGTCTGTCTCTTTTAAAGTGTTTAGTGCATATACAATTATTTATCTCACTCATTTTCAAACGCTGGTTACGGCCATGACTATGCCTAAAACTATGTTTTAACAATCGTTTCACAACCGCAACAATCAGACCTTAACTGCAGATGACATTCATCTTATTTTTGCAATAGTAGACTAAAAAAAAGACTAATAATTTTATGTTTGTGCTATGCATTTTTTTACAGAAAGAAAATAAAGATGAAGTGCATGTGATATATACATCTATCAACAAGAGAACATAATCAAACTTAAATCTTTTTCTAACAAGACATCATGAAACATCATGAAAATATGCAGGAGGCTCAGGGGTACACTGTTTAACAGTAAAACTAATTATATTGTAATTAAAAAAAAAAAAAAAAAAGACCAAGACATGTAAATGTCTTGAACATAGAAGAAAAATACTCATAGGTGAAGAGACCCTGCTTTATTTATTTATTCACATCTACGCAGACATGTGTTTTGACCTGTTTGACAAAAAGAAAAGTCTGTTTATGAGAATGTATCTGCTGCTAGACGTTTATGTTTGATGTCAGTTTGTGAATGTCTCTGACTGAGCTGTGAGCAGCGTGTCTGTGAATAGCATGTGGTTGAAGGGCTTTTTCCATTCCTGCTTACATAAAACCATTTGATATCACTATTATTGATACTTTATTTTCTTATTATAAATGTCATATTTTCAGTTCAGTCTTTTCAATTTATTTTTTCTGTCAATGCCTGGGTCATTTTATGAATAAATGCAATATGATTTACAATTTATGATTCATGTTTGATTTCTTTCGATTTCATCAGTTTTAAGGGGAAATAAAGTAAAGGTGGCAATGCTGGTAACAAACTTTGTTTTCCGGTAACATAATGGTGCTGCTGTCGAATAGTAAAGCACAGAAATTGTCAGTTTAGAGTGTGAGAATTCAAATCAATTCAATCCATACAAAATTCAAAAATTCAAAAAGTGTTTCTGCCATTTTTGAGTTCCAGTGTTCCATAATGCCATGTGAATAATTACTCTATATTAAAATGCCTTCATTAGACAAACATATCTATTTAAAATTGTTTGAAGACTTCAAAAATGTGCCACTAGTGAAACACCTAATATAATACTACAGATGAATGACTGTTGATGCAGAAAGAGTATTTCTGTGCAAATTATTGTTGCACAATATACCGGTACTTAAAAAAAAGTGTTGTGATACTCTGCTTTTAAAAAGGTACGATTCCTTATTTTACTAGTACCGTACCCTAAAAATGCATTTTAAAAAGAGCCATATTTCTGCGTGTCTGTGTTAGTGAATGGCAGACGTGCAGTTTTGTTTACTGCACACATAAGCTCGTTTACGCTCGTGGTGTTTTCAGCCTCTGGCGCCTCAATATATGAGTATCAGCGCATGAACACAATCTCTAGAACTGCTCTGAGAGTCACTTCATGAAGATTTTACCGTTTCTTTTGTGGAAAACTATCATCATATAATGAAGATCCTAAAGGTCTTCACAGCAACCTGTCAAAAGTTCAGTTTAACTTGACAGTCAGAAATATATTAATATATTACTTAATGTAAAGATACTACTACTACTAATACAATATTATTAAAATAATGTTTAAGGAATATTTACCGAAAAAAAAAATAGACATGCTTTTGATTAATGAAATGTAATGAAATGATTACAGTAGAATCCAGAAAATTAATGGAAAACAGAGATTCACCAACAAAACTGAATTTGAGAAAAATAGAAAAATAATAAAACATATTTCATAAGGCCGTAAAAACATGTACAATTTGATAAATGTTTTTTTTTTTTTTTTTTTAAATGCTGTTATATTCTGCAAGTTTCATGATTTCAATTAATTAGACATGCTTTTTAATTTTTTTTTTTTTTTTTTTATGTAACCATTCAAATAGAGTCTACAAAAATTCAAATGGAACTTAGGAAAAAAAAAAAACAGATTTCATAGGGCCCTGTTTGTTTCATTGTAGTTGTCCTTTAGTTTGTTACTTGCATCTACGTTCTTATTATTAATGACAAAGAATAAAATAATAATAATAATAATAATAATAATAGAAAAATACTAAGTCATGATATAAATTGTTGTTGTGAAATAAAATTTCTATATCATGAAATAAGATTTGGCTATATACTTTAAGCTAATTTACCAATATTGAAAAGATCTCTACACCTATAAGCTCGGTAGTTGTTCGCCATAATCCCGTGAAGTGGCACTGGCATGTGTGAAATGCTTTGTTTTAATAGATAAAATGATCTCTATTTGGATCATCTATTATTCAATTACTTTTCCTGTTGTTCTATGTTTTTGTTGTAGTATCGTGATATTTTAGTCAGGTATCATATCAAAGTCAAATTTTTGGTATTGTGACAACACTAGTGCAAATACAGTAATGGTTTAGATATGACATCTATTAACCGGATTAACCTTGACCCTTTGGTGTTTCATGAAACAAATACATTTCACAGTAGAACAGCCTATGTTAGGTATGTGAGGCTGCTGTCACTTTAAGAACGGATACACAGATCCGATATTTTAATCAGCATTTCTCCCAACTGTTTATGTTCACTTTTGACAGGCATTTAGGTAGGCATGACAGGCATACCTGATACAACCACCAGCAGAACAAAGGTCACATATTCTCACTATAGGATCTGCAGACAGACCTGAATCTGTAGTGACAAAAATTATTACTAAAACTTGGTTTTACAGATATTTTTAACTGATGCTTGAACCACACTGTGGTCACCACTTTTATTATATTGATTTAACTGATAAATGGCGCCATCTGTTGTTTTTTTTTTTTTTTTTTGAGAAACCACTGTGTAATCTTCTGTATAACAAAATGTGGTTTGGGCTGTTGTTTCGAACAGGTTCTGCATGAAAGTATGGTATTACTGGAAGTGTGTTGCTGTTTTTTGTTTGAGTATATTTGTGAGGTGTCAGTATGACTAGCATTCCAACGCTAGCTTTAGCTTAGCTCAGCTATTTCTGGTGACAAACTCTAAAAATCACAACAAATCCACTGATTCCAGCTGTTGAATCCAGTGTTTTAATGATCACATTTAATTCCAGATATTTAGCATTTAAATAGAATTTTTTTTTCAAAATTTATATATATATATATATATATATATATATATATATATTTATTTATTTATTTTTAAAACACTAAAAACTCAAGATGTTTTTCTCAAAACATTCATACACAATGACCATCTCTTACAGAGCGTGTGCTACAGGCTTTTGAGGAGTTTAGCCTATTACAGTACTTCAGCTCTTATACAGAAATGTTTCTTAAAAAAATCTCCATTACAAAAACAGGCACTGTGATGGCATTTCAAAATTCTATTGCTCTTGTAAGAGCTCCATAATTTAGTGTTTAGTAGGCAGTTTAGGAGCTCTTTGAACGGATGACTCTGGAAACACCTCTGATAAACCTGAGAAAGACAGAGACATCACAATTAGAGGTCTTTTTCTTTGTTCAGACAAACAGATTTAAACTGGAGTCTCACATACTATTCTTGTTCAAGTGCAAGAGATCATTTCCATCACACACTGATGACACTCTGCAATACAAAGACAATAGAAGAAAACAAAGATTAAATAAGGTAAAAATGACACTATAATACAGCACAGCTCAACATGCTTTAAAAACTGAGAAAAATAAGAAAACGGAAGAAAACAGACAGATAATGTAAAGTAGTGAATATTCACCTTAAACGCCCCACAGGTATCTTCCTCGCATGAAATGCACAACCTTGGCAGTCAAAAACCTAACCAGCATCTCAAAGGGCAGGATGTTACATTTTACAATGCTTTTGTTACAACAAAGTACAAAGAGAAATGCTCACTTTTGCACATTTCAACACACAAAACAATTAATGGAATTAGCAGACATCTGAAATGTGTAATAAATAACAAATATCATTGTTCTATCACTAAACATGAAATGTGATTAAAACATGATTCAGATACTGAACACCAGTAAACAACTTGATGAGCAGCTAGTAACAGTCACAAAATATTATATAAACCAATACCTTATGTAAACATGTTTTTGGCATCTTGTAGCTGCTTCTCTCCACAGTGCCTTTCAGTGTAGTTATTACAAGTTCAGCTCCTGAGATTTATAGTTTGATCAAGTATGATTAAATACTGGATATGAACCACCTTTCTAACCACAAAAGTTTGTTAACAAAACAATCAAACCCATGGACTGTGATATGTTCCATTTCTCAAAGATCCCAGTTAAATATGTGACCCTGGACCACAAAACCTTACGTAGTATATTTGTAGCAATAGCCAAAAATACATTGTACAGGTCAAAATGATCGATTTTACTTTTATGCCAAAAATCATTAGGATATTAGGTAAAGATCATGTTCCATGAATATATTTTGGAAATTTCTTACCGTAAATATATCAAAACTTAAATTTTGATTAATAATATGCTTTTCTAAGAATTTAATTTGGACAACAGGTGATTTTCTCAATATTTAGATATTTTTTGCACCTTCAGATTCCAGATTTTCAAATGGTTGTATGTCGGCCAAATATTGTCCTATCATACATAAATGTAAAACATATTTATTCAGCTTTCAGATGATGTATACATGTTTTGTGGTTTAGGGTCACAAATGTCAGTTTAGAGTTGACAAAGCTGGCTGAACAAGTGAGGCTTGCTGGTTAAATGAGGTGCAAACAGCAGCATCCAAATCTCAACACAGTAGTGATTCAACATCAATGTTCCTCTGGCCCAGCTAACAAAAATATGTTCTAAGAACATTCCCACTGAGTTATGAAAACATTATTTCTAAATGTTTCACTTTTAAAAATGTTTTTAAAACATTTTACATTAGAACATCAACTAAAGTTCTGAAGTTCTAATGTTCCCTGTTGGCTGAGGTAGTGTTGTCAAGATGCCAGTGCTGATATTATAAACATTATCAGTCTTTCTACAGTCCCAGTAGAAAGATTCAAGTCAGTAGTTACCCTAAAATGCTCATTTGCACATATACTCTGTGAAGAGTGCTTGCATCTTTCAATGTCACATATGTGGCCAAAAGATACTTATGTCAAGATCACATTTACATGCAAACAAATATTCTGTTGGTAATCAGACTGATGGCTCAGTTGGATTGACAAGCCTACCTGTAAGCACCTTAATCAATGTAAAATATATTTCGATCAGACTAAAAAGGGTGGTGTAGGTCCGAAATAATCTGATCAATAGGCAAAGAGTAAACTTGAGGCTTGACTTTCTTCTCAGTTACAAAAATATGCATATTGCACACTTACATACATCCTATGAACATCTGTATGTTTTTGTCTTACGAACTGGTCAGTGGAGGAGACTGAACATTTCCTAGAAATATCTACTGACATGTTTTTCAGCTTTCTTCTTAGAAATGCCATCAAGGAAAAAATGACGATTGTAATTGCAATAGCTCAGGTGACATTATTTCAGTGGCTTTCTATAGTTCTCAACGCAGCGACTGGGGACTGTGTGTCCGCTGAACTTTTGTTCTTAGTACATGTAATGAACTCTTTTCACATGTCAGAGATTCTGAAAATCTGGAAATGTCTATAGCGCTGAACTGTCATTACAGCAAAAATTGACAGTGGACGTTCCATTAGCCACATTTATGCTTTATAGTCAGTCTGATCAAGGGTTTCTAGTTCTGCACAATTATCCTGAAAGAGATAAATCAGATTCTTAGAAGGAAAAACAAATGAGCAGGATGTTTTAGTCACACAAACACAAAAATGTGTTTTTCTCTATGATATTTGCTGAATGTAAAATGTGTTCTTCATTCTGAAGTAAAGCAGCGAAAGCAGCACTCTCTTAAAAAATAAAGTCAATTACTATTGATGTTTCTGTGTAATGATTTCTGAATTAAACAAACAGAAAAAAAAAACAAAACAAAAAAAAAAACAGATGCACACCACTTACAGATCTGAATTTATAGCAAAGTTTTCTTCTGTTTGTTTGTTTTTTTTTTTTCTCTCCATACAAACACATTCTGTACTCATAATCTTACCTTGTCATGGCTGTGTGCTGTCCTGGTTCCTGTTTGAACAAATATAAATGTTTAATTTGTTCAAATAAAATAAAAACAAATACTTTAACAGATTTATTTTTAAAAGATTATTTTAGAACAATAAATCTCAGATTTTCATTTTGCAAGATCAGCAATATTTAATACTTGCCTTTCTTTCTTGATATGTGGCAATAACAAATCACGCCAATAACTGCAACCATCAGCAGAACAACAGCACCAATGACAGCACCAATGACAGCAGACAACATAACTGAAGACAGACCTGGACTTGAAACAGCTAGACAGACAGTCATTATTACTAGACATTGAGATCTACCAGTGTATTTGACTAACATGTACACCTTCATGTAAAATGTTGTAAGACATTAATAAATGGTACCAATGGCAAATTGCTCAAGAGAAAATGCAATGAATGACTAAACGACACTCACCAGTAACAGTGACAGCAACACTGAAACTCCTAATGATGCTGAATCTGCTGCTCTTGATCTGTAGTTTATAAAGTCCAGAGTCTGTGGTTCTGGTGTTTGTGATGGTCAGAGATCCAGTCTTATGATCCAGCTTCAGTCTGTCTCTGAGTCTCTCTTCACACTGTTCATCTATACAGGTCTTACTGGGATCTCCACTGATTTCAGCTATAAGAATGTCTTTAAAATACCACGTAATGACAGCATTTGGGTGGTTTATTTCACCAGGATCTAAAGTAACAGACTGTCCCTCCTTTGCTGAGTTTGTTTCATTTCGTTTGGCAGCAGAAACACCTGAAACACAAACCAATCAGCTGACTAAATTATATTTTTCAAGGGAAAGACACAGCATGATAACTGTGGATATGAGGACAATAAAACATGCTGTCTCTACATTCAGTCTAGTATAGGTGGAATTAAACACTGACACTGAAATAGACAAAAACTGATAAAACTAACAACCAAGCAGTGTAAAATCTACAAATCCCACTGTAACAGTAAATGTTTTTTTTTTTTTTTTAATTATCTATATGCTGTATGTGAATTAATATATAGGTAAAGAAAAAAAAAAACATATTTGAAAGTCACTGAAAAAACATCACTAAACATACTAATGATGAGATTTAAATGTACACAAGAACTTGCTTTTAAACATAATGACTCACCACGGATGGCAAAAATGAAGTTCTCATCACTCTCATAGTTGTTTTTGCTACTGATCTTTAGTTTATATAGTCCAGCATCTGTGCTTGTGATATCTGTGATGGTCAGAGATCCAGTCTGATGATCCAGATTTAGTCGGTCTCTGAATCTCTTATCACCATTTTCACACTGAACATCTGTACAGACCTTACTCTGATCTGCATTGATTTCAGCGATGCGAGTGTCATTGAAATACCATCTAATTCTGCCTTGTTGGTTTGCTTCAACAGCAGTTTGAAAAGTGACTGAATCTCCCTCCATCACAAACACTAACACTCCATCTTCACCAACACCGAAAAAACCTGAAGAAATGAAAAGATTATTATGAGCCAAAAAGGTTGTAGGTATAGAAATATGTCTTGATTTATAATGTAACACATGCAAGGAAACAGCAAAAGAACATCATCAGACAAACATACACGAGTCTCATGAATGATCTTATGCAACTTATTGAACATCATATAAACCACACCCTGTTTCAAATTTTTGCACCACTTTCAAATGAAACAAGCTATTTTGTTTTCTCATTCATTAACTAAAACCACTTCTGTTACCATGTTAAGAATAATTGAGATAAAATGCAGAGGCTTTGTGTGTGCTGTGTAAACATGTAGTTCTAATCTAAAGATCAAATGCAGTAAATAAATGATGAATAATACAAATAGACTTTAAATATTTAATCTTAATTTATTAATCAATGTCTTTGCTGCTGTCCTTGACCCAATTCAACCATGCTAATAGCTAAAATGGGTCCTATTCTTTTTTTGGGAAGTAACAGAAAATTGTGATGCATTACTTTTAAAAGTAAGTTTCCCCAACACTGCAGCTTTAAGATATGAATAGAAATGTAGCAGATCTGACGCATATTTTTGCCATGACAAGATACATTTTAATGTTATAATGAAAACAAAGACTGATAATGATCATTTATGTGCACTTGACTCAGAGGATGACTTAGTAACATATACGCATCACCAGACTTGTTCAGTGGTCGGGCAGTTAAAACAGATGTGATGATACAGTAGTCTCTGTGCAGCTACTGCTGTCATGATATTTGTAGATTTAAACACAGTAATGATGTGATTTTCAAACATACTGATAAGCTAACTTAACAGCTAACTTGCTGTTAAACATAATGACTCACCATGGATGGTAACATTGAAGATCTTTTCACTGAATCCACTGATGCTGATGATCTTCAGTTTATAAACTCCAGAATCTGTGGTTCTGCTGTTTATGATGGTCAGAGATCCAGTCTGATGATCCAGCTTCAGTCTGTCTCTGAATCTCTCATCAGCTTCTTCACATTGAACATCTGTACACATAAAACTGAGATCTCCATTGATCTGAGCGATACGATCGCTGTTAAAATACCATCTAATCTTTTCTTGTTGGTCTGTTTTAACACCAGAGCGTAGAGTGACTGGATCTCCCTCCACTGCTGACAATGACTCACCAAACACACCTGAAGAAGAAACAAACAGTTAATTATAAGTCAAATAAAATCACACCACAGGAAAATGCAATGAAAATGTTTTTTCTAATAGATCATGAAGGTTGAGAGATCTGTCTGGTTTCATAATGTAACACACGCAAATAAAACAACAAAACAAACAGCATTACTGATTTACACACTCACTAATCAGGCAAACATACATTGAGCCTCATGGATGTGACTTGATGAGCACCATACAAACCACATCCTGACTCACACACAGCTTTGCTCAGTTTATATAACTCTTGCAGCATGTTATTCACAGTGTTAATTTTAGCAAAGTAAGAGGGATTCCCAAAAAAAAAAAAAAAAAAAAAAAAAATGCATGTCATTTTTGAAGTAGTACTGCCCTAAATAAGCCATTTAATGCAACAGAACATAATATCCAAAAGACAAAACAACTTAATTTACACAAATTAACCAGATAAGAGCCATCTTTTCACACTGAGGATGATTAAAGGACTTATACACAACTATTAAAAATGGTAAAATCATTTACTGATGCTCATGAAAAAACATAATGCATTAAGAAAGCTTTTTTGAATTGACTGATTAGGGTAAATTATACTTATATTTTGTGTTTCCTTATGGAGCGTAAGTAAATGTTTTCACCTTTGTGACAGTTTGAGTTCCTCATGTTCCATCAGTGGGAAATAAAATGGATCAATGTAATCCTACTTTATTTTATCATAAGGGGTATGTAAATTTATGAGCTTATGTATTGTGTGTATTCATATTCAACTTCATAATGAATATTAGCCTGCCTATTATGAATACTAAATAGCTGAAAATTGCACATAAAATATTATTTTATATCAAATGGTGCTACAATTTGTATATCCATATACTTTTTTCGCCATATTAAGACACAAAAGTGTTTTGCAACCAAACACTTTTAAGTCCTGGTGTTTAAATCTCCCACCTAAATAATGTTTTCATTTGTGTTACTATGAAAATTGATGAACTGATTACCATTTGTATAAGGGTAGTTGACAAATAAAATTTGGACTGTGTCCTATGGTGTAATTATTATTTTTTAAATATTTTTCCATCACACCATAAGACATATTGATACTTCAACTACCGATAACCACAGTTTTACTACTCATACCATGGGTAAACTATGGTTAGTGTATGAAAACTATGGTTATATTGTGGTTCCAATGGCTTAACTATAGTAACCATGTTTTTTTTTGGTTTGTATTGTACTAAAACCATGGTCTATTTTTATGTATGGTTTTAAGGGTACGGATAGAGTTTGGAGATTAGTAAATTATCACATCATATCACACCACATGAACATAATGCTGGTAACATTTCTGTTGATTTAAATGTATGTCCCACTTTAACATCTTCAAACAAGAACTGAAGTTGTATTTAAATACTACTTCAACATCTGTTAACAAGAAAGCTATAAAAACATCTAGAATGTGTGCCATGTTTAATATTCTTCCTTAATATACTTGTATTTCTATGTGTATGCCCTCTCTTCTTTTTCTTCTCTCTATTTCTTAAGAATTTTGTCTATAATATTACTCTTTCTGTTAACGTTTAATCCATAATTCGTTTATTATTAAAATATTGCTTGTATCTTTTTTGTACGTACTGTACCTTTTGTTGTTCTTTATTGCAATAATAAATAATAATAATAACAACAACAACAATAATAATAAAAACATTTCTGTCGATTTACTTCCGTCAAAACGTACTGCCTATATCTTTACCACATTTCGCATTTCTACATTTGACAGCTTCTGTTGTTACCCTACTGATTTGATTTAAAACAACAAATTTTTTTTTACCGCAAAATGCGTTTAATACAAAAGCAACACCGGAAAAGAGATACAAAGCCTAAATAACTTACCGTAGCCGACTAAACAACAGAGCAATAAGGGCGAAATAAAGACAAGCTTCATTTTAATTAGCTTTTCAACCACAAAAGTAACAACAAAAAATAAAATAAATGCAAATTTTATACATAAACGTGCTAAATTTGTTCTCGTTTTCATACAGAGTAACATCACAGTGAAAGCAAAAGTACATTGCAGCGCGACGACTTCTTTTGGTGTTTTACGGCGTCAAAGGTGCATTACCGCCACCTACTGATCGGGAGAGGAAAATGAAAAAAAAATAAAAAATCCTATCCATTGTTCCTGTCCTTTTAGATACTTAAATAATATTTTATGAACTTTTGATTGCATTGACACGTTTCACAATAACATTTTTAATGAAATATTATCAATTCACAGCCATCCTAATTCTTTAATTAACTGACATCTTTATTAAATAAATAATTTTAGTCTGGGACTAAGTTTAAGCCTTGTCTGTGAAATCAGAGGTAAGTGTTTATTTAATATTATGCTCATTTTAAAGCAACTAAAACTCTTGTTTTTAGTGTATTTGGTGTTGTGTTCAGCTGTCACACTGTGTAGTTTATCAGTATGATGGGTAAGAATCCAGTTTGACCTCTTACCAATGTTTTTAGTTTTGATAGACTGATTCAGTACTTCATTTCACTGTAAAGCAGTTTTATTTAGAGAGGAAGTCAGACTGTGAAGTTCACCAGGACAGGAAGAAGCCCTTCACCGACAAACTAAACACACATCAAACAAATGGCCACATACAAAATGTTTGTCCACCTTGCAGAGCAAACCAGTTTTCTAAAGAAAATCAACCACAGCAGGTTTCAGTTTGACTCAGAAGACGAGCTGCTTGTATCACACCTCAGTAAGACTGACAGTGAGAGATTTCAGATGGATGATTACATTACATCAGAGAGCTACACTAATAATGTTAAATGATGGGAAATGACATTCCACTATTAAAGTGGTTAATGTCTCAAGAGCCAGAAGTGTTTTTTTTTTTTTTTTTTTTGGTAAATGTAACTAAATAACATGCCTGTATGAACTAGGAGGGTCAAACTCTGTTGTGGGAGGATTCACACCAGTTACACAACACCAGATTTTCTTTTTTTCTTTTTTTTTTTTTTTTTTTTTTTTTGTGGGTCAGACGTTTTACTGAACAACTGAAGAAATGTTTTACATTTTTGTTTTGCCCTGTTTGTGCTGGTGGCATCTTACTGGTAAGTTATAAAAGCATTTTTATGGCTTAATAATTTAGAATAGTGTAACAAACTACTGTTAGTTTCATGTGCTTACATGTTCTTCAGGTGTGTTTGGCGCTGAAACAAATAAAATACACTCAGTGTCAGTGATGGAGGGGGATTCGATCACTTTACAGACTGGTGTAACTAAAATACAATACGACGATGACGTACTGTGGAAATTTGGAGCTGAAACGTCTCTCATAGCTAAAATCACCATTGAAAAACGAATCTTCTCCACATTTGACGGTCCTGATGGGAGATTCAGAGACAGACTGAAGCTGGATGATAAGACTGGATCTCTGACCATCAAGAACATCACAACTCAACATGCTGGACCTTTTGAACTAGAGATAAATGGAGTGAAACTGATATCCAAAACTTTTACTGTTTCTGTCTATGGTTAGTGGTGATCATTTGTCTTGTCCTTCGCATATTAAGAAGTTAAACTCAGTTATAATTTGTGCCAATGTTGATTACTACAAAATAATTTTGACTCATCCCTCATTTGGAGGTTATGGTAAGGCTTTATAATGGATATCAAAAGGACCAATATTTAGAGGATTTAAAATAAAACATTTTTACTTGCATGAATTCCTTTGTTTACATCAGCATTTGTATTGTAATTTTAGTTTATTCCCTTGTATTGTCATGGCAAATAAGTTGTTCAGTTATTCGACTTTACACATAAGTTTACTCTCGTTTTTCAGCTCATCTGCCTGTTCCTAATATTACCAGAGATTGCTCTTCATCATCATCATCATATTGTTCATTGTTGTGTTCAGTGGTGAATGTGAGTCATGTGAGTCTCTCCTGGTACAAAGGAAACAGTTTATTGTCCAACATCAGTGTGTCTGATCTCAGCAGAAGCCTTTCTTTAGAGGTGAAATATACAGATAAAAAAGCTTATAATTGTGTAGTGAACAATCCCATCAGCAACCAAACTCAACTTCTCAACATCACTGAACTCTGTCAGCCTTGTCCAGGTATGTTGACTTTAACATTAATTAACTCTCTCAATTATACGGTTCTGATGTGTCATAGTGTTTGTTTTATATTCTGTTGCACTGATGGCTCATTTTGTCCATTACAGATCAGGGTCTACCTTTATTGTATGTAGTGCTGATTTCCACTTCTGCTGGATCGCTGTTGATTGTAGTTTCAGTCGTGATGTGCTGCATCTGCAAGAGACGTAGAAAAACAGGTCAGGAGAGCAAATCTGTACAACTGTGTATCTCTAACCCTTGTGCACCAATAATCAATTACACATAGGTCCAAGTTTATGAAAGTTTATGAAAATGCTTTTATATAAAGCATATTTTATATTTTATATATTTTATGAAACATGTTGAACTCTAATGGCATTTTTTAACTTTACTAAAAGTATGTCATCTTTTATGTATTATTATTATTTTTTAAATATATTTTATAAGCTTTTTTAAATTTCTAATTAAAACAACAGAGCAAGAATAAGGTACCAATCAAATGAAATCAGTATTAACAAAATTAATTTGTACTACAGAGGTGGCACAGAAGAACACAAAAGTGACTTGTAGGAGCCAGGAGGAAGACAGAGCTGATTCGGCATTGTGTAAACCAGCAACACGGAAAACGGTAAGAGTTCATGTCTGTGTTGCAAGAAATTGTTTCAGTCAGTTAGTCTGATTGAAGTTTGCTGATTGAAGTTTGCATCATAAGATTCTTTTTTTTTCTTTTTTTTTCTCCTCAATACGCCTATGTACTGTTTTCACCTCAGTGTAAGTTTTTCCATTTGGCAATTCTATTGTCAATTTTCAGAAAATACATTAAGTAAATACATTTGCACACAAATGATCTACAATGTATGAAAATGTTTTTTTTTTTTTTTTTATAACAACAATCGTTGATAAATTATTATACATTTTTTGGATATAGCAGCATAATAGAAATGCCTAATATGACAACGACAGCGATCATTAAACAATCCATAGGCTATTAGCAATTATGTTCAAATCTGAAAAGCATGATCAGTCATGTTCTGTAAAGCTCGTTTCTGTGCTGGTTGTGTGTGGTGTGTAATTAGACTGAACTACAGTAGTCAACATTTTAAGTGGATCAAAAGAGTTCACCAAAGTTGTCTTAAGACAAGAACAGGTATTATTTTGGTTTTAGGACAACTTTGATGAAATGTTTTGATCCACTTCAAATGTTGACTGTTGTAAATTGCTCCCATTACAGTCAGTGAAGTTTTATAGTTGCATCGTTACGTGTCTTTAGTTCAAGGACAGCCCGTTTACATTCTTTTTCATGCTCTGCTGTCTGACGGAAAGGATTTATATGTGTCATGGTACATATGCATCCTATATGTAAAACTTTTGACTGTTACCAAGCCAGCTCGTGATGATGTGTCTGTGGGCTACTAATTTAACTCATGGTTTGTTTATTTCATATAAACAGTTTTTTTTATTCTGAAATATCCCTTACAAAGTCAGTTCCATACCATTAGATTTTTAATGGAAGGGAAGTAAGACACAAAGCTGTTAACCTATGTTGCTTGTGATAAAGTCTGGCCTCGAGCTGCAGCTGCTCTGCGGTTCTTGATTTTCTGAGGTGAAATGCTTGCAGCTTTAGCGGTCATTAGATTTGTAGAAGAGGTGCAACAAGTGTTGTTGCTGTTGCTCTTGTGTGAAAAACAATCCTTCAAAGCAATAACATTGTTCTGAGAAACCTTCATAATTTTTGAATGAGTTTGATGTCATTGTCGATCCATGTTAGCATATGTTGTTGCACATTAGAATAAAAAGCTCTAATGTACAAGATTAACTTTTGATGTATTATGTTCTACTGAGGATTTTAAAAGTAGTAAGTCAATTAAAGCAGTTACATCAGCAAGGTTCCTGATTGATTGATTTTGTGTTTCCTTGCAGAAATCAAAGACTGAGGCTGTGTATGAAAATGTCCCCAAAAAGCGATGATCATATATTGTATACTGGATTTTTGTTGATGGAGCTCATGGGCACACCTTTTCATTCACATTAATTCTCTTCCAGGATGTCACTGTTTTGTCACTGTTTGTATCATATCCCTTTGGTGTTACTGTGATGTCTAAAATGTAATTTTAAATAAGTTAGTGCTTTACCAATAGCTTGTCATCCAGAAGCTCAACTAATGCTAGCTTACCACATGGACATTTACCTAAAGTTCATTGTTAGATATAAATCACATCCTTCTGTTCTCATTTCCTTGTCAGTAATAATCTTGTTTTATTCTTTTTACAAAATATAATGGAATTGTAGTATCACACATCGGTGTGTTCTGCTGGATATGTTGGCAAATGTAAACACATCATCGTCCCTCTAGCGGCCAAAGCAGAAAATCACATTCATAATTATAGCGCTTGTACCCGATAGGGTGCGCTATAAATACATATTGAATGCACATAATAAAGACACAGGTCTGCTTGATCATCGTGCTGCCTCCTGGTGCCTCTGAACAATAACTCAGAATTCAACATAGACTACGATGTCAAAAACGCCTTAAGACAGTGCAGCTAAATTAAAATAAACGTGCAGCTAAACTAACTAAATAAATAAAGCACACAGAGTTTAGTCATGTTATGGGAATGACAGCTGGACTGTACAACTGAATAAAATTCTATAAAGTGCAGGTGGCACATTAAGTATTGTTTTAGTTTTTAGCCTACAGTTTGACTTGCCCAGTATTTATGAAAAATATCAGTGTTCTTTGTTCATGCATTTAGTTGAACCACATCCTCCATTTTAAAGGTAGCAGCTGTCAGTTTGACTCAGAAGCTGAACCTCAGTAAAACCGATACTGTGAGATTGCAGAGTTTTTCCACACAGTAACATTAAAGGAGAAGTCCACTTCCAAAACAAAGATTCACATATAATGTACTCACCCCCTTGTCTTCCAAGATGTTCATGTCTTTCTTCAGTTGTAAAGAAATTTTGTTTTTTGAGGAAAACATTTCTGCATTTTCTCCATATAATGGACTGATATGGTGCCCCAAGTTAGAACTTCCAAAAGGCAGTTTAAATGCGGCTTTAAATGATCCCAAATGTGGTTGTAAATGATCCTAGCTGAGGAAGAAGGGTCTTATCTAGCGAAACGATTGGTTATTTTCTCTCCCTGAACTCTGTGTATTGTGACTCAAGACAGTTAGGGTATGTCGAAAAATTCCAATCGTATTTTCTCCCTCAACTTCAAAAATAATTTAAAAATCATCCTACATCACTGCAGAAGTACCGACCCAGTCTTTGCAAAGTGAACATGCAAAGAAGATCAAACACCCTTAACAAAAAAAGGTAAAACATTGATATAAGACAATTTTGAAGTTGAGGGAGAACATGAGATTTTTTCAAAAAACAAAAAAAACAAAAACTAAACAAAACCAGTCCAGGCAAAGTAAGACAAGACAAGCATTTTCTTTTCGATTTTGATTTGGGCCACTTTCACATGTGGTCCTAAATCTGATTCAGAACAGATATTTTGCAATGCGACTGCAGTCTAAGCGGCCATATTGGATTCAATCCGACTTTTACATCACTCTACATCATTATTCCATGCTGACAAGAGATTTTACATGCCGTTCTGGGGTGCGTTTCCCAAAAGCATCATTAGCTAACTATGGTGGTTAGGTCCATTGAACTCTATTGGTAACGATGGAACTTGCGACCATAGTTGGTTTTGGGAAATGCACACCTTTATTATATATTTATCGTAAAGTTGGACGTTGCAAAGCCCAGCGTAGGGCTTACATCCAGCTTTTTTACGTCTAGCTGGTGCAACCGGCCCCTGGTCATTCGGTGAACGTAACATACATTTGCTGAGGCCCTGTGTATTATCTACAGTGAAAGCTAAGGGTTCGTACTGTAAATATTTAAAAAACTTTGAAAAAAAAAAAAAAATTAAGAAACTGCTGAATGTATGCTCATTTCAGCAGCCGCCATATTTACTAGGCTACGTATGAAAGCATGTCTCTTTCCATTTGGGGCAAAAAAATAATGACTGTCATTCGTTTACAGTCCTACTTAAGTCCCCTTAGCTTAAAAATCACTGTAAACCAGGGAGTCTTTTGTTTTATTGCTTTATTGTGCAGTCCTATTAAGGAAAAGGCTTTGTTTAGCCATTAGCCTGTTTATTTTTTTATTATTTTTTTTTTTAAATTTAATTTTATTTACTATTCCTACCTTTGTGTACTCAGTTTTATAACAATGATTTCAATTAGCAATCAAGTCATGTATGTACACACAAGAAACAATGCAACTTTCACTTGTAGCCTTGAGGTAAAGGAAGTGTGCAAATGAGGCAATGCACAAACGTACTGAACATAAAATAATGAAAATTATATGCACAATTAAACATCACATACTGTACAAACTATGCATGATAAGTATGAATGTTTAAAAACATTGCTTAGTAGCAATTTCTTGTGTCTTTGATGATCAGATATTATATAGATGTTTTCTTTTCTGGTCAAATTTTTAAAGTCATGCTGATTTTTCCTTGATATAAGACTTCATTAATTAATGATGGGTAACCTCTGACTGGTTTTCATTAATTTGATTGTAAATCTGTTCAGTGTAGGAAAGAAGTCTCAATACTGTGACTGTAGGTGCATAACCGCAGCACAGGAAGAAGCCCTTCACCAGCAAACTAAACACAGATGAAACAAAACACCCACTGTGTTGCACAAGATCTTTGTCCAGCAGATCACAGATCAAATCAAATAATTTCTGAAGAAAACTGACTAGAGTGTGTTTCTGTTTGACTCAGAAACTCAGCTGCTTGTGTCACAGCTCAGTAAGATTGTAAATGTGAGAAGATCTTTGCCATTTACAACAACTGAATGATTATAAAACCACCTTAATATCCATAAGATTTGAAAAATTCAAAAATCATGAAATGCAAGTTAACAAATCCAATATTCACACAATTTATTACGTGTTTTCATTTTTGTTTATTAGTTGAAAAGCACATATTAATGCCTTATTCTGCAAGATTTTAGAACTTAACAACTACTGTACAAACGATTAATTAGCAGTGAATTACGAGGGTCAAACTTTGTTGTGGGAGGATTCACATCAGATTGATTTTTATCAGCAGATAGTCTTATTATTACAACAGACTTTTCACTGAACAGTTGAAGAAAATGTTTCACACAGTTCATTTGTTCTGTTTGTGCAATTGGTGTCTGACTGGTAAGTTACAAATATATATTTTATGGCCTATCTCTCTGTCTGCACCAAAACCAGAAGCACCTAATGAAGAAATAAACAAATAATTAATATCCAAATTATAAGAAAAGAAATCCACATCGTTATGGAAGCGAAAGTGAAAGCACCCTGCTCATGAAATGTGTACCTATTAATTTAAAAGTTATTATTTTAAGTATGATTCTCAGTACATTTTACAAGAAAAAATAAATTTTTAGACTGTCTACTTCAAAACTTCATGTTTAATTCAGTGTGTTAATTCATGTGTAAATTTCACATAGTCCATTATTTACTACATTATGCATAAGCAGTATTCAATTAAGTTTAAAAAAAAAAAAAGTATAAAATGACTGAGTATTGTATGTAAGGGTAGCTGTCGACAAAATTTCACCTGTAAAATGTAAGATTTTGTTTTATTAACTTGACACTTTTTCAAAATAAACTTGCAAATAGCAAGGTTAAATATGATTACTGTGTTTCAGCTTTGCCTGAGTCAGTTTCAGTTTCTCATCATGTTTCTGTAGATTAAAGTTCAGAGCTGTTCATAGTCGCAGGAGAAGACACCTACAATCTACGCCTACAAACTAAACACACAAGCCCTGAATAGCCATTTTTACCTACAAGATGTCGGTCCACCCAACAGATCAAACCACATTTCTCAAGAAATCAAACAGCAGCAGGTTTCAGTTTGACTCAGATGATGAACATTAATAAACTGATACTGTGAGATCGCACACGGTTTTAACTCTGTACTTTTTCCACGTATGCTATAATTGAGTAGCCTACTGAGTAAATAAACACATAATAAACACATCATACGTGGTTTTAACGCTGTAATTTTTCCACATATGCTATAATTGAGCATAACCATTTTTCAATCACTACAGTTCAGGCTCTGCACTGTAAAAAAAAAAAAAAAGATTTTTCGAAGTTGTAAATAAAACAGAGATTAATAGAGTACATTTCACAAGGAAGGATTTTTTTTTCTGAAAAAAATGTTTAATTCAATTGTTGCTTGTAATTTCTTTGTAATAATTTGTGAAATTTACTTGCAATTTAAGGAAAAAAATATTTCTGTTTGTTTTACCATGTAATTTAGTTCATATAAAAGTGTGCACATTTGCAGTAGGAGGGTCAAACTCTGTCATGGGAGGATTCACATTAGTTCCATTATGTTTATTTAGATCAGTTGTGCTTTCATTGATAGTCCAACTAGATCAGACTAAACAATGATGTTTCACAAGCTGGTTTTGTTCTGTTTGTCCTGCTGGTGTCTGATTGGTAAGTTATTATTTTCATTGATTTGTTTCATATTTGTTTAATTTATTTACATTTCAGAGTAATAGAATCATGCTGTGGTTCAAATTAAATTGTTTCTCCCCTCGATCAAATTCCTCTTGTTGTTTAAAAATCTTAATTTTAGTGATTACAAATGCAAATCTTCTGAAAACGTTAAAAAAAAAAAAAAATTAATAATTTATTTATGTGACATTTTATTTTGTTGCGTGTCTCAGCTGCTATCAAAAGTTACAAACTGATTTTAGGCTTTCTGCACAAAAACAGCATTAATCTGAAAACCTTTTTATGCTCTACAGGTGTGTCTGGTGAGTGTCAGTGATGGAGGGAGATTCTGTCACTTTATACACTTCTGTTACTGAAATACATAAGAATAAAGACATACTGTGGAAATTTGGTGCTGAAAAGTCTCTTATAGCTAAAATCAGAATTAAGAAAACAAATCTTCTTCACATCTGATGGTCCTGATGGGAGATTCAGAGACAGACTGAGACTGGACAAACACACTGGATCTCTGACCATCACAAACATCACAACTGAACATGCTGGAGTCTATGAACTAGAGATAAATGGACCTATGTGGTCATTAAAAACATTTAGTGTTTCTGTTCATGGGGAGTAAAAACCTAGTTGTCCTTCTTGTTTTATAAGATGCTGTTTGCATTGAATTGTTTCTTTATGTTCATTACTATATTTTTGTTTATTCTCTCATCATTTCCAGCTCATCTGCCTACTCCTATCATTACCAGAGACTGTTCTTCATCATCATCAAATTGTTCATTGTTGTGTTCAGTGGTGAATGTGAGTGATGTGACTCTCTCCTGGTACAAAGGAAACAGTTTATTGTCCAGCATCAGTGTGTCTGATCTCAGCATCAGTCTCTCTCTACCTCTGGAGGTGGAATATCAGGATAAAAACACCTACAGCTGTGTGATCAACAATCCCATCAGCAACCAGACCACACATCTGGACATCAACAAACTTTGTCATACATGCACAGGTATGCTGGTGTTGATTTTAACCTTGGTTAATCTGTTCTATGTTATAGTGCTGATATTTGACGGTGTTTGTTGTAGATCAAATTGAGTCATACTCATGGCTCATTTTATCCATTACAGTTCAGGGCTCACCGTTGTTTTACATGATGCTGCTCTCTGCTACTGCTGCTGCTGGATCTCTATTAATTGTAGCTGCTGTCGGGATCTTTTTCATCTGCAAGAAATGTAGAAAAATTGACAGAGATGGCAAGTATTAGCTACTGCTTTTTAAATACGTATTATGATTAATAACAATTTGAGAATGCACTGTAAATATGTGACCAAGGACCACAAAACCAGTCATAAGGGTCAGTTTTTGTAAATAAATTAGCTTTCCATTGATGTGTGGTTTGTTAGGACAATATTTGGCCGAGATTTGAACAGTATTTGAACAGTAAGATATTTATTTATTTTTTTCTCTTCTGCTCATGCTCACCAAGCCTGCATTTATTTGATGCAAAGACAATATACATATATATATATATATATATATATATATATAAATACATTTGTAGCATCATTACTCCAGTCACAAGATCCTTCAGAAATCATTCTAATATTCTGATTTGCTGCTCAAAAAAAAAAAAAAAAAAAAAAAAAAACACGCACACTTAATAAAACTTATTATTATTATTATTATTATTGTTATATATTATTATTATACAGCTGACTATATATATATATATATATATATATATATATATATATATATATATATTTCAGGTTTATTTGATGAATGATGTGATGAATGGAAAGTTCAAAAAACTGGAGCAATGGTGCTGAAAATTTTGCTTTGATCACAGAAATAAACTACATTTTAAAATATATTTAAATATAAAAAGATGCAATCCCGCATGCCTGATGAAGGTCAGTGGACCACAACGTTGCTTGTGACAATAAACTTTAATATCTAGCAAGTATCGATAGTATTGGTAGTGTGCAGGATTGCAACTTTTTATATTTTTATTCGACGGTGCTCTTGGGGAGACATAAATGCAAAACTGCATTGCAATTGCATTAATTAATGCAAAACTAAAAACCCTTTTTTCCCTAAAGATTAAGCTGGTGCTCAAATTAAAATCTCTGTGAATTTTAAAAGTTCCCATACTTACCATGATGACTTTTGTTGAGCTTGCTAGTATGATTGAATTTTGCTGTTTTAATACATCTAATATTTTTGAAACAGCTGAGACTTGTGAAGAGATCACTTACACTGATCCAGTGATTTACAAAAGAAAATCATATAAATTGGTAAGTTAATTAGTTATTAATTCACGTTAAATGTCTCTGTGTCATTACACTTGTGTTTTTGTCTGTATAATAATCAATCACATACATCACAAACACAACAATATAAGATGAAAGCATACGATTAGGCAGCGGATATTTGCACTAAGTGTAAATAGCAATAGATGTTATGCTATGTAAACTAAGTGAAAGTTAGGCTACATTATAATAGACAATAAAGCCTTTCCTAACCCTTCCCACTACGTTATTTTCAACGTTTTGATTATTTCCTTCATTTTTATTGAAAATAAATCCCTTGCCGATGTAATATGAGATGTGAAAAGGGAGAATAATGATTTTGGTAAAAGGCGAATCCGAACTCGGGTCGATCGTATCGAAAACACTGCGCTATGTCAGTTTGAACGAATAATGTTAAGCGTAACTAGCAACAGGGCATGTTAGCATGAAAAATAAACGCTATTTGTTTATTTAGTTATTTAAGTAACAAGACACTGTTATTTGCACAATTACTGGTAACTGATCGAAAACCACGATTTTACCAAGTACGACATGTTCCTGGATCAACATCTTTGTTGACCCTGGATCAACATCGTGATTAACCAATCAGATTTGAATAAACAGTTTATAGTGTTTGTGAAGTTTAGGCTTACAATCAGTGTTTGGTGCTTGTACATCAGTGTCATTCATTAATAATTTCCTCTGATTTCAGGGATTACTCATGGGTATGGTTAGGTTTAGGTGTAGGGTTGTGGTCAAGATTAAATATTTGGATTAAAATGATGTTCCAGGGTCAACAAAATGACCCAGGAACACATCTAACTCGGCAAAATCAAGACATGCCGAAAGGCATAGTCACCCACATTCGGTGCAGTGACAACCTATGGTGTGTGAGGGTTGAAAAAAAAAAAAAAAAATCTCTGAATGACTAATTTACTGTTTAAAACTCCTCATATGAGTGTCTGTGTGTATAATTAAGTTTAGACAGTTTGCAAGAATGTTTAGCGTCTGTTGTATGAAAAATGAAAAAGACGCTGTCGGAGTGAACGAGGCTTTAGAGAGCTGTGTTGCCAGATCAAGTTATTTTAAGCGTTTTTTGGAGTTGCGTTTTCCATTTAATTTGACACTTTAGAAAGTGAATAAAGTGGGACGTTGCTGTTTAGCATTAACAATACCGTTATCTTGTCTTATTTACATTAGATTTTTACCTTTTCGGTTTATTATCTATTTACTGTCCATTTGTTATTTGTTCTCATAGCAAAATCTGGCAACACTCGCACTTAAACTGACAATAGTCAAAAAAGCTCACAGACAAGCTATTGCTAGCAGGATACCACATAAGGCAAACGCTAAACGTCATAATATTATCTGTCAGAAATGTTATCAACGCTATCAAAAACAATCGCCTTTAAAACTAGTAGGCCTACGCAGATCTAGAACAAGTAGGATACAGAATAAAATGTAATATGCAAACACTAGCCGTGAAGTCTATGTTATTTCATTCAGTATATTCTAGTTCAATTTCCACAAAGTCATGCTAAAAAACATTAATAAGAAATACATTATCATTTATATTATAGCAATTGTTAATGAAATTATTAATGAAAACTGTAACATTAACGTGTATTATTGCATGAATAATAAACTATGAAAAATAAAATTATCCACCCCTAACCTATAGCAAAGTACTAACAAACTGTGATTAGATATAATTTAACAATGCTCATCCCTACAAAACAGAAAAAAAAAAAAAAAAAAAAAAAAAAAAACATTGTTCACAAGCATCTGTCTCTTTTAAAGAGTTTAGTGCATATACTGATATTATTATAGCACAATTATTTATCACACTCATTTTCAAATGCTGGTTAGGGCCATGACTATGCCTAAAACTATGTTTTAACAATCGTTTCACAATCGCAACAATCAGACCTTAACTGCAGATGACATTCATCTTATTTTTGCAATAGTAGACTAAAAAAGACTAATAATTTTATGTTTGTGCTATGCATTTTTTACAGAAAGAAGATAAAGAGGACGTGCATGTGATATATACATCTATCAAACATAATCAAACTTAAATCTTTTTCTAACAAGACATCATGAAACATCATGAAAATATGCAGGAGGCTCAGGGGTACACTGTTTAACAGCAAAACTAATTATATTGTAATTAACAAAAAAAAAAAAAAAAAAAAAAAAAAAAAGACCAAGACATGTAAATGACAAAAATAACTGTGAATCTCATTTAAAAGTGCAAAACATAGATGAAAAATACTCATAGGTGAAGAGACCCTGCTTTATTTATTTATTCACATCTATGCAGACATGTGTTTTGACCTGTTTGACAAAAAGTCTGTTTAAGAGAATGTATCTGCTGCAAGACGTTTATGTTTGATGTCAGTTTGTGAATGTGTCTGACTGAGCTGTGAGCAGCGTGTCTGTGAATAGCATGTGGGTGAAGGGCTTTTTCCATTCCTGCTTACATAAAACCATTTGATTCTGCTTTACAGAAAAAAAAAGAAAAAAAACTGTTATTGATATTTTATTTTCTTATTATAAATGTCATATTTTAAGTTTTGTCTTTTCATTTTTTTTTTTTTTTTCTGTCAATGCCTGGGTCATTTTATGAATAAATGCAATATGATTTACAATTTACCATTCATGTTTGATTTCTTTCGATTTCATCAGTTTTGAGGGGAGATAAAGTAAAGGTGGCAATGCTGCTAACAAACTTTGTTTTCCGGTGACATAATGGTGCTGCTGTCGAATAGTAAAGCACAGAAATTGTCAGTTTAGAGTGTGAGAATTCAAATCAGTTCAATCCATACAAAATTTAAAAATTCAAAATCGAGTGTTTCTGCCATTTTTGAATTCAAGTGTTCCATAATGCCATGTGAATAATTACTCTATATTAAAATGCCTTCATTAGACAAACATGTCTATTTAAAATAGTTTCAAGACTTCAAAAATGTGCCACTAGTGAAACACCTAATATAATACTACAGATGAATGACTGTTGATGCAGAATGAGTATTTCTGTGCAAATTAGTGTTGCACGATGTACCGGTACTTAAAAAAGTGTTGCGATACTCTGCCTGTAAAAACAGTACGATTCCGCATTTTACTAGTACTAGTCTCTATAACTGCTCTGAGAGGCACTGCATGAGCATTTTACCGTTTCTTTTGCGGAAAACTATCATCATATTATGAAGATCCTAAAGGTCATTACATCAACCTGTCAAAATAAAAGTTTGGTTTAACTTGACAGTCAGAAATATATTAATATATTACTTAATGTAAAGATACTAAAGATACTACTACTACTACTAAAATATTATTAAAACAATGTTTAAGGAATATTTACCAGAAAATAATAATAATAATAATAATAATAATAATAATAATAATAATAATAATAATAATAATATAACAGTAGAATCTAGAAAATTAATGTAAAACAGAGATTCAGCAACAAAACTGAATTTGAGAAAAATAATAAAACATATTTCATAAGGCCTTAAAAACATGTAAAATTTGTTAAACATTTAAAATAATGCTGTTGTATTTTGCAAGTTTCATGATTTCAATTACTTAGACATGCTTTTTGATAAATATATATTTTTTTATGTAACCATTAAAATAGAGTCTACAAAAATTAAAATGGAATTTAGGAAAAAAATAAAACAGATTTCATAGGGCCCACTTTATTTTATTGTAGTTGTCCTTTAGTTTGTTACTTGCATTTAGGTTCTTATTATTAATAACAAAGATAAAAAAAATAAAAAATAAAATACTATCATGATATAAATTGTTGTTGTGAAATAAAATTTCTATATCATGAAATAAGATTTGGCTATATACTTTAAGCTAATTTACCAATATAGAAAAGATCTCTACACCTGTAAGCTCGGTAGTTGTTCACCATAATCCTGTGAAGTGGCACTGGCATGTGATTATTTATTATTTTATTTTTTATTTTTTTTTAAAGGGGGGATGAAATGTTTTGTTTTAATAGATAAAATAACTATGATCTCTATTTGGATCATCTATTATTCAACTACTTTTCCTGTTGTTCTATGTTTTTGTTGTAGTATCAATTCAGTAGAAGTATCGTGATATTTTAGTCAGGTATCGTATCGAAGTCAAAATTTTGGTATCATGACAACACTAGTGCAAATACAGTAATGGTTTAGATATGACATCTAATAACCGTATGAACTTTGACCCTTTGTTATTTCATGAAACAATAAATACATTTCACAGTAACAGGCTATGTTAGGTATGTTAGGCTGCTGTCACTTTAAAATGAATACACAGATCCAATATATTATTCAGTATTTCTCCCAACTGTTTATGTTCACTTTTGACAGGCATTTAGGCAGGCATGACAGGCATACCTGATACAGCCACCAGCAGAACAAAGGTCACATATTCCTGCTATAGGATCTGCAGACAGACCTGAATCTGTAGGGACAGTAATTATTACTAAAACTTGGTTTTACAGATATTTTTAACTGATGCTTAAACCATACGGTGGTCACCACTTTTATTATATTGATTTAACTGATAAATGGTGCCATCTGTTTTTTTTTTTTTTTTTCTTTTGAGAAACCCCTGTGTAATCTTGTGTAATGCAGAACCTTTTGTGGCTTGAACAGGTTCTGCATAAAAGTCTTGTATTACTGGAAGTGTGTTGCTGTTTTCTGTTTGTGAGTATATTTGTGAGGTGTCAGTATGACTAGCATTCCAACGCTAGCTTTAACTTAGCTCTGTTATTTCTGGTTACAAACTCAAAAATCACAACAAATCCACTGATTCCAGCTGTTGAATCCAGTGTTTTAATGCCATTTATCACATTAAAATCCAGATTTTTAGCCTTTAAATAAATATCTCCAAATTTTGATAAAAAAAAAGACAAAGAAAAAAAAAACTGTAAAAAGTCAAGATGCTCTTCTCAAAACACATACACAATGATCGCTGTCTTTTACACAGCTTGTGTTACAGACTTTTGAGAAGTTTGGCCTATTACAGTTCAGCGATACAGAAATGTTTCTCATAAAAACTTCATTACAAAAATAGGCACTGATTTTGGCATTCCAAAATCCTATTGCTCTTGTAAGAGCTTCACATTTCAGTGTTTAGTAGGCAGTTTAGGAGCTCTCTGAGCGGACGACTCTGGATAAAGCTCTAATAAACCTGAGAAAAAAGAAAGATTAGCACAATTAATAGTCATTTCTACTGTTCAGACAAACAAATTTAAACTGGAATCAAACATACTTTTCTTGTTCAAGTGCAGGAGATTATTTTTATCACACACTGATGACACTCTGCAAAACAAAGACAACAGGGAAAATAAACATTAAATAAGGTCAAATGACACTAGAATACAGGACAGCTCAATGTGCTTTAAAAAATAAGAAAATGGATGAAAAAAGAGAGAAGTGAAGTATTGAACATTTACCTTAAACGCCCCACAGGTATCCATCCTCCTCCTCACATTAAGTGCACAGCCTTGACAGTCAAACAAACAAACAAACAAACAAAACTAACCAGTATCTCAAATGGCAGAATGTTACACTTCACAATACATTTGTTACAGCAAAGTACAAAGAGAAAGATTCACTTTTGCACATTTCAGCACGCAAGACATTCAATGGAATTAGCAAACATCTGAAGATCTATAATTAATAACAAATGTCATTGTTCTATGACTAAACATGAAATGTGATTACAAAGATTAAGACGCTAAACACCAGTAAACTGCTTAAAGAGCCGCCAGTAACAGTCACAGAATATAAAACAATACATTATATAAACATGTTTTTGGCACCTTGTAGCTGCTTCTCTCCACAGTGTCTTTCGGTGCAGTTATTACAAGTGAGGTTCATGAAATTCATAGTTTGATCAAGGACATAGTTATGATATTATATGGATACAACTTTGCTGGATTTCAACCAGCCTTCTAACCACAAAGCTTTGTTAATCAAACAGTCAGTGTGGACTGTGATATGATCTATTTCTCAAAGATTCCTGTTAAAAACGTCAGCTTAGAGATGATGTTTTGATGGCTCAGTTGGATTGACAAGCCTATCTATAAGCGCCCTAATCAATGTGAATGAAATTTCGATCAGAATAAAAGGGGTGTAGGTCCAAAATAATCTGATCAACATGAAAAAAAATAAACATGTAAATGCTTGAACCTGGACTATCTTATCAGTTATGCATGTTTACAAATGTCCTACAAACATCATGCTTTTTCCAGGTCTCAACGGAACGAATGGGAAATGCACATGTGCTGAACTTTTGTTCTGAATGCAGGTAATGGACTCTTTTCAGTTGTCTGGGATTCTCAGAGGTAGAAGTTGTCATAGTTGAGTAAATGTTTATGGTGGTGAATGGACAGTGGACGCTCATTTAACAATATCATTTTCATAATTTTGTGTATTGCCATTATGTTTAAGGGCCTCTAGTTCATGATTGCACACCTCCCTGGGTACTGTTTGAGGGGAAAAAAACAAGCAAACACACACACAAAAAAAAATATATCAATTAGGATAAAAACACCTTAACATACTTAAAAGATTTTGTGTACATAACACATATTTTCAGTTTGTAAGATCAGCTGTACTACTTACCATTTTGTCTTGATCTGTGCCAACGGTAAACCCCAAAAGCAACTGCCATCGCCAGAAGACCACCAGTAATACCAGCACATATTGTTTCTGTAGCATTTGAAAACTGACCTAGAGCTGGAATAGCTGAAAACAGACAGTCATTATCGATATTGACTAATAATAAACTTTACCAATACTTTTAACTGACATTTACAACTTTGTATAAAATGTTGTATAATACTGATAAATGACAGTAACTACAGAACTAAAACAGTGACTCTCACAAGAAAACTAACATTGTGATTTTTTTTTTAATTATTATTATTATTCTTAACAATACACTTAAAAATTGTAAAATTCATAGTGTGACAAAACTCATTTTGACAACTACTCACCACTTTGAGTTGCATGCAATTGAATCATATACTGGAAAAAATGTATGTATTTCAAACCATATGGAATGACTAAATGATACTCACTGACATTAACAATGAAGCTCCTAATAACGCTGAATCTGCTGCTGATGATCTCTACTCTATAATTCCCAGAGTCTCTGATTGTGGTGTTTGTAATGATCAGAGATCCAGTCTTCACCTGCAGTCTGTTTCTGAATTTCTCTTTACACTGATCATCTGTACAGGTTTTACCCTGATCTCCTCCGATTTCAGCCATAAGAATCTCTTCAAAATACCACATCATCACATCATTTGGGTTTTTTATTTCACCAGGATCTAAAGTAATGGATTCTCCCTCCTTTGCTGACTTTGTTTCATTTCGTTCGGCAGAGGAAACACCTGAAACACAAACCAACAGCTGATTGAAAAATCTTTTTTCAGGGGAAAGACACACAGCACGAGAACCGTGGATATGAAAATGCTCTCTTGACTGAAAAGCAACATTTTTCCACATCTTGTACTATCAAACACATTTTACATCAAATCCTCTTCTGTTTGGATTCCTGGTGAACTAAAGGTGGATTTAAGCACATGATAACAGAAGGTGATCAGAGATGATATAGACCATTTCGCTAGATGTAAACAACACTGGTCCAGAGCGCTTCCTGTTTTTTTTTTTTTTCTTTTTTTTTTTTTATTTCACAAATACAAATACAAATACATCTTAAAGGTGCTAATGTAACATTTTCAACCAGTCAAGTGTTATGTTGGTTGTATTTTTTTGTGATGTTTGTGTAAAGTTAAAAAAAAAAAAGAAACAGGAAGTGTATCGGGACCAGTAAGTTTACATCTAGCGAAATGGTCTATAAGTCACTGACATCTTAAACAGAATACAACTCATAAAACTAACAACCAACCAATGGAAAATCTACAAATTCCACTGTAACACTTTAATTTGTTTTTTAAGAAATTATCTATATGCTGTAAGTGAATTAACATACAGGTAAAAAGAGAAGAAGAAAAAAAAAAACTCTGAAAGTCACTGCAAAAATATCACTAAACATAGCAACGATGAGATTTAAATGTACACAAGAAATATATTTAATTTTAAACATAAGGACTCACCACGGATGGCAAAAATGAAGGTCTTATCATTCTCATAATTATTTCTGCTAGTGATCTTTAGGTTATAAAGTCCAGCATCTGTGCTTGTGATGTCTGTGATGGTCAGAGATCCAGTCTGATGATCCAGATTTAGTCTGTCTCTAAATCTCTTGTCACCATTTTCACACTGAACATCTGTACAGATCTTACTCTGATCTGCATTGATTTCAGCGATGCGAGAGTCATTGAAATACCATCTAATTCTGCCTTGTTGGTTTGCTTTAACAGTAGTTTGAAAAGTGACTGAATCTCCTACCATCACAAACACTAACACTCCATCTTCACCAACACCGAAAAAACCTGAAGAAGAAATGCACAGATAATTATAAGCCAAAAAGTTTGTAGGTAGAGAAATATGTCTGGACTTATAATGTAACACATGCAAGCAAACAGCAAAAGAACATCATCAGACAAACATACACAAGCCTCATGAATGATCTTATGCAACTTATTGAACATCATATAAACCACACCCTTTTTTCGATTTTTGCATTACTTTTAAATGTCAAACTAAATATCTTTTTAAATAAGCAAAACAAGCTATTTTGTTTTCTCATTCACTGACTAAAACCTCTCCTTTCACCATGTTGAGAAGAATTGGGAGTACAATAAGGAGGCTTTGTGTGCGCTCTGTAAACATGATGTTTACTAGTTCTAGACTAAATTTCAAAGTATACTTTTTTTTTTTTTTTTTTTTTTTTTTTTTTAACATGATGCTAGTGTATGCAGACAGTTGAACAAAGGCGGGTGACATATGCACTGGACTCTTTGTCCAGTGTTGGCGCTTTTTTTTCTCCAGATGCTATGACCGAATATTATGCAGTAGTTAAATGATGGAAAAATACAAGTATAGACTTTAGAATAGAATAGATAATACAAAAATAGACTAAATATTTAATCTCAATTTATTAATCAATGTCTTTGCTGCTGTCCTTGATCCAGTTCAACTATACTAATAGCAAAAATGGGTCCTATTCTTTTTAGGGAGTAACAAAATATTGTAATGCATTACTTTTGAAAGTAACCTTCCCCAACACTGCAGCTTTAAGATATGAATATAAATATAATGGATCTGCAATGGACAAGGTATATTTTAATATTTTATTGTTATGACAGCAAAGAGTGCTTGGCTGTCAAAATTGTGTTTGGTAAAGCAAAAATCACACTTTGAGCTCAAAGAAGATTTTTTACTTGAATAATGATCGTTTATGTGCACTTGACTCAAAGGATGGCTTAGTAACATATATGCATTGCCAGACTTTTTTAGTGTTTGATGGTTCAGACAGATGCAATGATACAGTAGCTTCTCAACAGCTACTGCTGTCATGATATCTGTAGATATAAACACATTAATGATGTGATTTAAAAGTATAAAACTCGGTTTTAAACATAATGACTCACCATAAATAGTAACATTGAAGATCTTTTCACTGTCACTCTTGCTGTTGATTATCTTCAGTTTATACTCTCCAGAGTGTGTGATTCTGGTGTTCATGATTGTCAGAGATCCAGTCTGATGATCCAGCTTCAGTCTGCCTCTGAATCTCTCAGTACCTTCATTACACTGAACATCTGTGCAGGCAAAACTGAGATCTCCAGTGATTTGAGCGATACGACCGCCATTAAAATACCATCTGATCTTTTCTTGTTGGTTTATTTCAACACCAGAGTGTAGAGTGAGTGGATCTCCCTCCACTGCTGACAATGAGTCACCAAACACACCTGAAGAAGAAATGAACAATTAATTAAAGGCAAATAAAATTAAACCACGGTGAAATGCAGTGAAAATGTTTTCTCTATAGATCATGAATGTTGAGAGATCTGGCTGGATTCATAATGTAACACATGCAAATAAACATCAGAAGAACATCACTGATTTACACATTCAATAAATCATATGAGCTAGGGATGAGACAATACTTCGATTCGTGGATCGATTCTGAGATCTTCCGAATGCATCGCCATTCTCTTTGGAATCGATTCTGAGCTTAGATTTTAACAGCAGATGGCGCTCTAATCTAGTTTTTAACCACACACCCAAATGTTCATGAAGAAGAGTGCTGATGTAATTTCACCTCAGCTCAAAATGCTTTTATGACGCGAGATTATTATAAACAACCCACTGTGAACACCCTTGTAATTCTCTTCAACCTTTTCAAATTGTATAAATGATTATTTTAGGTTCTAATGCCTGTATGGATTTGGAAACAAGCAGAGCATGGCTGTTTCTATAGCAAGCAGTGCCATCTGCTGTTCAAAACTAAGCTCAGAATCGATTCAGAAAATCTCAAATCGATGCTGAATCATTTCTCGATTCGCGTTGCAACGATGTATCGTCCCATCCCTAATATGAGCCTTGCAGATGTGACTTGTTGAGCACCATACAAACTACACCCTGAATCACACAGTTCTACTCAGTTTACATAACCCTTGCAAAAAAAATAAATAAATAAATAAATAAATAAAATAAAATAAAATAAAATAAAATAAAATAAAATAAAATAAAATAAATAAAACGTTTGATTTAGTACTGCCCCGAAGAAGCTATTTCATGCAACAGATGTTTACATACAGTTCACATGACAAAACAACTTAATTTACACAAATGAACCATATGAGAGCCATCTTTTACGATTAAAGGTCTCATATGCAACAGAAACAGGTAAAAACTTTTACTGCTGCTAATGAAATAAACAATGCACAATGCAAATAGCCTTTTTGAACTAAATTATCAGGTTAATTTGTATTTATGTGTTTATTTATTTTTCTACAGCATAAGCAAATGTTTCAACTTTTGTGATGTTTGAGTCCCTCAAGTCCTATGAGTGTGGAAAAAAAAATGGATCTCAGAATCAGTCACAATATAATTTTGTCAACTTAAATGTGGGTAAATGGGATATTTCACATTCAACTTCATAATGAATATGACCTATTATGAAAATTAAATACCTGAACATTACCTATGAAATATTTTTATTTGATACTATATGTGAACCTGGACTGAAAAAAGGTCTTAAGTAGCATATGAATATTTTGTAAAATTTCCTACCGTAAATGTATCAAAACTTAATTTTTGATTAGTAATATGCATTTTTATCATTCATTCTTTAGCAATATTTTGAAAAGAGACATAAAAAAACGAAGACAAAAGAGAAAAATTAAGTGTTTGACATGTCCCTTTCAACCACAGCAATATTGCTGCTCACATTAAATTGAAACATAAATGAAAGTTTTTAAGCTATCGCACATACACTTATTTATTGGACTTACAATTGTCATTAGAAAAAAAAAGCGAAAGAGTCCAATAATGATACAAACATTCACAAATTATGTGGAAAGTTTTTAAATCTGTTCCGTGCAAAATTCCGTGCGTTGATCCATAACACTTGTTACAAATTCTGTCGAGTTATTTTCCTCAAAGCGTACTGACTATATTTTTTTTTACCACATTTAACATTTGGCATCTGGCAGCTTTTGTTGTTACCCACGAAGCATGCTACGAATGATTGGTACTGTTTTTGTGAAAACATGACCTTTTAAAAGCAAATTGCGTTTAGCACAAGAACACCGGAAGAGAGATATAAAGCCTAAATGTCTTACCTTGGTCGAGAAAACAACTGAGCAACAAGGACGGAATAAAGAGAAGGTTCATTTTCGTGAGGTTTTCTACAAAAAAAGCATATTTTTGTAGATAATCGTACTATGTTGTTTTTCCTCATTAAACAAGAAGATCTTCACGGCGCTGAAATGAAAGTGACTCCAGCGCGATGACGTAAACCATAAATTAGGAGGGTCCCTACTACAGCGCGATGACGTACAGAGGTTTCGTCACGGTCTCACAAAAGAGACCACTGCATAACTTAGTTTGTTATTAGTTAGTCAGTAATATTGTTTGTCGAATTTATAACCTATAATGGCTGAAATATTTAGTGTGTAGTGTGATTTTGGCCAAAACCATTATCCCAGTTGGGAGACGGAGCTTAAAAAGAGAGGACGACAAGCATCCAAAGTGCTAGTAAAAGTTTACAGTCTCTGTGTATAAGATGCAAAGCGTCCTTCTTCACTGACAGCAGGGCTATAGAAATAATTTTTAAATAATAATAGAACAAAAAAAGAGTCTGGTATACACTCAAAAGCACAGTCATTGTAGTTGTTAACATCTCAAACCGAAGCACCATAACAGAAACTCTTCTAACTATTCTAAATTCAGATTATTTAATCTGATGCTCATTTTAACAAAGCAACAACAACAACAACAACAACAAATCTTATTTTTAGTGTATTTACTGTTGTGTTTAGCTGTCAATCCGTGTAGTTTATCAGTGATGCATAATGGGTAAGAATTCAGCTTGACCTCTTACCAATGAATCTTCTCTGACTGTTTTTGTTTTTTGTTTTGATAGACTGATTCAGTACTTCATTTCACTGTAAATCAGTTTTATGTAGAGAGGAAGTCAGACTGTGAAGTTCATTACAGCGGGACAGGAAGAAGCACTTTGCCAACAAACTAAACACTCATCAAACAAATGGCCATACAAAATGTTTGTCCACATTGCAGAGCAAAACTTTTCTGAAGAAAACTAACCACAGCAGGTTTCAGTTTGACTCAGAAGAATAGCTGCTTGTATCACACCTCTGTAAGACTTGCAGTGAGATATTTTAGGTGGTTTTAACGTTTTGTTTTTCCATATACACTCAATGATATATAAATAATTCAATTAAATTATAATACAAAAAAAGCTAATTTCTCCTATTTAATTAGAAGAGATTCCCATAGCATTCTTCTACATTTAGCTATTTAATTGACATTACATAACATCAGACAACTACATTATTAATGTTAAATGATAAGAAGAGCCAGAAGAATATTTTATTATTATTATTATTTTTATTTATTTATTTATTTATTTTTTGGTAACTAAAAAACATGAGTTCAGATCATCTGAACTATAGGAGGGTTCAACTCTGTGGTGGGTGGATTCACACCAGTATGATTTTTTTTCCACAGATAGTCATTTTAGGTCACACTTTTCACTGAACGATTGAAGAAAATGTTTCACGTGTTTGTTTTGTTCTGTTTGTGCTGGTGGCGTCGGACTGGTAAGTTATAAAGTAAATTTTATGGCTTAATAATTTAGAACACTGTAAAAAACTACTGTTAGTTTTCATGTGTTGTCAGATAGATCAAAGCAAAGCAAAGCAAGACAATATTTTAAGATCTACTTTGGATTGTGATTTACAGATCTGACGACATTAAAGAAATGTTACATCAGGGAAAGTAAAGAGAGATTTCTATGCTGAATGAAACTCAGAAGCCTCAGAGAGTTTTTATTAAGTTCAAGGATTGTTACTGGACAAAGAAATACAAATAGCCATTTCTAAAAATATTAAACATAATTCTGCAGTAACCGAACAACAAAAAAAGTAAACAACTTCATTAGTCAAAGAGCAGATAATGTATAATTTCAAACTACAGCTTACTTTAGTAAACCAGCAGAAGTCTTAATGAGTTATTTTATGTTTTTCAGGTGTGTTTAGCGCTGAAACAAATAAAATACACTCAGTGTCAGTGATGGAGGGAGATTCGGTCACTTTACAGACTGGTGTAACTAAAATACAATACGATGATGACATACTGTGGAAATTTGGAGCTGAAACGTCTCTCATAGCTAAAATCAGCATTGAAAAACAAATCTTCTCCACCTTTGATGTTCCTGATGGGAGATTCAGAGACAGACTGAAGCTGGATGATAAGACTGGATCTCTGACCGTCAAGAACATCACAACTGAACATGCTGGACGTTTTGAACTAGAGATAAATGGAGTGAAGCTGACATCCAAAACTTTTACTGTTTCTGTCTATGGTAAGTAGTGATCATTTGTCTTGTCCTTCACATATTTAGAAGTTAAACTCAATTAAAAATTGTGCCAATGTTGATTACTACAAAATAACTTTGACTCAGACCTCATTCATATCAAAGGGACCAATATTTAGAGGATTTACAATAAAAGATTTCCACTTGCATGAATTCCTTTGTTTAAACCTGCATTTTTACAGCAATTTTACAGTTTATTCCCCTGTATTGTCATGGCAAAGAAGTTGTACAATTATGTACGACTTTACACTGTATAAATTTACTCATGTTTTTCAGCTCGTCTGCCTGTTCCTAATATTACCAGAGATTGCTCTTCATTATCATCATATTGTTCATTGTTGTGTTCAGTGGTGAATGTGAGTCATGTGACTCTCTCCTGGTACAAAGGAAACAGTTTATTGTCCAACATCAGTGTGTCTGATCTTAGCAGAAGACTTTCTTTAGGGGTGAAATATACAGATAAAAAAGCTTATAGTTGTGTAGTGAACAATCCCATCACCAACCAAACTCAGCATCTCAACATTACTGAACTTTGTCAGCCTTGTCCAGGTATGTTGATGTTGAAATTAACATTAATGAACTCAGCGGATCTTTCAATTATACAGCGCTGATGTTTCGTAGTGTTTGTTTTAGATCAGGCAGATGTATTCTGTTGCACTGATGGCTCATTTTGTCCATTACAGATCAGGGCCTACCTTTATTGTACGTAGTGCTGATTTCCACTACTGCTGTGTCACTTTTATTGTAGTTTCAGTCGTGATGTGCTGCATATGCAAGAGACATAGAAAAACAGGCCATGAGAGCAATTCTGTACAAATATTCATCTTTTTGACATACACAAAAATGATATAATATTATAAAACTTTGTATTATTGTTAATGCAGCCCAGACCCAGGAAGAAGACAGAACTGATTCAGCATTGTGTAAACCAACAACTCAACAAACGGTAAGAATTCATATCTGTGTTGCAAGAGCATGTGATGATGTGTCTGTGGGCTACTAATTTAAGTCATGGTTTGTTTATTTCATTTAAACTGGTTTGTTATTCTGAAATATCCCTTACAAAGTCAGTTTCATACCATTAGATTTTTTATGGAAAGGAAGTGAGACTCAAAGCTGTTAACCTATGTTGCTTGTGCTGACGTCTGGCCTCGAGCTGCAGCTGCTCTGAGGTGAAATCCTTGCAGCTTTAGCGACATTTGATTTGTAGACGAGCTGCAACAAGTGCCATTGCTCTTGCTCTTGTGTGAAAAACAATCATTCAGAGTTGTTACTTTGTTGTGAGAAACCTTCAGAATTTGTTTTGAATGAGTTTGATGTCATTGTCGATCCATGTTAGCATATGTTGTTGCATATTAGAATAAAAAACCCTAATGTACAAGATTAACTTTTGGTGTATTATGTTCTACTGAGGATTTTAAAAGTAGTAAGCCAATTAAAGTAGCAAGCTTCCAGTTTGATTGATTTTGTGTTTCCTTGCAGAAATCAAAGACTGAGGCTGTGTATGAAAATGTCCCCCAAAAGCGATGATCATATATTGTATACTGGATTTTTGTTGATGGAGCTCATAATGGGCACACCTTTTCATTCACATTAATTCTCTTCCAGGATGTCAGTGTTTTGTCACCGCTGTTTATATCATATCCATTTGGTGTTACTGTGATGTCTAAAATGTAATTCTAATTAAGTTAGTGCTTTACCAATAACTTATCATCCAGAAACTCAACTAATGCTAGCTTACCACATGCAAATTTACCTAGCGTTCATTCTTAAATAAAAATCACACCCTTCTGTGCTCATTTGCTTGTCATTTATAATCTTGTTTTATTATTTTTACAAAATATAATGGAATTATATATTTTGAATTCAACATAGACTACGATGTCAAAAAGACAGTGCAGCTAAATGAAAATAAAAGTGCAGCTAAATGAACTAAATAAATAAACCACACAGAGTTTAGTCATGTTACTTGAATGACAGCTGGACTGTACAACTGAATAAAATTCTGAAAAGTGCAGGTGGCACATTATGTATTGTTTTAGTTTTTAGCCTACAGTTTGGCTTGCCCAGTATTTATGAAAGATATCAGTGTTCTTTGTTCATGCATTTAGTTGAACCACATCCTCCATTTTAAAGGTAGCAGCTGTCAGTTTGACTCAGAAGCTGAACCTCAGTAAAACCGATACTGTGAGATTGCAGAGTTTTTCCACACACTAACATTAAAGGAGAAGTCCACTTCCAAAACAAAGATTCACATATAATGTGCTCACCCCCTTGTCTTCCAAGATGTTTACAACCGCATTTGGGGTCGTTTGAAGCCGCATTTAAACTACATTTTGGAAGTTCAAAATCGTGGCACCATACCAGTCCATTATATGTGAATCTTTGTTTTGGAAGTGGACTTCTCCTTTAAGAACTGTATAATATACACAGAGCCGATCCTTACGCAATCCTCCTATATCATATACGCAAAATACGCAAGCTGCACAGGGCCCCCGAAACACCAGGGGGCCCCCTTGCTCTCAAAGATAATTTATTTTTAGTTTTGTTTTTAGAGTGGGACAGCGGTTATCAAAACATGAACGTTTATTTCTATTAATGTGGTGCGCTGTCGCCTTTTCTACGTAAAAATCCAGTCAAATCATGTAACGTGAATGTGGTACAGTTTATTGCTGGAGACTAAAAAAATAGTTGAAAGCGTTCCGAGCCACGGAAGAGACAGCTGTTTCTCAAGCGCTTTCCGTGAGCGCGATTTGAGACGGACTGAACCACGGACACATGCGTTTCATTCATTCACTAATACCGGAGTCGTATATCTTGCTCGAGACTGAAAATTGAGTTGAAAGCGTAAGGAGCCGTGCAAGATACCCTATAAGCGTTTTCCGGTAGCGCGGTTCGAGACGGACTGAGCCACGGACAAATGCGATTCATTCATTCATTCATTAACATAATTAAAACAGGCTTATGTTAAATGATACAAATATTTTCACCCATTAAAAACAGCTAAACTCTTAAGCGCTAGATGACAGTCTGTATAACTAAAAGTAGAAACACTGCTGTCAGACGTTTCTTCAGTAGCATAACTGCGCTTTTGTCCAGTGTTAAAACACGAAACAAATCCACCAAAATTCAATAAAAACACTGTTTTCAACACCTTAAGCGATTTTTACAGCCCTTAGGCTACTTTGTTTTGCCGTTGCTGGCGTGTAGTGCAACTCCTGAGCATGAATTATCAATGTACAATCAGCATAGATATTATTCGCCACTCAATGGTAACAGCAGGTATTGCTTTAATAGAAATTGTGCATAACCGCATCTCAGAGCACCGTCTGGTGTTCAAAATAAAATATAACTTCTGGAACAATAATATTCAAGTGTTAAAGGGATAGATAACCCAAAGATGAAAATCACCGCATGAGTCACTTACTCTCAAGCAATCCTAAGTGCATGTAACTTTCTTTTTATGGATGGATACTATAAATGTACAAGCTTTATATTGGTAGGGAATGGGTGTTGAGATATTTAAGCCCAAATGTTTATTAGAATAAATTACATTATATTAATAATAATATTAATATATTTACACCTTTCTAGCAGCTTTATTGATTTAACTGATAAATGGTGCAATCTGCTGGAATCTGCCTGTCAAGTTGACAATAAAGTTTGTTAATAAAATAAGCAATGAAAGAGTTGAATCAGTGATTACAGCAAATAAAAAATCTAAAAGTGAAAACAAATGAGACTGATTTATTGATTTTCTCTCACTTTATTGACCAAAGCAACACAAAAACAAAGGAGCTCAAATGAAAACAGGCCATGCGCACTGCAGCTAAATGTGATTGTCAGTTCACCTTTCAGTGCTTATTCCTCTTCTGTAGGGGAATGACAACTGCACTGTGCAACTGAATGAACTTCAGAAAAATGCAAATTACAGCCTCATTTGTACAGAATCTTAATGTATTGATTTTACATTTTGTCCCCCCCCATTTACAGTTGGACTTGGACAGTGTTATGGGAAACATGTTTGGTTCATGCATTTAGTGGACTAACTCACACACATGACCCACATGATAAAAGGTTTGCCACCCCCACCCCCCATGTCTGTGTCAGACACAGTTCCTCATCACATTTTGTTTGTTTGTTTATTTTTTTCACATAGATTAAAAAAGATTTTTAAAATGCACCAGGACAATATGAGTCTCTTCAACTACAAACTAAACTCACATGCTCTAAATTTCCACTCTCACCTACAAGATGTTTGTTCACTCAACAACTCAGAACAACATGAAGAACATAGACTACAGTAGCTTTCAGTTTGAAACAGAAGCTAAACCTTTAGTAAAAATGATACTGTGAGATTGCAGACAGTTTTAACTTTGTACTGTTTTTTCCACACAATAACATTAAGAACTGTATAAATAATGACAACAACCTAAAAATCACAAGACTTCATTATTTTACTATGAAATGTAGTTCATCCAGAGCTCAGGAATAGTCACAATAGTCTTCTACTTTTAGCCATTTAACACAGTAAAGCAACTACCTTACCAAAAGTATGTTAAAATATAGAATATTTTCACCTATTAAAAACAGTTAAGATTCAAGGGGTGGATGAAATAAAACATTATACTGTATGCAAAAAAAGGTAGGAGGGTCAAACTCTGTCAGGGGAGGAGTCACATCATGTTGAGTGTTTTTAGCAGAAGTTTTATTAGATCAGACACTGAACCACTGAAGAAAATGTTTCATATGTTTGTTTTGTTCTTTGTTCTGTTGTGCTGGTGGAGTCTGACTGGTAAGTTATAATTTTTTTTTTTTTTTTTATAAATAGATAAAGTTTTATGGTTATTTGTTGTTTTTAAGAATGAGACAATTTTCATCTGCTACTATCTGTACCAAATACATCATGACTATGAGAAATCTCATTGGAAATCTCCACAGCGAATGTAGATGCCTTTGTTTATGCTCTGCATGGTGACTCAGAAAGCCAAAACCTTCTACCGAGTTGCTTTTTAAATATCAGGCCATTTTTTGTTTTGTTTTGTTTTAAATGTAAAATGTCTTTTGAAAGAATTCCATGTTTAAAAATGTTAAATGCAGTCATACATTTCTACAAAAGTCATGGAAAGTCATTAGTCGAAATGCGCACGGAGAACACGGGAGACGGTAATAAAACAGCTAGTTTGTTTAAGTGTCTTATTTGCTAAGTATTGAAAATATTCAGCACAATAAAACTATGTAACCTCCCACACTGATTTTGCCTGTTAATTTTGTGTCTCTGCTGATATTGTGAATGTTCTTCAGTTTACATACAAATTATAAAAAACTAAAGCTGATTTCAGGATTTGTAAATCAACAGGAGTATTAATCTGTGACAAAAACTCTTCATGTTCATCAGGTGTGTTTTGTGCAGAAACAAATAAAACACATTCAGTGTCAGTGATGGAGGGAGATTCTGTCACTTTAAAAACTAATGTTACTGAATTGCATGAAGATGAAGATCTAACATGGAAATTTGGAGCTGAAATGTCTCTCATAGTTAGAATCACCAAGAGACTAAACTTTTTGCCATTTAATGGTACTGATGAGAGATTCAGAGACAGACTGAAGCTGGACAATCAAACTGGATCTCTGACCATCACAAACATCACAACTGAACATGCTGGACTCTATACACAACAGAAAAGGGGAGTGAAACTGTCATCAACAACATTCAGTGTTTCTGTCTATGGTGGGTGGAGATCATTTGTCCTGCCTGTTACATACTCTCGGTTTTATAGTTTAAAGTGACATTATGTAAATACTCACTCAACACACTGAAATGAAAATTAAATTACTGTGTAAATTTATATATATTTTAGTTTATTCTTTCATGTTTTTCAGCTCGTCTACCTGTTCCTAACATTATCAGAGACTGCTCTTCATCATCATCACAGCAGAATTGTTCATTGTTGTGTTCAGTGGTGAATGTGAGTCATGTGACTCTCTCCTGGTACAAAGGAAACAGTTTATTGTCCAGCATGAGTGTGTCTGATCTCAGCATCAGTCTCTCTCTACCTCTGGAGGTGGAATATCAGGATAAAAACACCTACAGTTGTGTGCTCAACAATCCCATCAGCAACCAGACCAGACATCTGGGCATCAACAAACTCTGTCAAACATGTACAGGTACAAAGCTGATATATGTTTTTTTTTTTTTTTTTTTTTTTTATCTCGTCTTTTTTATCCTATCAGACGGACACAGTCACTTACTGTACATTAATGATTATCATTACAGGCTCTGGATCTCTGATAGCACTGGTTTCCGCTCCTGCTGGATCTCTGTTGATTGTAGCTGCAGTCTGGATCTTCTGGAAAAGCAGGAAACACAGACAACCTGACCAAGAAGGCAAGTGTTAGCTAAATTGCATATTGCTTTTTTATAGTTAAGATAGTGTTTTGTTGTTTTAATGCATCTGTTATTGTTGTTGTCAAAACAGTTCAGACTCATACAGAAGAGATCACTTACATTGATCCAACATTCCACAGAAGAAACCAAAAGAAATCGGTAGGACAATTTATTCCTAATTCATGTTACTGTGCTTAGCAAAAAAAAAAAAAAAAAAAAAGCCAAAGTAATTCATACAAAATTCAGATTCTCCAAACCTTCTGTCAACACTACAGACTTTAACTTTCAGTCAGTGAATATGACATGCACTCAAAAAATAGTTTATTTATATGAACTTAATTTAACAGAAGAAAATATTTCCGGAAAATGAATTCAGATTTATACAACAGAAACAAGTCCAGGTTTGTGTGTCAGCTAACCACTACATGTATCACATATTACCGTAAACATGATTTATTATTGGAATGAGAATTTGTTTTTCACAGAGTAATAATTGTGCAACGCACACCAAAAGCACAAGTGCTACTCTTTAGCACAGTGATGCCCACAACAACTTCAACATAACAGAAGCTCTTTTAAATGAAGTTCCAAACGTAGGTTCGGGAGGAGCCTAATCATTCAGTCCTGTCAATCATCATTACAAGCCTACATAAGCAGCTCTCATTGCACCGTCCCAGCGTCAGTTCTTCTGACATCCCTCCACCTCCCCTTCTCCTCCTCTATTTCTGTTATTCTCCCTCTAGGTAATATCACAATGGGGGATTGAAGTATTATTGTTTTTAAGTATTATCATCTTGTGTGATTGTTTTTTTTTTTTTTTTTTTTTTCCAGCTTGTTAAAGAGGAAGAACAAGTAGAGTACGCACCTGTTACCACGAGAGTATAATCTTCAGTCTTCTGTGTTTTTCTAATATCAGATTTGTCTCACTGCTTTCAATAAGAACCTCTTGAGAACTTGCCTTTGTCTCATTTATGTACATCTGTACAGAATTGTGGTTTGATATGTTGGGTGGACAAACAGCTTGTGCATGAGAGTGTATCTACTGCTGGACGATTGTGTTTGATGTGTGTTTTTGAGTCTGTCTGAGGTGAATAGTGTGTCTGTGTGAAAGTGGTTGAAGGCATTTTTCCATTCTTGTTCATTCTTGTCCATGAAACCATTTGACTTCTGCTTTAGACAAAACAATTTTGCTACAAATGACTAAATCTGACAGATAAAAGATTCACTTAAACCAAATAAAAATATAACAAAGATATTATTGTGTGTCTTGAAATATTACTGTGACCCTGCAGATAAGCAGTATAAGTTTCAGGACTTATTTCCAGATTTGTTTTTTTTTTTTTTTTTTTTTTTTTTTTTTTTAAAGAGGAACTGTTCTTGATGTCACATCTTTTCTATATATATATATATATATATATATATATATATATATATATAGTTTATGAACTATACTGCTGCCAGCCACTGCAGCCACTACTTTCACTAATTCAGGACATGTGCAGCACACCGGAAATCTATCAAAAGCACTGTCAAAATACAACAATGTTAACTCCATGCATGCTAACTGATGAAATTTTCTCTCTACATTGTCCTATCATCCCTTCGATGTCTAGAGGCAATCTTGATAAACGGTCAGCATCTGCATTCTCTCGGTCAGGGCAATATTTTATTGAAAAATGGAAGTTGGCTAATTCCGCTACCCACCTACAGCCGGTTGCACTGAGATTTGTGCTGGACAGTACATACGTGAGAGGGTTATTATTACTAAAGACTATGAATGTAGGTGAGTATAAGTAGTCTCTAAACTTCTCAGTTATCAGCCACTTGAGGGTGAGAAACTGTAATTTACCCGAATGGAGGTGGTAATTTTGTTCGGCAGCTGTAAGGGGTCCAAGAGCCATACGCTATTACACAGAGCTTACCATCCTGTTTTTGGTACAATACTACCCCCAAGCCTTGGTTTGAGGCATCCGTATGAAGAATAAAGGGCAGCGAAAAGTCTGGAAATCTGAGTACAGGTGCTCCGACAAGGTAGTTGATCAATCTTTCCAAGATCTCTTGGTGCTCATCCTTCCAAACTATTGGTTGATTTGAAGGCACTCATCTATGCTTCACTTTACTTCGTTTGGAATTTTGGCAAGTGTTTTCCACTCCCAGGGTGCCCTTGAGTAGATCATACAGTGGTCCAGCAATCTTTGAAAAATCCTTAATATATTGTTGGTAGTAACTTAAGAGGGCCATCACAGTTCGCAGCTGCCCGACGGTACTTGGTTTCTTTACCTTCCAAGCTCGCACAGCCTCCGTATCAGCTGGATCCACTTTGCTACCTTCAGCCAAAACAATTCTTCTGAGATAGCAGATTTCCTTTTTGAACATTCCAGATTTACTTGGTTTCAATTTTATTCCATACCGTCTAAGCTGCTGCAATACCTCCCGCACATGGTGGACATGATCTTCAAAGGACTTGCTGTAGACTAAGATATCATCAAGGTGTGGCACACATATCTGGTCTCTCAAACTCTCCAAGCATTCCTCTATACACCTTTGAAAGGCAGCTGGAGCATTCATCATGCCAAAAGGAATTCATAGCCACTCATACAACCCCCATGGGGTTACAAATGCATTCAGGGGCCTACTCTCCTTCGCCATTAAGCCTTGATGATATGCTTTGCCCTGATCTAATAGTGAAAACAACAAATTCCCACCCTGGTTGTCAAGGATATTTTAGACTCTGGGAATTGGCTGACGATCAGGATGGGTCTTCTTATTCAGCTCCCTGTAATCTACATGAAGTCAGAGGCTTCCATTCCCCTTTTTTGGAGAATGATGCACATTCCTTTAATAATATCTTGCATACTATTTCCGAATGTGACTTACCTCTAATCTTGGGAGAACCATGTTGACTATTCTCTTTAACTGTTCCCCACATGCTGGATCTTTACAGTCACCTGTACTGCTTGTCACTATGAACTCAATAGCATTGTAACCAATAATGGGATGCGAGAGATGTTTCCCCTTTGTTACCAGCATGGGTATGACAGAATCAATGCAGTCAATGTATTCTCCTGGCAATAGAAACGTAACTTCTATCCACCCAACGTAAGGGATATCTTGTCCGCATGTTGCTACTATCTAACGTGTGTCAGGTGTGTTATTTCATTCAGTATTTCATTTTTCCACCACTCATCAATGATACAAACTTGAGATCCAGTGTCCCACATTGCTGTTGTTTTAACTCCATGGATATAACAGTCAATGAGACACTGTTTTCCCACTAAAGCAGCCACGGCCAGTGATTTGTTTGAGTGTGTTCTCATTTTGGCACTTAATTCTCTTACCCCATATGCCCTTTCTGTTGGCAGTCTTTCTTGTGTTTGCCCCAGTGGCAAGCCTGACATAACTTGGAGCAATATAGAGCTTCCCTGTCCCATGGAAGTAACCTTCTCTCGTTTAGATGAGCATCCCTGGATGGGTTTACTGCCCTTGCTCTACAGCCCGCAAAGAGTCTTCGTTGACTCCTCATCTGGATAGAAAGACAGTGTGGTGCAAATCCTTGCTGGAACTGAGCTGTTCTCCCTCTCTGTCCTGGATTGTAATTAGGCCAATAGACAGGGAATGGGCATTCTGGGTGGATAGCTGAGGCATAGTTTCAGAAACCTGGCAAGGACAGACCCTGTTCCACAGCTGTCTGGGGCAACTGAATCGAAAAGACACTGCCCTGAAATGTCTAATCTTTTTGACTCTCTGTCTGCACCTCCTGTTTTGATTCACCCTCTTTTGGCTGCAAGGATAACTGTAAGGTTAATTGGAGTGCTTCAATCTGTTTTTGCAATTTTTCTTGGTCTGACATCTGAGCTACATGCAATTCCTTTTGCTGTGACCCTACTGTGTTTTTATTTGACAATTGAATTTTAGTGATTTTGTCTTTAAGGTTAAGGAGAAATGAAATACCCTGGTCTTCAAGTTCCTCTGCCTCATCTCTTTCAATATACTTTACAATATGTGCAATCAGAAATGAGTGACTTTTCCCCAAAACATTCTCTCTTTACATACCAACAATATTTAGAAAGTCACATACTGCAATCAGATGATCAAAGTTGAGCGAGTAAAGTCTCCCCACTGCTTAAAGTCTTAAGTCCTCCAGTGTGCTCAAGTTGGTTGTGGATAAGTGGTCAGTGTCAGTGTAAAGCAGAATGTCTACTTGGTTGGGAAGAACTGACAGCTCTCCTGGTTGGATAAGGAACCTCAGATCACTCACACTTCTGTCCGTCCGGTTATGAGACTAATGTAAGCCGCCGACCTCCTATTGTGTTGGTTGTGGTTGCAAGGTGGGATGACGTCACATGGCACTACATCGATCAGCAGGATCAGGACCATCCATCCTCGCTGGGGATCATGATCACGTTCTTCCGGGTCTGAAGAGTGATGAACTCCAAAGATTTTCTGACTCGATGGTGATTGGGAGTTTCGTCCCATGTGAAAAGTGAAGAAGAACCAAGAGCTGAGAGGGACCCAGCTGAAGTCCTATGATCTTTGGGGAATGGAAAGACAAGGCCGCAAGGCCTGGCGTGCACTTAGGGAAGTCCTGAAGAGTTCTAGCTCATCTTCTTAGGTTCTAAAAGAACCATTGACTGACTGAGGCGAGTCATCAAGATGAATTCCAGGGTTGAGAGGAAATGTCTGGCACTTTGTGGTCGAGAGCCACAGCTCTGTATGTTGGGGCCTGTCGGGCCCGCCGGTCACGCCCTGTGCCGGCTTAGGCTCCCCGTGGGTTCCTCCACACGGGCAGCAATCGGAAGACGCTGCAGACGAAAAAGACATTGAAGAGAGAGAGAGTGAAGAGGGAGGCGATCAATCGTTTGATGCCTTTAAGCTCTCTGGAGGCCACGCCTCCAGGAGGTCCACCAACCAATGGTAACTTTCACCTTTGGAGGGAAAGTTTACGACTCTTTGTCTGTGAGCATGGTATTTTGCATATGTAACTCGATTGGGTGTTGATGTAAACTACTAAGGATTTTTAAAACACTAATATGTTGCAAAGGTATCAACATATAATATACACCATCATTTAGATAATCAAAATACAAATTCAAAGAGACCAAACATGACATAGATAAGTTATACTACAAGTTATCTATCATAACAAATGCATATAACAGTGCATAATGAAAAACACAAAACTACAAGGCAATAATAGTAAAACTATACACAATGACCTGGGGCTATGTGTGATAGGAAGGTCAAGGATAGGTTTGTCTATGAAAGAATATGAAAGAGTCTATTTCTATAGGCATTGTGTCTTTCCTATGGGCAAATGTAGCATGGGCAAATGTGCATTCCTTTGGGCAATAAAACCTCTTATCAGATGGTCGTCCTGGCAACTGAGCTCCTTTTGGGGTGTTAGTTGCTTTGGGGAGTTGTCTCCAGAGCCCCAGCATATAGCTGGCTTGTTGGGTTTAAAGACTATTTGTTAAATGTAACAAATAGCTGTATGTCTGATTGGTCCAGATGTTAGAGTACTAAACAAAACAAGGGACTAATAAGGATAATTAACAAGGGACAGGTGCAAGGAATCCATTTAACTAAACAAGAACAGGAAGGAGACCAAATAAGGAAATACAGGATCTAAGGCTGGGGGGAAAACATGGAAAACAAAGTCCAACATCCAACAGCCGCGGGCTTACATCCGGACCAATGGGTGCATTTTTATCATCTTCCTTCTGCGGGCTCACAGTCAGATCAGTGGATGTCCCTTTAGTATCACCCCACTTTGTGCTCCCGCTGTCATGAACAAGACTGGGATCCAGTTGCAGGTGAAAACAAAAGTTCATTATTTATTTGAAAACTGAGAAAAACAAAAAAATGTCCAGACAAAAGGTCTGAAGAGCAGCAACAACCACCAGCAAATGGTCAGCCAGCCTAGCGCAGAGAACTGGCCTGTTTCAGCCAAGGCCACGGGTAAGAGAGGCGGCGGGACGGCGATAAATGGCTTCCGGAGGGAGCGCGGTGAGCGAGCAGGGAGAGAACGACCGGGGCTGCCGTGAAAAGATGAAAATCCAGGCAGAGAAGAGCCAAGACAGAGAACAGGAGAGAATCCTAGAGGGCAGGCAGGTAAAAATAAAAAATGACAAAAAGACAGGAACACTAGACTTGGGAGGACTAGGGAAAAATAAGTAGATAAACAAAGCAAGAGAGTCAGAGCCTCAGAACATTGAATAATGGACTGACGCAAGACAGAAAACACAAGGGCATACTAAAGGGGAGAAAATTAGGACCAAACAAGGTGCAGGTGACGGGGAAAATGAGCCAACAGGGATAACAAGAGGGGCAGGGTGGACACCACAGTGACAGCGCAGCACATGGCGAGCTGTCAAAACAAACGAACATGCTCCAGGACAACAAACCACCCGAACAACGAACACAAGACAACAAAAACCTAAATTCACGAAACAAAAACAGATTCACAGAAGGTAATACAAATGATTGTGAAAAAAACCCTGATGATTCTGATGATTTTCCCTCTGATGTTTGGTGAATGTAAGGACCTCAAAGAAAAGATCTCACAGAAATCTCAGATACATACTGTATCACCCAAAACCCCAATATAAGTTCTTTTCCTTATTTACTTCAGAGGCAAAAATAAGTTTGAAAAATGTGACCAACGATACACTGTTTGCAAACATCTTATTTAGACGAATATGTAAATATGTGTTGCTCGCTTTCCTCTCAATAGCTAAATAAACACAACAACAGCAACAAAAAACTGCAGTTAAGAAAGCACCTTATCATAGTCATCTGGATACGTCTGCACAAGCTGCAATTTGGTACTCCAGTTATCTGACATTTAATTGTATAGCAGTTTATACAATAGAGCTCTTAAGCAAGCATCTTTACAGTATTAAACATGAAAAACAGTCTCAGTGTTGCTTTCAGTTAACATCAGAATGACATTTTCATTTTCTATCTCCAAGCATCTCTCCAAAGTATTCATGTTTATACTCACGGATGTCTGATCTCGAGGGGCTGAACAGTAATGAACTGGAGAAGATTTCCAAGTCAAAGAAGGCGGAGCCCCAGAACCACATCTACCAATTGTGTAATCGCCACAGACCAATGGTAGAAAACTGTTTCAAACTCCCAAAAACAGACTCCAACAAAGGAACTTTGTTTTGGTCTAATTTGGTTTTGGTTTAAAATTATATCACACCAGTTAGTTTTTTTGTTTTGTTTTGTTTTGTTTTGTTTTGTTTTGTTTTGTTTTGTTTTGTTTTGCTTTGCTTTGTTTTGTTTTGATGTCGCTTGCAGCATATTGGGGCTGGGAAGAGTCATGCCTCTCAGGATGGGGTCGACCAACGAGAAAGGCTCAAAGACTCAAATCTTTTTTCTGTTATGGCTGCACATCACAAAGTAACACATTTTCATAATTTCTGCCCACGTGGTTGAAGCTGATGTGCCTAGTTGCTGAAACCACGCCTGCCTAACTCGACAGTAGTGACAGCAGTGTTGCATTTCATTAGACAAATTAGATTGATCGCAATCTAACAAACTGCTCCATAAAGCACTGTAAGCAACAACAATTAGATAACTTGCCAGCAATAATTAATCGTATATAATCTTTACATTTTTTTTTTTTTTTTATAATGCAGAATTATTCACTCAGTGCCAGCTGTCAGTCTGGGGCTGCCCACTTCTACACATGTGAGTACTGCTGTGTCAGCGTAGCATGTATTACACATAAAATCATAAACAGTTCGCAATTAAATCCCTTTTCTACCTTTTCTTGTAACTCGATAAAATCCATGGCAATAAACATCATTGGAGATGTTTAATTCCCAATCATTTTGAGCATTATTCCTACTTGCAAATAAATTGGCTGCAAAACTGTATTCACTCACGTTTAGCTTTTAGTCTGGTTATACGGTCAGAAAAAAAAAAAAAAATCACATACAGCCTATGAGATAATGAATGCTCACTAGATTTTATACAGATGTTACTATAATGATTCTGTAAATGGTGATCAGCACCCAAATATTGTATATAATGTTGTAGTTACAGCCTTTTACCTTGGCGTGACATCTCTCTTTTTGCAGACAATGAAAAGGAGGACAGTAACTTCAAAATAGCAGCAAAAATCAAGTTTGAGATCATTTTCATTAAAACATCTAATTGCCAGATTCCCAATGTCCTATCTATAATTAATTTTTCTGGAAAAATAAAAATCTTTGAAGCCTTTTTTCTCAGTTTCACACTCCAACAAGTCTTTTGCCTTGTAGGGCAAAGCGCTAATCCACCTGTCACTCAAGTGGCCACGCCTTTAATTATGCAGAACTTTAAGGCTTAATATAAACAAAACGGATGGGTTAAAAAAATAAATAAATTACCCCCCTCACAGTTGTCATGAAGGGCAAAATTACCTATATATACCAAAATAATTTTTTTACCAGGCTGTTAACATATATATATATATATATATATATATATTTTTTTTTTTTTTCTGCTGTAAAGTTTGGCATTTTAACATGGGAGGTCTATGGGATTGACTCTAGCGGCCAGTTGATGAATTGCAGTTTTAGTTACTTCCGTGTTGGCTTCAAGCTTGGCCCGCCTACAAATTTCCATGTGGTTTACGTCATGTTCAGAAGACGCTGCATCCTAAGCTGTGAGTAAATTTGTTTTATATTCAGTTCCAGAAGATAGTCTTCATTACATGATACCATTTTCTTTAGGAAACCACTTTGTTTAATCGCGAAAAAAAAAAAAAAAGTTTACAAATTAACATGTGAATCTGTTAATAGCTCTCTATTAACACCTAAATCTTCTGTAAATATGACATAAGAAACTCACAGACGTTGTACTAAAGGTATCTCCTCCATTCAGTAGAAGAGGCCATTAAGACAATTTCTGAGGCAAAAACCGCGTCAGCGTATTTTCCAATAAAAGCTCTTTTCTGACTTTTTCTGCGTTCCATGAAATCTCAAAATACTCCCGGACACACATAATGAATGATGACTTTACATTTTTAATCTTTACTTACCGAAAATCATCCTTCGCTTCCATCTGCAGATGCTGAGAAAATGGCGGCTTCTCACACTTTTTTGACGTGCGTGCTCTCTCTCAGGTCCGCGCTCCTAACCCAGCACCATGAGGAAGGGGTATATAACTGCAGCTTGGATATCTCCAAATGGGGGAGGGGACTCCAAAACAGGGTGGGTGCTCCAAAATAGGGTGTGGCTTCCCCCCTTTGACAGACAGGCACATTACACGCATGCGCAATTTCCCCCCCAATCCACTTCAGCGCAAACTCCACCCCACAGCTGATTCCCATTTATATCATTAAACACTGGTCACGAGCTTTGGGCTCTGCTCTCACTGAGCATATTTATTTATGTAGCATAGTTTATTTTATTTGAGATCAACTACAAACTGTTTATTTTATAAAGTTTAGTTTTAAAATGTAAGTCAATAACAATAGGCTGAAGCCAGAGCCAATGGGGAAAATCTTGTACACACACACACAAAACACTCAAATACATATGACATCTTTAGTGATGAACACTGGTCACAGTACCCATGCACAGTAAATCAGTTACAATTCACTTGGTGACCACATAAGCCATGCAGTGGTGCATGGAGGTATGGTGAGAGCACTTCTCTAAATATTATTATAGATAAATCAATATATATATGTTGCAGACCCCACCCTGGAAGTCTACTCAACAGATGAGAAATGTCTTTTTTGTAATAAAGAAAGAGAGAGACAAGAGTTTGCCCTTTAGTCAAGCAGCCTTCTTTGTTGAAATTAATCAAAACAAATTCATGAAACTTTAAGCCACAGTATTCCACATAGGAAAAACATGTATCCGTTTATACAAGCACTCAGTGGCAACAAATAAACAGTTAAACAAGGTAACAAACATCTAACAATGTTCCACACAACTCGCACAGCAGACTGAATTCAGGCAAGTAACACAGGAGAGTAACAACAGTATATGTTATATTGTATTTTTGTAGACACACACTGACAGTTGATAACTTTAACATTAAAACACATTAAAACAACGCCATGGCAACTCTTCCCTCAACTGCCACTCAGTATTTAGAGAATGCAACTTTGTTCTCTTTGAAATACACACTCACAACAATAAAGGTATATAAATACATAAAAATAAACATGCAAATAATAAATACAATATATACAAATCAATTTTCCTGTGACCTTAACTCCATGTGGGGGTCATATATATATAAATCATACATATGTTTGTATGTAGAATGATGAGGTAGCCTAAATGATAAGGTAAATACATTTTAGTGGACACATATACCTTCCACCATACAAGGCCTCATGCCATGTTCTGTGAATAGTCTTTCAGAGCAAGGAATCTCTGTGTAGACTATGTATGTAGGTCTGTGTACTGCATAACAAGAACTGCAGGCTTGGTGAGCAGAAGACTCTTCTTAAAAAAAAAAAAAAAAAATCTTACAGTTCAAAAACTTTTGGCTGGTAGTGTATATTTTTGAACATTTTAAATTTACAACATTTTAAATTGAATTATTTTTTGTAAAATAATAAATATAAAATGCCCCAAGAAGTACATGTCTTTTTATTCATCTTCAAGTATGTGGAGGACACATTCATATCAAGTTGTGATGAACAAAGCCTGAAGGTCAATGTCATGTTATTTATTTAAACTATTAAAGCAATCAACCTCTATTTAACCTATGTATGTGTAGCCTACTGCATATGGAGAACTGTTGACTCTGTCATTCAAATGTTAACACTGTATGATATGTGGAACACATATTTAATAAATAAATAAATAAATAAAAAAGAGTGACAATTATACAAAACCAACTTTTACAATAATTTTACATACTTTTACAACACCAAAATTGAACTGTCCCCTTTTAATTTGATACATTTAAAATTCGCCTAAAATAAATGAAGTAAAATGAAGGACAATGGACTATTATTTTATACAGATCCCCAAAACTACCGTAAGTTGCTTCGACATACTTCCGGGTTTCCCCGGTATAGGATTGGGGAATCGCAAGGTGAAAAACAACCCAGCATTTTTTAGAGTGTAGGGTTATATTAACTAGTACTTCACTCATAAAGCATGCATAAAAAGGGGGGGATAGAATATCTGTATCAGCTTGGGCCAGATCGACACAGAATGGCATTGCTAAGCAACAAGAATGGTTTTGACCAGACAGTGGAAAAGTGGCTCAAGCAGCCATATTGCTGTGGCACCCATGCTCAAGGGTCTCACCTCAGTCACGGTATTGAAGGTGGAAGAGCGCCCTGGTTATTCACTCCACCCACCGACAATTCCTACAGAATTGTTTATTAATTTTGGTTAGAATTTGAATCTAGAATGTATGACCAAAAATAAATTACTTACTTACAAAAATAACTGACTGATCATGTTTAGTATTTCAGCCTGACCAACAGGTGCCTCTCCAGCAGCACCGATTGGTGGGTTTTCATCCTGAAAGAAAGAACACAGATTCAGAGAAGGTAAAACAAATTATTGTGAAAAAAAAGATGATTCAGTTACACAAACAATAAAAATCAAACAGTCAATTATTATTAGTGTTTCTGCACTCTTAAAAATAAAGATGCTTCACGATGCCATAGAAGAACCTTTTTTGTCTAAATGGTTCCATAAAGAACCTTTTAAAACCTAAAGAAGGTTCCTCAGATTATAAAAAAAGTAAGAAAGAGATGGTTCTTTAAAGAACCTTTGACTGAATGGTTATTTGTGGAACCAAAAATGGTTCTTCTATGGCATCGCTGTGAAGAAACTTATAAAGCACCTTTATTTTTAAGAGTGTATGTGATGATTTTTGAACATCAAAAAGATACAGGTCCTTCTCAAAAAATTAGCATATTGTGATAAAGTTCATTATTTTCTGTAATGTACTGATAAACATTAGACTTTCATATATTTTAGATTCATTACACACAACTGAAGTAGTTCAAGCCTTTTATTGTTTTAATATTGATGATTTTGGCATACAGCTCATGAAAACCCAAAATTCCTATCTCAAAAAATTAGCATATCATGAAAAGGTTCTCTAAACGAGCTATTAACCTAATCATCTGAATCAACTAATTAACTCTAAACACCTGCAAAAGATTCCTGAGGCTTTTAAAAACTCCCAGCCTGGTTCATTACTCAAAACCGCAATCATGGGTAAGACTGCCGACCTGACTGCTGTCCAGAAGGCCATCATTGACACCCTCAAGCAAGAGGGTAAGACACAGAAAGAAATTTCTGAACGAATAGGCTGTTCCCAGAGTGCTGTATCAAGGCACCTCAGTGGGAAGTCTGTGGGAAGGAAAAAGTGTGGCAGAAAACGCTGCACAACGAGAAGAGGTGACCGGACCCTGAGGAAGATTGTGGAGAAGGACCGATTCCAGACATTGGGGGACCTGCGGAAGCAGTTTGACTGAGTCCGGAGTAGAAACATCCAGAGCCACCGTGTACAGGCGTGTGCAGGAAATGGGCTACAGGTGCCGCATTCCCCAGGTCAAGCCACTTTTGAACCAGAAACAGCGGCAGAAGCGCCTGACCTGGGCTACAGAGAAGCAGCACTGGACTGTTGCTCAGTGGTCCAAAGTACTTTTTTCGGATGAAAGCAAATTTTGCATGTCATTCGGAAATCAAGGTGCCAGAGTCTGGAGGAAGACTGGGGAGAGGGAAATGCCAAAATGCCTGAAGTCCAGTGTCAAGTACCCACAGTCAGTGATGGTCTGGGGTGCCATGTCAGCTGCTGGTGTTGGTCCACTGTGTTTTATCAAGGGCAGGGTCAATGCAGCTAGCTATCAGGAGATTTTGGAGCACTTCATGCTTCCATCTGCTGAAAAGCTTTATGGAGATGAAGATTTCATTTTTCAGCACGACCTGGCACCTGCTCAAAGTGCCAAAACCACTGGTAAATGGTTTACTGACCATGGTATTACTGTGCTCAATTGGCCTGCCAACTCTCCTGACCTGAACCCCATAGAGAATCTGTGGGATATTTTGAAGAGAAAGTTGAGAGACGCAAGACCCAACACTCTGGATGAGCTTAAGGCCGCTATCGAAGCATCCTGGGCCTCCATAACACCTCAGCAGTGCCACAGGCTGATTGCCTCCATGCCACGCCGCATTGAAGCAGTCATTTCTGCAAAAGGATTCCCGACCAAGTATTGAGTGCATAACTGAACATAATTATTTGAAGGCTGACTTTTTTTGTATTAAAAACACTTTTCTTTTATTGGTCGGATGAAATATGCTAATTTTTTGAGATAGGAATTTTGGGTTTTCATGAGCTGTATGCCAAAATCATCAATATTAAAACAATAAAAGGCTTGAACTACTTCAGTTGTGTGTAATGAATCTAAAATATATGAAAGTCTAATGTTTATCAGTACATTACAGAAAATAATGAACTTTATCACAATATGCTAATTTTTTGAGAAGGACCTGTACATACTGTACCACCTACAGCCCCAGTATACTCATGGTGAAGTTTTTTTTTTTTTTTTTATAATTCAATTTAGGGGTAAAAAGTCTGAAATACTGATTTCTGACGTCACTTGCACTGCTGAGAGCAGCGTTTATATATATATGTAAATACGTGCTGCACACTTTCCTCTCAATAGCAAAATAAACACACAACAAAGAACAGTACTCAGAAAACAGCGGTTAAGAAAACATTGTATCTTTGTGATGTGGATTTGTTTCCATGAGCTGCAATTTGGCACTCCAGTCATGTTACATTTATTTAAATAGCATAGGGCTTTAAAGCAAGTAGCTTTACACTATTAAACACAGACACACACACCCACAGAACAGTGTCATGTCACTACAGCTCCCCCCAGCAGCTCCCAGAGCATTCATGTTTTTATTCACAAACATCTGATCTTGAGGGGCCGAACAAAATAAATGAACTGGAGAAGATCAAATTCCCAAAACAAACTTTGTTTTAGCCTAATTTTGTTCAAAATGACATCACACCAGTTAGTCCTTTGATTAAGCTTGAAGATCATTTTAGCCTTAAAAGTTCTCTAAGACGTCAATCTGTTGTAAATTCATAGGTGTTTACAGATTTTGTGCTCATAGTATCTCACCTGATTCTGATAATTGTGCTGTGTCCTTGTTCCTGTTTGAACAATAACAACAACGTTTTACTTTGGTCAATTAGAATAAAAATACATACTTTAACATATTTTCACAAAAAAACATACTATTTCACCTTGTCAAATCAGCTGTATGGAATACTTGCCATTTTGTCTTAATCTTCTGAGATGACAGTAAATCACACCAGCAGCTGCAACCAGCAGAACAGCAACAACAACAACAGCAACAACAACAGCAACAGCAGCAGCAGTTGAATCTGGAACAGCTAAAGACAGACATTTTCAGGGGTGTCGCTATGGTTTCTGGGCCCCCTGAACAGCATATTGACCCAGGCTCCCGTGTTTGATCTCAGTTATATTGTAATACTGAGTGAAAGCTCACTTCTTCAAACAGGCCACAACAAATATGTTTGACTGGTTGATTTAAATGTATCAGTTTTATAAAACTATTCATGTGAAAAAGCACTGAATGACTAAAATGACACTCACCAGTGACAGTAACACTGAATGTCTTTATGATGTCGAATCTGCTGCTGTTGATCTGTAGTTTATAAAGTCCAGAGTCTGTGGTTCTGGTGTTTGTGATGGTCAGAGATCCAGTCTGATTCAGCTTCAGTCTGTCTCTAAATCTCACATCACACTGTTCATCTGTACAGATCTCACTCTGATCGCCACTGAGTACAACAATGGGAGTGTCATTAAAATACCACATCTTTAAATCATTTGGTTTTTTTACTACATCAGAATCTAAAGTGACAGATTCTCCCTCCTCGACTGACTTTCTCTTCATTTTATCTCGTTCAGCAGCAACACCTGAAACATAAATCAACTTTATCAGCTGTTGGAGGATCTTCTGGGGGAAAACATCACATAAGATTAAAGAACTGTGGATATGAAAGTAATAACACAAGACCTCTTGACTTTCTGTCTGAAAGGCAACATTTATGCACTTTGGATTCCTGGTTGGGAAAAAAAAAAAAAAAAAGACTGTGAGATGGTTTTAAAAAGATGATTAATATAAAACTAATAATCAATGAAAAAAAAATGTTGCAGATCACACTGAACTAAATTTATATTTAAGTCTACAATTTCCACGTCAACAGTAAATGTGTTTTTAATGGAATCATCTAAATTAATATACAGGTAAGAAAAAAAAAAAAACCACCTCTAAATTTCACAGCAAAATGATAATAACACATTAATGATGTCATTTACATTTTTAATAAACATGACTCACCATGTACAATAACACTGAAGCTGGTTTCACTGTCGATGTCGCTGCTGCTTATCAGTAGTTTATAAACTCCAGAGTGTTTGTTTGTGATGTTCATGATTGTCAGAGATCCAGTCTGATGATCCAGCTTCAGTCTTTCACTGAATCTCTCAGTACCTTCATTACACTGAACATCTGTACAGATCTTACTGAGATCTCCAGTGATTTGAGCGATGCGAATGTTCTCCAAATACCATATAATTCTGTCTTGTTGGTTTGTTTTAACACCAGTGTGTAAAGTGACTGAATCTCCCTCCATCAATAACACTCTGTCTATATCAACACCAGACGCACCTGAAGAAGAAATTAATTGCAATTTTTAATCAATTCAACATTTCTTGCAGATGAATGCAGACTTTGTTAAATAAAACCGCTCTGTTCGTCCACATTGATGGCAACACCATTAGGTGCATTAGAAATGTCAAACACTTTGTCTTTATGAGAGTACTATAATAACACACAAATGAACCAGTTCAAAAGTTTACATACTCTTGATTCTTAATATTGTGTTTAAATGATCAAAATCTGTTGTTAAGTTTGTAATAATTGTTTATGAAGCCCTTGTTGTCCTGACCAGGTAAACACAGTTTTCTAGCATCTCCTGCATATTTGAACCCTTTCCAGTGTTTGTATGATTTTGAGATCCATCTACATACAAATATTACAGACAAATATTACACAAGGTGAAAACATTCACTAATGCACATGAAAGAAAGAAAGAAAGAAAGAAAGAATGAATAATTAAATACAAGCCCTTTTGAATTGGATGATCAGGGGAAAATACTTATTTTGTCTTCTGGGAAACATGTAAATATACTGCATATCTTCTGTACTAAAGGTTCAGTACTAAATTCAAAAATATGATCACAACAGCTCTGGATAAATCTGGAAAGAAGTGAAACTGGTCAATACATCAAGAAGGCTAATGAAAACTACCCAGAAGAAAAAGTTAGTGACTATATATATCACGAGTCAATAATAATAATAATAATAATAATAATAATAATAATAATAATAATAATCCATGGAATGTCATAAAGACTACAAACACAACCTAATTAAAAGTGTCATTCCCCCATATATAACAAGTATAATAGCCTAATTGTAAGATTTATAGTAAACACATTTCTGCCAAAATAACACATTTCCACAGTGTTGGTAACAGCAAGAAATATTACTAAGTTTTTGTCATGATGTTTTCAAATTTACCTCGTCAATGTAGATTAGCCTACATGGTAGGGTTTTTAGCTAACTTCACTAAAGAGCTTTTAATGTTCTCGTATCATACTGTACAAGTGTAAAACACGGAACTGTGTGTCAAATTTGAATGGATCAAGCGACTTGGGCATTTTATTGAGCTGCGAAAATGCAAGTAGGTCCGCGCTGTGATTTCGGTTGGTTAACGAGTAAGCGATGTTTATAGTCTACAGGCGGAATAATATACTTTGTCTTTTAATCTATGGCGCACTGTTATTGGGGTGATATAATACATACAAGATAGACTACTGTCAATACAGATAATAATGGATGACGCGCCAGTCCTTGGCAATACAGCACGTTATGAAAAACCAGCCCTGACACTATACATCTTCTGTTGTGCTATGAAATTGTCGAGGACCGGAATATAGATAAAATCCCATGTCTTACCCTGGTCGAGTAAACGCCAGAACAATATGGGCGAAATAAAGAAAAGCTTCATGTTCATTAGGCTTGCTAAAAAATAAATACAGGTTTTGATACATAATAGTGCTATGTTCTTTCTCTTCAGTAAACCCGATGCCATTGTTTCTTCTTCGTATTATTCGTATTATTGTTTTATGGTGGCTGGCATCCAACTGAAAACGAAAATGTGATTTGGAAGGGTTCTTACGCACTGCAGCGCGATGACGTAGAGACGTTTTGCTGTTTGATGATGTTAGTACATAATAATTGGTTTCATTAAAAAAAATAAAAAAAATAAAAAAAATAATAATAAAGGCGAAATCAGTTCTCAACGTAATTTACTATTCCCCTTTTTGGTGGCTGTTATTTCTTAAATGAATAAACATCTAGTAGGCAATAATTTGGCGTTTTATTATTTTTGGTTATAGACATTAATTAACAGACACACACAAGGAGAGACTGAGACCACTGCACAACGTGATTTGGCTAGTTATATTGTCTGTTGAAGTTATATTCGCTATAACATTTATTGTGTAGTTGAGGACTTGATTTTGGCTTACACTTTTATGCCGTTTTTTCAGGGAGACAAAGCTTATGAAGAGAGAAGGACGAGCATCCCGTGTGCTACAATGCTAAAGTTTTTGTTTCAGTGTATAAGATGCTTCATATGTCTTAATTTAAGCAGTCACAAACAGCACTGGCCTACTTTTATACCGGATAGAGTGCACTATACGCTTTTCTCAGAGGACTACAAAAGAGACTTCTTGCCAAATCATTGCGCTGCCACCTATTGCCTGTTTAAATGATGACAAACTCAGTTAAACATAGAATAGATGAAAATGTCATATTAACATTTTATAATATCAGTTGTACTCATAATGCTTGCCATATGCTGTAGTGACAGTAGACCACACACAGTCACCAGCAGAACAACAAAAATAGCAACACATATTCCCGCTATAGGAGCTTAAGACAGACCTGAATCTGTAGTAATTACGAAAGCCGGTTATTATTAAACATGATCTTCTGATAATGAGTTTTACTTGTATTCTTGACTGATGTGTGCACCATACTTCGGTCATCATCATCATGATATTGATTTAACTGATAAACTGTATCATCAGGTGCGTATTTGTGTTTGCGTTCAAGTCATGTCGGATAGATGTTTGTGCTAATAAATAGTGTTTTCACTTTGGATATTATAATATTCATTGCAGAGTTGATGCACTATTTGAATGCTTGGCTAAAGAGATGTGTCTTTAATCTAGATTTAAACAGAAAGAGTGTGTCCGAACTCTGAACGTTATCAGGAAGGCTGTTCCAGAGTTTGGGAGCCAAATGCGAAAAAGCTCTACCTCCTTTAGTGGACTTTGCTATCCTAGGTACTATCAAAAGTTCATTTTGCGACCTTACGGCGTATTTCCACTACAGCGTAGTGAGTGGAGCATTTTCCATTCATTCCTGAGGAAGCTGAGCGTACACGCATTGCACAAGCATGGTAGAAGACTAGTTAGGTACGCAGGAGCTAAACCATTAAGGGCCTTATAGGTAAGAAGTAATATTTTGTAACTGATGCGGAACGTAATAGGTAGCCATGCAGAGACTGTAAAATTGGGGTAATATGATCATATCTTCTTGACCTGGTAAGGACTCTAGCAGCTGCATTTTGGACAACCTGTAGCTTGTTAATTGAAGATGCAGGACAACCACATAGTAGTGCATTACATTAGTCCAGTCTTGAGCTCATGAATGCATGAACTAGCTTTTCTGCATCAGAAACAGGTAACATGTTTCGTAGCTTGGCAATGTTTCTAAGATGAAAGAATGCTGTTTTTTGTAACATGAGAAATGTGATTTTCAAAAGACAAGCTGCTGTCTAATATAACACCCAGATTTTTGACTGTCGAGGAAGTAATGGTACATCTGTTTAAATGCAAATTGTAATTCAAGAGATTCTGTGTACTGTTTTTTTGGCCTAATAAGTCAAATCTCTGTCTTATCTGAATTTAATAGGAGAAAATTATTGGTCATCCAGTCTTTTACATTTTTAACACACTCTATTAACTTCGATAATTTAGAAGTTTCATCTGGTTTTGTTGAGATATATAGTTGAGTATCATCAGGATAACGATGGAAACTAATCCCGTATTTACTAATAATATGACCAGGGGGCAGCATGTATATTGAAAATAGCAGAGGACCTAGGACAGATCCTTGTGGCACTCCATACTTTACTGGTGATAACTGAGATGACTCCCCGTTTAAATAAACAAAGTAGGATTGAAACCATATTAAAGCCTGCCCTTGAATGCCTGCACACAGACTTTCAGCAGCTTTCAGTCTGAATCAGAAGCTGAACCTTAGTAAAAACAATAGTGTAAGATGGCAGACAGTTTTAACTTTTTTCCACACATTAACATTAAGAACTGAATAAATATACACAGCAATTTAAAAATCACAAAACTTTCATTCAGTTTTACCATGAAATGTAGTTCATTCACAGCTCAAACAATTTTCTTCTACTTCTGGTCATTTAACACAGTCAGGCAAATACAGTACCTTATAAAACTATGCTAAAAATATAGAATATTTTCACCCATTAAAAACAGTTAAAATACAAGGTCTGGGTGAAATAAAACATTATACTGTATGCAAATACAGTGTGCAGACTAGGAGGGTCACACTCTGTCAGGGGAGGGGTCACATCAGGTTAAGTGTTTTTAGCGGAGGTTTTATTAGATCAGACACTGAACCACTGAAAGAAATGTTTCACGTGTTTGTTTTGTTGGGTTTGTGCTGGTTGAGTCTGACTGGTAAGTAATAAAAAGTATTTGTTTCTCTTTTTGTTTTAAATGTAAAATCTATTTCAAAAGAATTCCATGTTTTAAAAATTCAAAGTCATAAATTTCTACAAAAGTCATGTAAAGTCATTAGTATTGTTTTTTTAACACTGTTCTAAGTGTCTCATTTACTAAGTATTGAAAATATTCAGCACAATAAAACTGTAACTTTACACACTGATTTTGCCCCACAGCAGAACTTTAAAATAAATCCCTGTTCATTATGTGGCTCTGCTGCTGTTGATAAAACAAATGATTAAAAAAAAAAAAAAAAAAAAAAAACTATAGCTGATTTCAGGATTTGTAAGCCAACTGAGTATTAATCTGTGACAAAACCTCTTCATGTTCATCAGGTGTGTTTGGTGCAGAAACAAATGAGATGTCAGTGTCAGTGATGGAGGGAGATTCTGTCACTTTAAAAACTAATGTTACTGAATTACATGAAGATAACATCATTGCATGGAAATTTGGAGCTGAAAAATCTCTCATCGCTAAAATAACTGAGAAACTAAACTTTTCAACATTTGATGGTCCTGATGGGAAATTCAGAGACAGACTGAAGCTGGACAAACAAACTGGATCTCTGACCATCACAAACATCACAACTAAACATGCTGGACTCTATGAACAACAGATAAGGGGAGCGAAACTGTCATTAAAAACATTCAGTGTTTCTGTTTATCGTGAGTAGAGATCATTTGTTCTGCCATAAAACTATAAAAATCTAATTTTTTTTTATTTATTTTTTTTTTTTATCTATATTTCTGTTTATTCTCTCATGTTTTCAGCTCTTCTGCCTGTACCTGTCATAAAAACAGACTGTTCTTCATCATCATCATCATATTGTTCACTGGCGTGTTCAGTGGTGAATGTGAGTCATGTGACTCTCTCCTGGTACAAAGGAAACAGTTTATTGTTCAGCATCATTTCGATTGATCTCAGCATCAGTCTCTCTCTACCTCTGGAGGTGGAATATCAGGATAAAAACAACTACAGCTGTGTGATCAACAATCCCATCAGGAACCAAACCAGTCACCTGAACATCAGCAAACTCTGTCACACATGTTCAGGTATGACAGTAGTGATAATAGCATTTGCACAACAGTTCTTTCTGGTCCTTGAATCTGATTAGCTGCAAGGTTTTTCTAGTGGTGCGATATTCTAGTGATAACAGAACTCCAGCTGTTTCACCATGTATATAACTTATATAACAGTATTTTTTCACAGTACATGTCATGGCGGACACCGGAATCCACTATAATTTTATAAATAATGCTGTTTGAAATTAATATAAATAATGGTAGTATTTAATAATGGTATTTAGTATTGAGAAGCGGTGTTTTCGTGATGGTAATTTTAGTGAAATTTTCATGAGTGTCGGCAGTAAATATAAATTTCTTTATATTGAAAGAGACTGAAACAGGGTTGTAAACAAGGACTTTTTCTTTAAACTTTATTTCAAATCCTAGCTCTCTCTCTCTGGTCCCACACGTCTTAGACCTCAAAAACATAAATATGAGCCTTTATAGACAGTGTTTTTTTGCATAAAAAAAACACTGTACTTACTCAAACAACAAGATCTTTATATTTACCCTTGTAAGACTTTGTTCAGCTCAGCTGCTGAGGAACTTTGTTTATTCCATCAAGATGGAGGGGGTGGAGTTATGAGGTTTTACTGACAGTTTGAGCGGATCCAACAAGATCACACGCACATTTTAATACCTTTCACTGACTAAATATTTGTAAAACAGGCAGACCAACATAAACAATGACCTATAGGCATTGGTTTATTTAAAAAAAAAAAAAAAAAAAAAAAAAAAACATTATAATATAATATATTATTTAAAAAAGCCACCAAAAAAGGGCAATTTGGAGTGTAAGGAAAAAAGGGCATATTGAGCCCTATCTGTGCACGTGCCTGCAGCCATACCACACTGCTATGAGTGTGATATTGCTCATTCATTAAGCTGATCTCTGTCTATTGTTGTAGCTCAATAACTCAATAACTTACATGAATGTCTCCCTTTTCATCTCCTTCACAATCTCCAGACTCAAATTCTCTGACAATGTTGATCTCTGTTGCTGCTGCTGAATCTCTGTTGATTGTTGTTGGATTTGGGATCTTCTGCATCTGCTGGCAATGTAGAAAAACTAATGAAGGCAAGTGTTACCTACTGATTTTATACAATAGCTGATATTGTAATTTAATATAATTCTAGTGTAACAACATTGAGTTCCTAAATAATGTTTGTGGTGGTTTTTGCATTGATCTGCCCTGAGCAGCTGCTGTCTGTAATCATGTAACATGCAAAAAACAATTCTCTTTTTACTGTTTTACTCTGCTAGTGGTGGGTGAAAAGTAATAATGTCATGCATAATTATGTTAATGAATGTTTTTTAAAATTGTGGCATTTTAAAAATAACTGAAATAACACATTGTAATGAACAATAGTTGAGTTTTGTCCATTATTCATCCATCTCTTTAAGTTTTAATCCATTACTGTTCTTCAAACAGTCCAGATTTGTGAAGACGAGATCACTTATGTCGTTATGCTACATGAGCCAACGTTCTGCAAAAGAAATGCACATATATTGGTAAGATTAATTATTTCTAACTATGTTATGTGTCTCTGTATCATTTCAGCAGTGAAAGATGTCGATTAATTTGTGCTTGTGTTTTTGTCTGTATAATGATCAATCACAAAATAATATAAAAGACTAACAGATATTTTCTTTCTTCAATGTAGCTCCAAAAGAAGCCATTTTACCACTAAATAAGCTGTTAAATATGTATCGTTAGTCTACAAGACCTCTGAGTAAGTCATTCAGGTTTTTTGGTTTGTTTGTTTGTTTGTTTTGTGGCATTAATAGTCTATTGGTAAATAAAATGACTCAGATTAAGTTACTTTCGTATTTTGAATTACACTGCATTTGTACAGCTAAGAACACACTAATATATTATAACAACTGAATAAATGTTGTTGCCATATAATTGTTTAAAATAAATGACAATAAATAAACTTTTAAAAAAAGGGAACAAGACGTTGTATCAAACTACTGTATGGCATACATTCATTCAGTAAAGTCTTCACTCCAGGCTAATTCTTGATATATTATTGGCCAAAATATTATGTAGGCTATGCATTTTCAATTTTCCTATTCATCTTTAATATTCATATTTATTATAACAACATTACAGTATGTATTTTTTGTTCTTTATTTAACATATTTTATTATGTCTTATGTTATACCTTTTTTTTCCAGAAATTTGAAGAGGAGGACCAAGTGGTAGAGTATGTGCCTGTTGGCATGAGAAGATAATCAAACTAATCTTTTTTTTTTTTTTTTTTTTTTTTTTTTTTTTTATTGCTGTGATGAACTTATAGCTTGAGTATATTGTTACTATTGATATTTATATTCACAGGAATAGGCATCTCTGTATATACATGCCATGACCTTTTACACTTAGACCTTGATACCAGTGCAAGTTTCAGTACTTATTTCCATCATAGCGGCGCTAGTGGAAGAGCTATTCGTGTCAATATCACATCCTCTTTTCATAAAGATTCATTTTCTTTGTCTGACAATGCCAGAGAATCATTTTAAGAATAAATTTAATGTGTGTTGATTCACTGATGTAATATTTGTTGTATTACGCATGTGCAGTAGTTAATAATAAAAAAAGTTTTCTAACTAAAAGGAGGAATGTTGCTCAGACCTCATTTCTTCAGTAGTGTATATGAGTTTCTTCTTTCAATACATACAAATGGAGTTACATCATGGCTCTTCCAATCTTCATAATGGCAGTGAATGGGTGTTGAGTTTTTTTTTTTGTGAACTACCCCTTTACACTACACTACCCCACCCTATCTCGTCACTTTTGTTCCCTTCACATTTTAACAGTTTTAAAAAGCTTTTCCATGCAGTAGGACAAAAAGACACCCTTCAACTACACGTTGAACACACATGCTGTAAATGTCCACTCTAACCTTCAAGATGTTTGTCCACCCAACAGATCAAACCACATTTCTGAAGAACACAGACTTTCAGCAGATTTCAGTTTGAATCAGATGCTGAACCTTTACTAAAACCGATAGTGTAAAATGGCAGACAGTTTTAATGGTTTTGTTCTGCATACATTAACATTAAGAACTGAATAAATGTACACAAACATGTAAAAAATCACAAAACTTTCATTCAGTTCTACCATGAAATGTAGTTCATCCATACAATTTTCTTCTACTTTTGGCCATTTATCACAATTAGGCAGCTACCTTGCAAATACAGTAAAAAACCCGTTAAAACTGTTAAAATACAAGCATTATACAACATTAACATTAAACCATATGCAAAAACAGTGTGCAAACTAGGAGGGTTAAACTCTGTCAGGGGAGGAGTCACATCATGTTGAGTGTTTTTAGCAGAAGTTTTATTAGATCATACACTCGATCACTGAAGAAAATGTTTCACGTGTTTGTTTTGTTCGTTTTGTGCTTGTGGCGTCAGATTGGTAAGTCATGAAAAAAAAAAGTTTTTATGGTTATTTGTTGTTGTTATGAATTAGACCATTTTTAACTGATACTATCTGTACCAAATAAATCATTACTATGAGAAATCTCTCATAGATTGAGAAATTGAGAAATCTCTTATTCTCCACAGCGAATGTAAATGTCTTTGTTTATGCTCTGCATGGTGGCTCAGAAAACCAAAACCTTAGACTGAGTTGCTTTTAAATATCAGGATTTTTTTTTTTTTTTTTTTAAATGTATTTATTTATTTATTCTTTTTTTAAAATTTATAATCTATTTCAAAAGAATTCCATGTTTTAAAAATTGTAAATGCAGTCATCATAACTTTCTGCAAAAGTCATGTAAAGTCATACGAAACCGCAGGAGCCCAGAGAACATGAGAGACTGTAATAAAACAGCAAGTTTATTTTATACAGTTCTAAGTGTCTCATTTTATAAGTATCTAAAGTCTTCAGCACAATAAAACTATGTAACTACAAACTGATTTTGCCCCACAGCAGAAAACTTTAAAACAAATTTCTGTTCATTTTGTGTCTCTGCCGCTGTTGTGAATGTTCTTCAGTTCAAATGCGAATGATTAAAACTACAGCTGATTTCAGGATTTGTAAACCAACAGGAGCATTAATCTCTGACAAAACCTCTTCATGTTCATCAGGTGTGTTTGGTGCAGAAACAAATGAAATACAGTCAGTGTCAGTGATGGAGGGAGATTCTGTCACTTTAAAAACTAATATTGCTGAATTACATGAAGATGAAGACATAACATGGAAATTTGGAGCTGAAATGTCTCTCATAGTTAGAATCACCAAGAAACCAAACTTTTTGCCATTTAATGGTACTGATGAGAGATTCAGAGACAGAGTGAAGCTGGACAATCAAACTGGATCTCTGACTATCACAAACATCACAACTAAACATGCTGGACTCTATGAACAACAGAAAAGGGGAGCGAAACTGTCATCAACAACATTTAGTGTTTCTGTTTATCGTGAGTAGAGATCATTTGTCCTGCCATTCACATATTGTTATTTTATAGTTTGACAGATTGTACAAAAACTCACTTAACACTAAACCATGAAAATAAAATAGTTTACATTTATCCATATTTATGTTTATTTTCTCATGTTTTCAGCTCATCTGCCTGTTCCTGTCATTAGACGAGACTGTTCATCTTCATCTTCATCATCATCATCATCATCATCATCATCATATTGTTCATTGGTGTGTTCAGTGGTGAATGTGGTGAATGTGGTGAATGTGAGTCTCTCCTGGTACAAAGGAAACAGTTTATTGTCCAGCATCAGTGTGTCTGGTGTCAGCATCAGTCTCTCTCTACCACTGGAGGTGGAATATCAGGATAAAAACACCTACAGCTGTGTGATCAACAATCCCATCAGGAACCAGACCAGACATTTGGACATCAGCAAACTCTGTCACACATGTTCAGGTATGTCAGTAGTGAAAATGGCCACTATGTAATGGAGTCTTAATTTTAAATTTACAGCAAAATGCCATAGTTACTTTTTCAAATAAGGAACAAGGAAAAAGCAAGCCCAGCTTAGGTAAAAAAAAATGTAATGCAAAAGTAACATGCATTACTTTTCACAAAATTAACAAAATTAGTTACTTTTTTTTAACAAAGTAATGCAATATTGTAATGAATTGTGTTTAAATGTAAATTTCTCCAACAATGTTAAGAACTCATTAGACCCTGCAGCTACAACAACCATCAGGACCCCCTTCATGGTAGCTTATTGCCACACTTCTACCACAAGCATTATTATTAGGGGCCCCTATTGTTTCTGTATTTACTTCATTATTATTATTCTTCCTGAATGGGAGTCTATGGCAGCCCTATGAAGGGATCATAGGAAAATGATGAAATTTGGCACACTTGGAGTGATTGTCATGAATAGTGACCCGACCAAATTTGGCGTCTCTACGACCAACTCTATTGTGCCACCACAAGTTTAAAAAAATCACTTTTCAAATGGTTAATAACTTTTGAACCCATTATTCTAGAAAAAAAAAAAAAAAAAATGAAACTTACACTTGATTACTCTCCTCATGCTGATCACATATCATATCTGACATCCATGTGTTGCTTTAGTTAATTGAAGAAATTGATCTGATTATGTCTTCTATGATATGTACCCTGGCCTGGTTATCTGTTGTTTTTCATCAATTACTCCATTATTTGATACTATAAATGAAGAGTTCAGATGCAAAAGCCTCTAAATCCATCTGACATATTTCTTTAAAATGAGCATTTCTTTCTGGAGCTTTGTATAGGTTTCTATGTACGTACTGGTACTTCCTGTACGCCATTTCAGCGTGTCGCGCTGGGCCGTTCACCGCAAAGTTTTGTTGACTATGTTCTCAATCCTGAGCGTTTACTTATCGGACTGCTTACTCGTTGCCAACCGGACTGCCTTTACTGTGTGTGAACCTTTGCTGCCTGCCCTTTATCGACCCTCGCCTGCCCCACGGATTATTGCGTTTGATCGCCGCCTGCCCCGACCCCTTGCACGGACTATTACGACCCGATTGGATTTGCCTTCACCACACCAGTCCGCCATTGTTGACCAACGCCTGTTTAAGTTGTCTGATTTATTAAAGTTGTTGCATATGGATCCACCGTCTCACGATTCGTCTTTGGCATCGTCACAAGAGCATTCACTCAGTATCATTATCTCATTTTTGACCAAGATGGCTTTTAGCTGCTTTTGCGTCTGAACTCTTCAAATATATCTGTAAGTTCTGCTGCAATTTGATTCTCTGTCTTAAAAGTAGCAGTTTATAAAGTTATATTTCTTTATCTGCAAGAGCTACAGTACTTGTATCAGATAGAAAGTTTATGCTTGTCTGTCAAAAAAGTAAATTCAATATGTGTTGTTGTTGTTGTAATTACAGTGGTCTACCTTTGTAATCACCTTAATCTGTGTAAAATCAGTTTATCCTCCAGGTGTGTTTGGTGAGTCAGTACCAGTGTCAGTGATGGAAGGAGATTCTGTCACTCTAAACACTGATCTTACTGAAATACCAGAATACAATGTCATACTGTGGAAAGTTGGAGCTGGCAGTTCTCCCATAGCTAGAATCAGTAGAGAGAAACAAATCTTCTTCACATATGATGATGGTGGGAGATTCAGAGACAGACTGAAGCTGCATCATCAAACTGGATCTCTGACCATCACAAACATCACAAATGAACATGCGGGACTCTATAAACTGGAGATAACTGGTGCAAAATGGTCATCAAAAATTTTCAGTGTTTCTGTCTATGGTGAGTACAGACTATTTGTCCTGCCTGTTACATATTCTAGATCTTATAGTTTGAAGTGACATTATATAAACACTTAATCAACACACTGAACTGAAATTTGAATTACTGTGTAAATTTATCTATATTTTACTTTATTCTTTTATGTTTTTCAGCTCGTCTGCCTGTTCCTAACATTATCAGAAATTGCTCTTCATCATTACAGCAGAATTGTTCATTGTTGTGTTCAGTGGTGAATGTGAGTCATGTGACTCTCTCTTGGTACAAAGGAAACAGTTTATTGTCCAGCATCAATGTGTCTGATCTCAGCATCAGTCTCTCTCTACCTCTGGAGGTGGAATATCAGGATAAAAACACCTACAGCTGTGTGATCAACAATCCCATCAACAACCAGACACAGCATCTGGACATCAGCAAACACTGTCACACATCTGCAGGTATGTAAGTAGTGAAAATGGCCACTATGTAATGGAGTCTTAATTTAAAATCTACAGCAAAATAGCACAGTTACTTTTTCAGATAAGCAACAGAAGTAACTTTGTTTTCACATTTATTCAACAATAGCTCTTATGTCCCGTGTTGAGAGAAACTGGAAGTAAGTGCAAAGGAAGAGTCACTTCTGTTACGGATCTGGTCGGTGAGCTGCGGACCGCTCACCACCAGATGTCGCTCTCCCTCTGTTTACACACTCTGACTGTTGCACTACACCCCGGACTCCATTCCCCATCAGCCATTGCACATCTCCCGGGTCCAATCAGAGACTGTATAAATACCCCGATCTTCCTGTGACTCTTTGCCGAGTATTGAATTGTGTTCATCGTTCATACAAAGAGCCAGAGCCACTGCACAAGATGGCTGCCACGCCAAAGCCTCAGCCCGCTAACGCCACGTCAGTCAAGCCAGCGCCCGCTAACGTCACGTCAGTCAAGCCAACGCCCGCTAACGTCACGCCAGTCAAGCCAGCGCCCGCTAATGCAACACCACAGCCTGCTCAGGACATCTCCGTCAAGTCACAGCCTGTTCACGTCATGTCTTCTGCTCCTGAGTTTGCACCCATCATGGCCGCCTTTCCTGAAGCGGTTCCTGAGTCAAGCAAAGTCACAGCCGTGGTCCCTGAGTCGAGTTATGACCTGCCTGACGGCGCAGAGCCTCGCCACGTCTCGTCTGACCTCTCAAGATCACGGCCTATCATGATGGCCCACGTGCTGGACTCACCCCTAAAGGCTGTATGGGCAGCTAAACTGGCACTCCTTCACGTCGCGGCTGCTACCCCAGGGTCAAGTCAAGCTTCTAAGTCCGGTCAAGCAACTGAGTCAGGTCAAGCCAAAGCTGCTGTGCTCCATGAGTCCGGCCAAGACACAGCTATCGTTCTCCACGAGTCACGCCAGGACATAGCTGTGCCCCACGAGCCAAGCCAAGTCACAGCTGTTCCCCACGAGTCAAGTCACGTTACAGCTGTTGTTCCTGAATCAAGCCAAGTTACAGCTGATCTTCATGAGCCAAATAAAGTTATTGCTGCTGTTCCAGAGCAACGTCACGTCTCGTCTGACCACCCAGAGCCTTACCATGCCCCGTCTGGCGGCCCAGAGTCAGGTCATGCCCCGTCCGACGACCCTAGGTCAAGTCACCTCTTGTCAGACATCCCACGATCACGGCCTATCATGATAGCCAGCGTACTGGACCCACCACAACCTCCCGCTGCTGCTCTTCCTTTAATGGCGGATGCGATCTGGTGTGTGTGGGCTGCACACTGTGCCCCTGAGGTCACGTCTGTTCACAAGTCAGCTCCTGAGGTCCGGTCTGTTCACAAGTCAGCTCCTGAGGTCACGTCTGTTCACAAGTCAATCCCTGAGGCCACGTCTGTTCACAAATCAACCCCTGAGGCCACGTCTGTTCACCAGTCTGCTCCAGAGCTCCCGTCTGATCTCAAGCCTGCTCCAGAGCTCCTGTCTGATCTCAAGCCTGCTCCAGAGTCCCTCTCTGATCTCAAGCCTGCTGCAGAGCTCTCGTCTGGTCTCCAGCCTGCTCCAGAGCTCCCGTCTGATCACAAGCCTGCTCCAGAGGTCCCGTCTGGTCTCAAGTCTGCTCCAGAGGTCCCGTCTGGTCTCAAGTCTGCTCCAGAGGCCTTCCCCATCGGAGAAGCTGCGCCAATGCCTCCAGAGGTGTCGGCGCCTGCTGTAGAACCTCTTATGGAGGGGGCGTTAACCGCTAAACTCTCTGCTTCTCCCTTTTTTCTGTCTGCATCCTCTGTCACTGTTCTCCCCAGGTCCCAGTCTATGACGCAGCCTCCTGTTCCGCCCCGGAGGGCTGCTGCTCCTTCTGCTCTGCCTTCTGTTCCGCCCCGGAGGGCTCCTACTCCGCCTCCGGCTCCACCCTGGAGGGCTCCTGCGCCTCATGCCCTGCCTCCGGCTCCGCCCTGGAGGGCTCCTGCGCCTCCTGCTCCGCATCCGGCACCGCCCTGGAGGGCTTCTGTGCCTCCTGCTCCGCTTCCAGCTGCACCCGGGTGGGCTCCTGCTCTGCCGGTCCTGTCTCAATCACCAGGTCCTCCGCAGGGACCTGGTCCTCCAGCCCTTGCCCTGTCTCGCTCCCGCCCCACCACTCCCATGGACTGTTGTTCTGTTGGAGCGTCTGGAAGCCGCTCTTGGGGGGGGGGCTATGTTACGGATCTGGTCGGTGAGCTGCGGACCGCTCACCACCAGATGTCGCTCTCCCTCTGTTTACACACTCTGACTGTTGCACTACACCCCGGACTCCATTCCCCATCAGCCATTGCACATCTCCCGGGTCCAATCAGAGACTGTATAAATACCCCGATCTTCCTGTGACTCTTCGCCGAGTATTGAATTGTGTTCATCGTTTATACAAAGCGTTACTCCTGGTTAGTCGGTGTCTAGTTTCCTTGTTTTTGTTCTATTGGAACTCTCGCCTGTCTGACCACTCTTTTGCCTAGCCCTTTACGGATAACGTTCACCGCTGATTCGACCCTCGCCTGCTCTATGGACTATTCTTCGCCTTGCTGTCCAAATACCTGTTTGCCATTGTTTGACCCTGCCTGCCTGACCATGTCTATGTCACGTCCCTTCAATAAAAGTATGCAGATGGATCCGCTCGTCTCTCGTCTCGTTCCCACTGTTACAACTTCCTTCAGCCTAAAGCTTATTCATTTCACTTATGGTGTGAAAGGGCCTTTTCAGTTGTCCAAAATATATCTTTGGGTGTTTTTTTTTTTTTTTTTTTTTTTATTAATGAAAAAAAAAAAAACAAGCAGACCCAGCTCAGGTGATACAATGTAATGCAAAAGTAACATAATACATTACTTTTAATAAAAATTAACACAATTAGTTACTTTTTTATGGAGTAATGCAATATTGTAAGGGGTTACGTTTAAATATAAATGTCTCCAGCAATGTTAAGAACTCATTAGACCATGCAGCTACAACAACCCTCAGGACCCCCTTCATGGTAGCTTATTGCCACAATGTCTTCTACCACAGGCATTAATATTAGGGGCCCCTATTGTTTCTTTACTTCATTATTATTATTCTTCCTGAAAGGGAGTCTATGGCAGCCCAATGAAGGGATCATAGGAAAATGATGAAATTTGGCACACTTGGAGTGATTGTCATGAACAGTGACCCGACCAAATTTGGGGTCTCTGGGACCAACTCTATAGTGCCACCACAAGTTTTTTTTTTTTTTTTTTTTTTAAAAAAACACTTTTCAAATGGTTATCACTTTTGAACCCATTATTCTAGAAAAAAAAAAATCAAACTTACACCTGATTACTCTCCTTATGCTAATCACATATCATATCTGACATTCATGTGTTACTTTAGTTATTTGAAGAAACTGATCTGATTTTTCATCAATTACTCCATTATTTGGTACTATAAATATATCTGTAAGTGCTGCTGCAAATTGTTTCTCTGTCTTAATAGTACCAGTTTATAAAGTTATATTTCTTTATCTGCAAGAGCTACAGTACTTATATCAGATATAAAGTTTATGCGTGTCTGTCAAAAAAAAAAAAAAAAAAAGGAAATTCAATATGTGTTGTTGTTGTTGTTGTTGTTGTTTTAATTACAGTGGCCTACCTTTGTAATCACCTTAATCTGTGTAAAATCAGTTTATCCTCCAGGTGTGTTTGGTGAGTCAGTACCAGTGTCAGTGATGGAGGGAGATTCTGTCACTCTAAACACTGATCTTACTGAAATACCAGAATACAATGTCATACTGTGGAAATTTGGAGCTGGCAGTTCTCCCATAGCTAGAATCAGTAGAGAGAAACAAATCTTCTTCACAAATGATGATGGTGGGAGATTCAGAGACAGACTGAAGCTGCATCATCAAACTGGATCTCTGACCATCACAAACATCACAAGTGAACATGCGGGACTCTATGAACTGGAGATAACTGGTGCAAAATGGTCATCAAAAATTTTCAGTGTTTCTGTCTATGGTGAGTACAGACTGTTTGTCCTGCCTGTTACATATTCTAGATCTTATAGTTTGAAGTGACATTATATAAACACTTAATCAACACACTGAACTGAAAATTTAATTACTGCGTAAATTTATCTAGATTTTACTTTATTCTTTTGTGTTTTTCAGCTCGCCTGCCTGTTCCTAACATTATCATAGACTGCTCTTCATCATCATCACAGCAGAATTGTTCATTGTTGTGTTCAGTGGTGAATGTGAGTGATGTGAGTCTCTCCTGGTACAAAGGAAACAGTTTATTGTCCAGCATCAGTGTGTCTGATCTCAGCATCAGTCTCTCTCTACCTCTGGAGGTGGAATATCAGGATAAAAACAACTACAGCTGTGTGATCAACAATCCCATCAGGAACCAAACCAGTCACCTGAACATCAGCAAACTCTGTCACACATGTTCAGGTATGACAGTAGTGATAATAGCATTTGCACAACAGTTCTTTCTGGTCCTTGAATCTGATTAGCTGCAAGGTTTTTCTAGTGGTGCGATATTCTAGTGATAACAGAACTCCAGCTGTTTCACCATGTATATAACTTATATAACAGTATTTTTTCACAGTACATGTCATGGCGGACACCGGAATCCACTATAATTTTATAAATAATGCTGTTTGAAATTAATATAAATAATGGTAGTATTTAATAATGGTATTTAGTATTGAGAAGCGGTGTTTTCGTGATGGTAATTTCAGTGAAATTTTCATGAGTGTCAGCAGTAAAGACTTTTTGTATTGAAAAGAGACTGAAACAGGGTTGTAAACAAGGACTTTTTCTTTAAACTTTATTTCAAATCCTAGCTCTCTCTCTCTCTCTGGTCCCACATGTCTTAGACCTCAAAAACATAAAATATGAGCCTTTATAGACAGAGTGTTTTTTTTTTTTGTTTTTTGCATGAAGAAAACGCTTAACTTATTCAAACAACAAGATCTTTATATTTACCCTTGTGAGACTTTGTTCAGCTCAGCTGTTAAGGAACTTTGTTTATTCCACCAAGATGGAGGGGGTGGAGTTATGAGGTTTTACTGACAGTTTGAGCGGATCCAACAAGATCACAAGCACATTTTAACACCTTTCACTGACTAAATATTTGTAAAACAGGCAGAAAAACATAAACAATGACCTATAGGCATTGGTTTATTAAAAAAAAAAAAAAAACATTATAATATAATATATTATTAAAAAAAGCCACCAAAAAAGAGCAATTTGGAGTTTAAGGAAAAAAGGGCATGTTGAGCCCTATCTGTGCACGTGCCTGCAGCCATACCACACTGCTATGAGTGTGATATTGCTCATTCATTAAGCTGATCTCTGTGTATTGTTGTAGCTCAGACTCAATAACTTACATGAATGTCTCCCTTTTCCTCTCCTTCACAATCTCCAGACTCAAATTCTCTGACAGTGTTGATCTCTGTTGCTGTTGCTGAATCTCTGTTGATTATTGTTGGATTTGGGATCTTCTGCATCTGCTGGAAATGTAGAAAATCTAATGAAGAAGGCAAGTGTTACCTACTGATTTTATACAATAGCTGATATTGTAATTTAATGTAATTCTAAATGTAACACCGTTGAGTTCCTAAATAATGTTTGTGGTGGTTTTTGCATTGATCTGCCCTGAGCAGCTGCTGTCTGTAATCATGTCACTTGCAAAAAACAATTCTCCTTTTACTGTTTTACTCTGTTAGTGGTGGGTGAAAAGTAATAATGTCATGCATAATTATGTTAATTAATGTTTTTTTAAAATTGTGGCATTTTAAAAATAACTGAAATAACACATTGTAATGAACAATAGTTGAGTTTTGTCCATTATTCATCCATCTCTTTAAGTTTTATTCTATTACTGTTCTTCAAACAGTTCAGATTTGTGAAGACGAGATCACTTATGTCGTTATGCTACATGAGCCAACGTTCTGCAAAAGAAATGCACATATATTGGTAAGATTAATTATTTCTAACTATGTTATGTGTCTCTGTATCATTTCAGCAGTGAAAGATGTCGATTAATTTGTGCTTGTGTTTTTGTCTGTATAATGATCAATCACAAAATAATATAAAAGACTAACAGATATTTTCTTTCTTCAATGTAGTTCCAAAAGAAGCCATTTTACCACTAAATAAGCTGTTAAATATGTATCGTTAGTCTACAAGACCTCTGAGTAAGTCATTCAGGTTTTTTGGTTTGTTTGTTTGTTTGTTTTGTGGCATTAATAGTCTATTGGTAAATAAAATGACTCAGATTAAGTTACTTTCGTATTTTGAATTACACTGCATTTGTACAGCTAAGAACACACTAATATATTATAACAACTGAATAAATGTTGTTGCCATATAATTGTTTAAAATAAATGACAATAAATAAACTTTTAAAAAAAGGGAACAAGACGTTGTATCAAACTACTGTATGGCATACATTCATTCAGTAAAGTCTTCACTCCAGGCTAATTCTTGATATATTATTGGCCAAAATATTATGTAGGCTATGCATTTTCAATTTTCCTATTCATCTTTAATATTCATATTTATTATAACAACATTACAGTATGTATTTTTTGTTCTTTATTTAACATATTTTATTATGTCTTATGTTATACCTCTTTTTTTCCAGAAATTTGAAGAGGAGGACCAAGTGGTAGAGTATGTGCCTGTTGGCATGAGAAGATAATCAAACTAATCTTTTTTTTTTTTTTTTTTTATTGCTGTGATGAACTTATAGCTTGAGTATATTGTTACTATTGATATTTATATTCACAGGAATAGGCATCTCTGTATATACATGACATGACCTTTTACACTTAGACCTTGATACCAGTGCAAGTTTCAGTACTTATTTCCATCATAGCGGCGCTAGTGGAAGAGCTATTCGTGTCAATATCACATCCTCTTTTCATAAAGATTCATTTTCTTTGTCTGACAATGCCAGAGAATCATTTTAAGAATAAATTTAATGTTTGTTGATTCACTGTTGTAATATTTATTGTATCACGCATGTGCAGTAGTTAATAATAAAAAAAGTTTTCTAACTAAAAGGAGGAATGTTGCTCAGACCTCATTTCTTCAGTAGTGTATATGAGTTTCTTCTTTCAATAAATACAAATGGAGTTACATCATGGCTCTTCCAATCTTCATAATGGCAGTGAATGGGTGTTAAGTTTTTTTTTTGTGAACTACCCCTTTACACTACACTACCCCACCCTATCTCGTCACTTTTGTTCCCTTCACATTTTAACAGTTTTAAAAAGCTTTTCCATGCAGTAGGACAAAAAGACACCCTTCAACTACACGTTGAACACACATGCTGTAAATGTCCACTCTAACCTTCAAGATGTTTGTCCACCCAACAGATCAAACCACATTTCTGAAGAACACAGACTTTCAGCAGCTTTCAGTTTGAATCAGATGCTGAACCTTTACTAAAACCGATAGTGTAAAATGGCAGACAGTTTTAATGGTTTTGTTCTGCATACATTAACATTAAGAACTGAATAAATGTACACAAACATGTAAAAAATCACAAAACTTTCATTCAGTTTTACCATGAAATGTAGTTCATCCATGCAATTTTCTTCTACTTTTGGCCATTTATCACAATTAGGCAGCTACCTTGCAAATACAGTAAAAAACCCGTTAAAACTGTTAAAATACAAGCATTATACAACATTAACATTAAACCATATGCAAAAACAGTGTGCAAACTAGGAGGGTTAAACTCTGTCAGGGGAGGAGTCACATCATGTTGAGTGTTTTTAGCAAAAGTTTTATTAGATCATACACTCGATCACTGAAGAAAATGTTTCACGTGTTTGTTTTGTTCGTTTTGTGCTTGTGGCGTCAGATTGGTAAGTCATGAAAAAAAAGTTTTTATGGTTATTTGTTGTTGTTATGAATTAGACCATTTTTAACTGATACTATCTGTACCAAATAAATCATTACTATGAGAAATCTCTCATAGATTGAGAAATTGAGAAATCTCTTATTCTCCACAGCGAATGTAAATGTCTTTGTTTATGCTCTGCATGGTGGCTCAGAAAACCAAAACCTTAGACTGAGTTGCTTTTAAATATCAGGATTTTTTTTTTTTTTTTTTTTTTATTTATTTATTTATTTATTTATTCTTTTTTTTAATTTATAATCTATTTCAAAAGAATTCCATGTTTTAAAAATTGTAAATGCAGTCATCATAACTTTCTGCAAAAGTCATGTAAAGTCATACGAAACCGCAGGAGCCCAGAGAACATGAGAGACTGTAATAAAACAGCAAGTTTATTTTATACAGTTCTACGTGTCTCATTTTATAAGTATCTAAAGTCTTCAGCACAATAAAACTATGTAACTACAAACTGATTTTGCCCCACAGCAGAAAACTTTAAAACAAATCTCTGTTCATTTTGTGTCTCTGCCGCTGTTGTGAATGTTCTTCAGTTCAAATGCGAATGATTAAAACTACAGCTGATTTCAGGATTTGTAAACCAACAGGAGCATTAATCTCTGACAAAACCTCTTCATGTTCATCAGGTGTGTTTGGTGCAGAAACAAATGAAATACAGTCAGTGTCAGTGATGGAGGGAGATTCTGTCACTTTAAAAACTAATATTGCTGAATTACATGAAGATGAATACATAACATGGAAATTTGGAGCTGAAATGTCTCTCATAGTTAGAATCACCAAGAAACCAAACTTTTTGCCATTTAATGGCACTGATGAGAGATTCAGAGACAGAGTGAAGCTGGACAAACAAACTGGATCTCTGACCATCACAAACATCACAACTGAACATGCTGGACTCTATGAACAACAGAAAAGGGGAGCGAAACTGTCATCAAAAACATTCAGTGTTTCTGTTTATCGTGAGTAGAGATCATTTGTCCTGCCATTCACATATTGTTATTTTATCGTTTGACAGATTGTACAAAAACTCACTTAACACTAAACCATGAAAATAAAATAGTTTGTATGTATCCATATTTATGTTTATTTTCTTATGTTTTCAGCTCATCTGCCTGTTCCTGTCATTGGACAAGACTGTTCATCTTCATCATCATCTTCATCATCATCATATTGTTCACTGCTGTGTTCAGTGATGAATGTGAGTGATGTGAGTCTCTCCTGGTACAAAGGAAACAGTTTATTGTCCAGCATCAGTGTGTCTGGTGTCAGCATCAGTCTCTCTCTACCTCTGGAGGTGGAATATCAGGATAAAAACACCTACAGCTGTGTGATCAACAATCCCATCAGAAACCAGACCAGACATCTGGACATCAGCAAACTCTGTCACACATGTTCAGGTATGGAAGTAGTCATATTAACATTTATTTGTTAAGTGATCTCTATTGTTTTTTGTGTTTTTTTTTTTTCTCTCTCCTTCACATCCTCCAGTCTCATATTCTGCAATAGTGCTGATCTTTGGTGTTGCTGCTGAATCTCTGTTGATTGTCGCTGGTTTGGGATCTTCAGAGTTGTAATGTTTTTACTATGAAAATCCAGTGTATTACTCTGTTTTATTATTTGCTTCTTTAAAATTGACATTTGAAATTATTATTGTATTAATTCTTGTGGTAGAAGACACTGTGGCATTAGGTTATTATGAAGGGGATCCTCAGTGTTGTTGTAACTGCAGGGTCCAATGAGATCTTAACATTGCTGGGGAAAGTTACTTTTAAACATACTCCCTTACAATATTGTGTTACTCTATAAAAAGTATTTTTCCCAAAGTTACTTAAAAAAAAAATAAAAAATAAATAAATAAATAAATAAATAAATAAATAATAATAATAATAATAATAATAATAATAATAAAATAAAAAAAAATGTTACTTGAAGAAATTGATATGATTATGTCTAATATGATTATGTAACTGGACCTGGTTATATGTCCTTTTTCATAAATTATACTGCCATCTTACTTCATTATTTGATACTTTAAATATATTTCAGGCAATCTGTAAGTGCTGCTGCAATGTTCTTTTTCTGTCTACTTGATACTAACAGTCTCTCTTTAAAAGCAGAATATATTTGTTTTAATTAAAATATCCAAAAACCACTAAAACAGTGTTATATATTTTTCTGACTTGTTTACTTATATTATCCCAAATGTTTTGAATGTTTAAATCCAGAGAAATAAGCAATATTCACTTGTCTAACAGGCGTGTCATTGTGTCACCTGCCAATGACGTCATACAGCCTCAATTTTCCGGTTTTATTTTTTAGAAAACACTAAATTATAGACTTTGTACTTCAGTTGCATTCTAACGGTGACACAGCGAGACGGGCGCAGATGTTTGCTACACTGTGTTTTATTTTGATAAAGTACCAACTGCGCTGTTAAGTTAGAAATGCTAGAAGCCTGGAGCTGATATGTTTTGTGTTTGTGTGCAGCAGCGTGATTACTTCAACTTTTCTCACACCAGCAAAATCAACTTAAACAAAAAACAAATAGAATGTCGCTTTCTGTCATTTGAGTTTCCTTTCTGTCACAAAACTGAACTGAAACTCAGCAAATATAGGCTATGTTACGTGTCGCCCCCACCCCCACCCCAATATTATTTAGTGTAAATAATGGGAGTATTTAATAATAGTATTTAGTATTAAGAACTGTGTGTTCATGATGGTAATTTTAGTACAATTTTTATGAGTGAGTCAGCAGTAAAGACACTGAAGTGTCTTTTATATTGAAAGACACTGAAACAGGGTTGTAAACAAGGACTTTTTTTTTTTTTTGGCAAATCCTCTTCCTGTCTCTCCAGTCCCACACTTCTCAGACCTCAAATACATAAAATATGAGCCTTTATAGACAGAGTGCTTCTTGTCTAAAGAATACGTTGTACTTATTCAAACAACAAGATCTTTATTTACCCTTGCAAGACTTCGTTCACAGCTGCTGAGGAACTTATTTTATTCCATCAAAATGGAGGGGGTGGAGTTATGAGGTTTGACTGACAGTTTGAGCGGATCCAACAAGATTTAGTCACAAGCTCATTTCAATACCTTTCACTGACTAAATATATGTAAAACAGACAAACATAAATGATGACCAATAGGCACTGATTTATTAAAAGATATATAAAAAAAAAAAAAAAACACTGCCAACCAAAAAAAGGGAAATGTGCTCTGCACAGGTTGAGTCCTACCTGTGCATGCACCTGCAGCCATACCACACTGCTTCAAGTGTGATATTACTTGATATTGATATTGATATTGCTCATTCATTAAGCTGATCTCTGTGTATTGTTGTAGCTCAGACTCAGTAACTTACATGAATGTCTCCCTTTTCCTCTCCTTCACAATCTCCGGACCCAAATTCTCTGACAGTGTTGATCTCTGTTGCTGTTGCTGAATCTCTGTTGGTTGTTGTTGGATTTGGGATCTTCTGCATCTGCTGGAAATGTAGAAAAACTAATGAAGAAGGCAAGTGTTACAGTACCTACTGATTTTATACAACTAATAGCTCATATTGTAATTTAATATAATTCTTAAATGTAACACCATTTATTTCTTGCATTGATCTGCCTTGAGCAGTCTGTAATCATGTCAAGTGCAAAAAACAATTCCCTTTTTACGGTTTTACTCTGCTAGTAGTGGGAAAAGAAATAAAGTCATACATAATTATGTTAATGATTTTTTTTTTTTTTTAAATCACAGCATTAAATATCTAATTATGTGCATTAGTGATTCAACTTTGAAAGCCCTGAAATAACACATTGTAACGAAGAATCTAGTTGAGTTTTGTCCATTTAAGTTTTATTCAATTACTGTTCTTCAAACAGTTCAGATTTGTGAAGATGAGATCACTTATGTCGTTATGCTACATGAGCCAACGATTTGCAAAAGAAATGCACATACATTGGTAAGATTATTTATTTCTAACTATGTTATGTGTCTGTGTCATTTCAGCAGTGAATCAGATGTAGATCAATTTGTGCTTGTGTTTTTGTCTGTATAATGATCAATCACAAAATAATATAAAGACTAACAGATATTTTCTTTCTTCAATGTAGCTCCAAAAGAAGCCATTTTACTGCTAAATGTGCTGTTAAATGTGTATCGTTAGTCTACAAGACCTCTGAGTAAGTCATTCAGGTTTTTTGGTTTGTTTGTTTTGTGACTTTAAGAGTCTATCGGTAAATAAAATTACTCAGATTAAGTTTCTTTTCATATTTTAAATTACACTGCATTTGTACAGCTACTAAGAAAACACTAATATATTATAACAACTGAATAAATGTTGTTGCCATATAATTGTTTAAAAGAAATGACAATAAATAAACTTTAAAAAAAAAAAAAAAAAAAAAAAAAAGGGAAAAAGACGTTGTATCAAACTACTGTATGACATACATTCATTCAGGAAAGTCTTCACTTCAGGCTAATTCTTGATAAATTATTGGCCAAAATATTATGTAGGCTATGCATTTTCGATTTTCCAATTCATCTTTAATATTCATATTTAGTATAACAACATTACTGTTACGCTTAGTGCTGGCCGAAAGAACCCTGAAACGAGATACGATACAAACAAATAACTTAATATAAATCTTTGTAGGAACAGGCAGGAACAAGCAGGAACACAACGATACATCCAAACACATCCAAATAATGTTAAGGACCGACAGCAAACTCAAAACACAAGCAGACTTATAAAGGGAGAGACTAATTACAAACACAGGTGTAGGGGATGACGGTAATGAGGGTAAAACCAAAACAGACAGATCGACAGGGGGAGACAATGGGAGAAACCAAAAGACAAACAGACATAAATGTGACATTACGCCCCCCCTCCGAATAGGCGCGTCTCACGCCGTAAAACATACAAAAGAAAACAAGAGCGTAGGTGGGCGATTCAGGAGGCCATGGTCGGACAGACAGTTCAAATAAACAAAACATAGTCCGGGGGGGTGACGAAGGTGGAAGGAGCCAAGGAGGAAACATGAAACAGGAGGGACCCGGAGCAGGAGAAGCAGAGGGAGACCCAGACCGCAGCCATGATGACGACCTACGGTGGAGCCGACGGAAGGAGGAGTCATGGTGGAGGAGCCTGAGGCGGAGAGCCGAAGATCCAGGGCGACACCGAGGATCCGGAGGTCTGCGGTGGAGCCGGAGCGACAGAGGATGGAGGCTGTGCTGGAGGGAGGAGTCCTTAGGAGCCGGTGGGACGGCGTGACGAGGCGCAGCTGGAGGAACAGAGTCCTGAGGTGATGGAGGGACGACGACCGACCAGGGGAGTCAAAAAAATGAGGGAGCCCGGTAGAGCTGGTGGACCGATGGGCGATGACTGAGACGAGGGCGCTGAGAGTCGTGGTGGAGCCGCAGGGTCGGAGGGCCGAGGCGGAGTTCTGGACTCTGAGGCTGGAGGCGGAGATGAGGAATCCTCCAGCCCTGACGTCGATGGAAGCTGGCAGACCGTGGCGAGCCCACTGCACAGGTGGTGGGCTGAGGGTGAGCAGAGGGGCTGTCAGGGGACAGCGGTGCGCAGACAGATGTTGACATAGAGGGAGGGTGGGTGGGGATTCCATCCAGGCAGGTATAATGTGACAGGTAGGTATTTCCGTAAAGAAGTCTATTAAGTCCCCAGTTATTTTCTAGAGCTTCTGTAGAAAAGTCAATTAAATTCCCAGAGTCATTATCCAGCTCACCCCAAGCAGTGGTGCAGTGGGCAGGGCTCTCCATAGCCCTCACTTGCTCCATGTTGCACTCCCTCGTCACGGTAGCTGTAGCCGGCTCTCGCACCTGATCGGACGTGTAGGGCTCTGGCTCTGTGGCGATCTTTAACTCTGTCGCTCGTGGCTCTGGCTCGTCATCCGCGGTGGGCTCGGGCTCAAACTCTGCGTGTCGGGGTGCTGGTTGGTTGGGCTCTGGGTCTTGAGTGGGGCTGGTGTCATCCTCCGCGGTCAACGAAGATCTGCAGGACACCAGCACCCATTCAATGTAGTCGGCGAAGCTCTCCCGTGGACCATCCCCGGACAGCAGCGCTTTCGTGGCGATGTTTAGTCCTGCACGGTAAAATGCGCAAAGGCTGCTGTCCGGGTAGTGTGTGAGTGGTACGAGGTGGACAAAGTTTCTAGTGTGGTCCACGAGAGAGCGATTCCCCTGCTCCAGGAGAAGGAGGAGGATGGCGGGGTTATCCATGATGAAAAAACAAAAAACTCAGAGAAAAAAAAAAAGCGGAAAAAAAAAAGGCAGGGAAATGCCGGGGATAAACTGTATCGGTCAGTCCTTCTGTTACGCGTAGTGCTGGACGAACGAAACGTGAAACGAGATACGATACAAACAAATAACAATTTAATATAAATCTTCGTAGGAACAGTCAGGAACAGGCAGGAACAGAACGATACATCCAAACACATCCAAATAACGTTAAGGACTAACAGCAAACTCAAAACACAAGCAGACTTATAAAGGGAGAGACTAATTACAAACACAGGTGTAGGGGTTGACGGTAATGAGGGTAAAAAAAAAACAGACAGATCGACAGGGGGAGACAATGGGAGAAACCAAAAGACATAAACAGACATAAATGTGACAATTACAGTATGTATTTTTTGTTCTTTATTTAAAATATTTTATTATGTCTTATGTTTTACCTTTTTTTTTTCCAGAAAGTTGAAGAGGAGGGTCAAGTGGTAGAGTATGTGCCTGTTAGCATGAGAAGAGAGAAGATAATCAAACTAATCTTTTTATTTATTTATTATTATTATTATTATTATTATTATTATCATTATTATTATTATTATTATTTTATTGCTGTGATGAACTTATAGCTTGAGTATATTGTTACTATTGATATTTATATTCACAGGAATAGGCATCTCTGTATATACATGCCATGACCTTTTACACTTAGACCTTGATACCAGTGCAAGTTTCAGTACTTATTTCCATCATAGCGGCGCTAGTGGAAGAGCTATTTGTGTCAATATCACATCCTCTTTTCATAAAGATTCATTTTCTTTGTCTGACAATGCCAGAGAATCATTTTAAGAATAAATTTAATGTTTGTTGATTCACTGTTGTAATATTTATTGTATCACGCATGTGCAGTAGTTAATAATAAAAAAAGTTTTCTAACTAAAAGGAGGAATGTTGCTCAGACCTCATTTCTTCAGTAGTGTATATGAGTTTCTTCTTTCAATAAATACAAATGGAGTTACATCATGGCTCTTCCAGTCTTCATAATGGCAGTGAATGGGTGTTGAGTTTTTTTTTTTGTGAACTACCCCTTTACACTACACTACCCCACCCTATCTCGTCACTTTTGTTCCCTTCACATTTTAACAGTTTTAAAAAGCTTTTCCATGCAGTAGGACAAAAAGACACCCTTCAACTACACGTTGAACACACATGCTGTAAATGTCCACTCTAACCTTCAAGATGTTTGTCCACCCAACAGATCAAACCACATTTCTGAAGAACGCAGACTTTCAGCAGCTTTCAGTTTGAATCAGATGCTGAACCTTTACTAAAACCGATAGTGTAAAATGGCAGACAGTTTTAATGGTTTTGTTCTGCATACATTAACATTAAGAACTGAATAAATGTACACAAACATGTAAAAAATCACAAAACTTTCATTCAGTTTTACCATGAAATGTAGTTCATCCATACAATTTTCTTCTACTTTTGGCCATTTATCACAATTAGGCAGCTACCTTGCAAATACAGTAAAAAACCTGTTAAAACTGTTAAAATACAAGCATTATACAACATTAACATTAAACCATATGCAAAAACAGTGTGCAAACTAGGAGGGTTAAACTCTGTCAGGGGAGGAGTCACATAATGTTGAGTGTTTTTAGCAGAAGTTTTATTAGATCATACACTCGATCACTGAAGAAAATGTTTCACGTGTTTGTTTTGTTCGTTTTGTGCTTGTGGCGTCAGATTGGTAAGTCATGAAAAAAAAAGTTTTTATGGTTATTTGTTGTTGTTATGAATTAGACCATTTTTAACTGATACTATCTGTACCAAATAAATCATTACTATGAGAAATCTCTCATAGATTGAGAAATTGAGAAATCTCTTATTCTCCACAGCGAATGTAAATGTCTTTGTTTATGCTCTGCATGGTGGCTCAGAAAACCAAAACCTTAGACTGAGTTGCTTTTAAATATCAGGATTTTTTTTTTTTTTTTTATGTATTTATTTATTTATTTATTCTTTTTTTTTAATTTATAATCTATTTCAAAAGAATTCCATGTTTTAAAAATTGTAAATGCAGTCATCATAACTTTCTGCAAAAGTCATGTAAAGTCATACGAAACCGCAGGAGCCCAGAGAACATGAGAGACTGTAATAAAACAGCAAGTTTATTTTATACAGTTCTACGTGTCTCATTTTATAAGTATCTAAAGTCTTCAGCACAATAAAACTATGTAACTACAAACTGATTTTGCCCCACCGCAGAAAACTTTAAAACAAATCTCAGTTCATTTTGTGTCTCTGCCGCTGTTGTGAATGTTCTTCAGTTCACATGCGAATGATTAAAACTACAGCTGATTTCAGGATTTGTAAACCAACAGGAGCATTAATCTCTGACAAAACCTCTTCATGTTCATCAGGTGTGTTTGGTGCAGAAACAATTGAAATACAGTCAGTGTCAGTGATGGAGGGAGATTCTGTCACTTTAAAAAATAATATTACTGAATTACATGAAGATGAAGACATAACATGGAAATTTGGAGCTGAAATGTCTCTCATAGTTAGAATCACCAAGAAACTAAACATTTTGCCATTTAATGGTACTGATGAGAGATTCAGAGACAGGGTGAAGCTGGACAATCAAACTGGATCTCTGACCATCACAAACATCACAACTAAACATGCTGGACTCTATGAACAACAGAAAAGGGGAGCGAAACTGTCATCAACAACATTCAGTGTTTCTGTTTATCGTGAGTAGAGATCATTTGTCCTGCCATTCACATATTCTTGTTTTATAGTTTGACAGATTGTACAAAAACTCACTGAACACTAAACCATGAAAATAAAATAGTTTACATTTATCCATATTTATGTTTATTTTCTCATGTTTTCAGCTCATCTGCCTGTTCCTGTCATTAGACGAGACTGGTCATCATCATATTGTTCATTGTTGTGTTCAGTGGTGAATGTGGTGAATGTGACTCTCTCCTGGTATAAAGGAAACAGTTTATTGTCCAGCATCAGTGTGTCTGGTGTCAGCATCAGTCTCTCTCTACCTCTGGAGGTGGAATATCAGGATAACAACACCTACAGCTGTGTGATCAACAATCCCATCAGCAACCAGACCAGACATCTGGACATCAGCAAACTCTTTCACACATGTTCAGGTATGTCAGTAGTGAAAATGGCCACTATGTAATGGAGTCTTAATTTTAAATTTACAGAAAAATGCCATGGTTACTTTTTTCAAATAAGGAACAAGGACAAAGCAAGCCCAGCTTAGGTGAAAAAAATGTAATGCAAAAGTAACATGCATTACTTTTCATAAAATGAACACAATTAGTTACTTTTTTTAATAAAGTAATGCAATATTGTAATGAATTGTGTTTAAATGTAAATTTCTCCAACAATGTTAAGAACTCATTAGACCCTGCATCTACAACAACCATCAGGACCCCCTTCATGGTAGCTTATTGCCACACTTCTACCACAAGCAATAATATTAGGGGCCCCTATTGTTTCTGTATTTACTTCATTATTATTATTCTTCCTGAATGGGAGTCTATGGCAGCCCTATGAAGGGATCATAGGAAAATGATGAAATATGGCACACTTGGAGTGATTGTCATGGCGTCTCTGCGACCAACTCTATTGCGCCACCACAAGTAAAAAAAAAATCACTTTTCAAATGGTTAATAACTTTTGAACCCATTATTCTGGAAAAAAAAAACAAACAAAAAAACAAAACAAAACAAAACAAAAAAAAAAAAAACAATGAAGGGATCATAGGAAAATGATGAAATTTGGCACACTTGGAGTGATTGTCAAGAACAGTGAACCGACTGAATTTGGGGTCTCTGGGAACAACTCTATAGCGCCAAAAAAAAAAAAAAAAATGGTTATCACTTTTAAACCCATTATTCTAGAAAAAAATCAAACTTACACCTGATTACTCTCCTCATTCTGATCACATATCATATCTGACATTCATGTGTTACTTTAGTTATTTGAAGAAAGTGATCTGATAATGTCTTCTATGATATGTACCCTGGCCTGGTTATCTGTTCTTTTTCATTAATTACTCCATTATTTGATACTATAAATGCAGAATTCAGATGCAAAAGTCTCTAAATCCATCTGACATATTTCTTTAAAATGAGCATTTCTTTCTGGAGCTTTGTATAGGTTTCTATGTAAGTACTGGTACTTCTGATTGGGCTGAGGCTGGAATTTAGCGAGTTTCAAGTAAAAGTATTTGATGGACATATACTATGTGTCAGGAGCATTCACTCAGTATCATTATCTCATTTTTGACCGAGATGGCTTTTAGCTGCTTTTGCATCTGAACTCTTCAAATATATCTGTGCAACACGTTCTCACTCCCAAGTCGTCACATATTGACGATTGGGCAGGACCCCTTGGCGTCGCTTTTTGACGCCTAGAGTACCCCTTCAGCGTCATTTTTCGACGCGCAGGGTCCTCCATTGTTTTCAGTTGTTTTTCTTAATTTAATGGTTTGCATGCATTTGTAAAAATATAAATTATTTTATATAAATATATCCGTTCATTGGAACACCTAACCCCCCCCAGAATTTCTTTATCTGCAAGAGCTACAGTACTTATGTCAGATAGAAAGTTTATGCTTGTCTGTCAAAAAAGGAAATTCAATATGTGTTGTTGTTGTTTTAATTACAGTTCCCTACCTTTGTAATCACCTTAATCTATGTAAAATCAGTTTATTCTCCAGGTGTGTTTGGTGAGTCAGTACCAGTGTCAGTGATGGAGGGAGATTCTGTCACCCTAAACACTGATCTTACTGAAATACCAGAATACAATGTCATACTGTGGAAATTTGGAGCTGGCAGTTCTCCCATAGCTAGAATCAGTAGAGAGAAACAAATCTTCTTCACAAATGATGATGGTGGGAGATTCAGAGACAGACTGAAGCTGCATCATCAAACTGGATCTCTGACCATCACAAACATCACAAGTGAACATGCGGGACTCTATAAACTGGAGATAACTGATGCAAAATGGTCATCAAAAATATTCATTGTTTCTGTCTATGGTGAGTAGAGATTGTTTGTCCTGCCTGTTACATATTCTAGATCTCATAGTTTGAAGTGACATTATATAAACACTTAATCAACACACTGAACTGAAAATTTAATTACTGTGTAAATTTATCTATATTTTACTTTATTCTTTCATGTTTTTCAGCTCGTCTGCCTGTTCCTAACATTATCAGAAATTGCTCTTCATCATCATTACAGCAGAATTGTTCATTGTTGTGTTCAGTGGTGAATGTGAGTGATGTGAGTCTCTCCTGGTACAAAGGAAACAGTTTATTGTCCAGCATCAGTGTGTCTGATCTCAGCATCAGTCTCTCTCTACCTCTGGAGGTGGAATATCAGGATAAAAACACCTACAGCTGTGTGATCAACAATCCCATCAACAACCAGACCACACATCTGGACATCAGCAAACTCTGTCACACATGTGCAGGTATGTAAAGAGTGAAATGGCCACTATGTAATGGAGACTTAATTTAAAATTTACAGCAAAATAGCATAGTTACTTTTTCAGAAAAGGAACAGAAGTAACTTTGTTTTCACATTTATTCAGTGATAGCTGTTATGTCCCTGTGTTGAGAGAAATTGGGAGTAAGTGCAGAGGAAGATGCACTTCCTTCAGCCTAAAGCTTATTCATTTCACTTTTGGTGTGAAAGGGCCTTTTCAGTTGTCCAAAATATATCTTTGTTTTTTTTTTTTTTTTTTTTTTTAATTAATGAAAAAAAAACAAGCAGACCCAGCTTAGGTGATACAATATAATGCAAAAGTAACATAATACATTACTTTTAATAAAAATTAACACAATTAGTTACTTTTTTATGGAGTAATGCAATATTGTAAGGGGTTACGTTTAAATATAAATGTCTCCAGCAATGTTAAGAACTCATTAGACCCTGCAGCTACAACAACCCTCAGGACCCCCTTCATGGTAGCTTATTGCCACAATGTCTTCTACCACAGGCATTAATATTAGGGGCCCCTATTGTTTCTTTACTTCATTATTATTATTCTTCCTGAAAGGGAGTCTGTGGCAGCCCAATGAAGGGATCATAGGAAAATGATGAAATTTGGCACACTTGGAGTGATTGTCATGAACAGTGACCCAACCGAATTCGGGGTCTCTGGGAACAACTCTATAGCGCCACCACAAGTTTAAAAAAAAAAAAAAAAAAAACACTTTTCAAATGGTTATCACTTTTGAACCCATTATTCTAGAAAAAATCTAACGTACACCTGATTACTCTCCTCATGCTGATCACATATCATATCTGACATTCATGTGTTACTTTAGTTATTTGAAGAAACTGATCTGATTATGTGTTGTATGATTATGTACCCAGGCCTGGTTATGTGTTTTTTTCATCAATTACTCCATTATTTGATACTATAAATATATCTGTAAGTGCTGCTGCAAATTGTTTCTCTGTCTTAATAGTAGCAGTTTAATAGTAAAATCAGTTTATTCTCCAGGTGTGTTTGGTGAGTCAGTACCAGTGTCAGTGATGGAGGGAGATTCTGTCACTCTAAACACTGATCTTACTGAAATACCAGAATACAATGTCATACTGTGGAAATTTGGAGCTGGCAGTTCTCCCATAGCTGAAATCAGTAGAGAGAAACAAATCTTCTTCACAAATGATGATGGTGGGAGATTCAGAGACAGACTGAAGCTGCATCATCAAACTGGATCTCTGACCATCACAAACATCACAAGTGAACATGCGGGACTCTATGAACTGGAGATAACTGGTGCAAAATGGTCATCAAAAATTTTCAGTGTTTCTGTCTATGGTGAGTACAGACTGTTTGTCCTGCCTGTTACATATTCTAGATCTTATAGTTTGAAGTGACATTATATAAACACTTAATCAACACACTGAACTGAAAATTAAATTACTCTGTAAATGTATCTATATTTTACTTTATTCTTTTGTGTTTTTCAGCTCGTCTGCCTGTTCCTAACATTATCATAGACTGCTCTTCATCATCATCACAGCAGAATTGTTCATTGTTGTGTTCAGTGGTGAATGTGAGTGATGTGAGTCTCTCCTGGTACAAAGGAAACAGTTTATTGTCCAGCATCAGTGTGTCTGATCTCAGCATCAGTCTCTCTCTACCTCTGGAGGTGGAATATCAGGATAAAAACACCTACAGCTGTGTGATCAACAATCCCATCAGCAACCAAACCAGACAACTGGACATCAACAAACTCTGCACATGTGCAGGTACGGCAGCAGAATATATATGTGTTTATTAATTGACATAAAATTTTCTTGTAGATCAGACTGACACATTCACTTCTCTATGATTACAGCACTGGATAGACAATTTACTTCAAAACCAGTATTTCTGATGGTGTTGGTTTCTGCTCCTGCTGGATCTCTGTTGATTGTAGCTGGATTCGGGATCTTCCTCATCTGCAGGAAACACAGAAAAACTGATGAAGAAGGCAAGAGTTGACTAAATGACATGTAGCTTTTTAATTTAAAAGTAAACATGTTGTCAAAAATAATTTGGCATTAAAAATTCAATTGCATACATTAATGCTTTAATTTTAACATGTTGCAAATAAACAGATGTATTTAAGATTGTGTTTTGTTGTTTTAATGCCCCTTTCATTGTTGTTGTCAAAACAGTTCAGACCAGTGCAGAAGAGATCATTTACTCTGATCCGACATTCCACAGAAAAGATGAACAGAACTCGGTAAGGCAGAGTAGTCGTAATACAGGATCTTTAAACTTTTTTATCAACACTAGAGACTTCAGCTCCCAAAAAAGATAGTTTGTTCAATTAATTTAATTTAACAGAATACAATATTTCCATACAATTCAGATTTATACAATAAAAACATATCCAGGTGTCACAGTATGCTGTTGTAGGAAGGATGCAGAAGGCACGAATAAACGTAAACAGTCTTTAATCATCAAACACAAGGGTATATCAACAACATGAGAAGGCACAAACACATGGACATAACTGGTAGACCCGACAGGAGACAGGAGAGAAATGAACAGACAGGAAATTAAATACACGGTGTAATTGGGGAAATGCAGGTGCATGGGATAATAATCAACTAAATGAGGACAGGAACAACCCCCGGAAAACCCCCCACCCAACCCCCGGAAAACACGTCCTTGTGCTGTAAACAATAAAAGGGGGAGGCATGAGTGCAAACTAGTGAGGAGGACGAATACCCAGGAGGAGGAGTCCAGGGTGGAGACGGCAGGGGGACCAGGGCAGACCAGACTGCAGGAGGAGCCAGGTGGGACCCAGGCCACAGCCATGATGACAGCCCACGGTGGAGCCAATAGCCATGGAGGAGGAAGGGCTGATGACTCCAGGGGGCTGAGAAGTTGGAGGAGCTTAAGTAGGAGACAGAGAGCCGATGAACCAGGGTGACGAAAATGATATGGAGGGCTGAGGTTGAGCCTTTTGCGCCGGTGACTGACACAGAGGTGTGGATCCAGGAGGCTGCGGTGGAGCTGGAGCGAGAGATGACCAAAGTGGAGCCAGAGGACAGAGGGACGAGGCAAAGCTGGAAGGGTGGAGTCCCAAGGCAGAGGCCATGGCGGAGAGGAGGGAGCCAGGAGCCATGGTAGAGACACTGGTTTGGTGGGCCGAGGCGGAGTCCTGGACTCTAAGGCTGGAGTTGGAGACAGGGGATTCTCTAGCCGTAATGGCGATGGAGACTAGCAGACCTGTGGTGAATGGGTGACCGGAGGGGCTACCAGACAACAGCGAAGAGGAAAACCGCTACTGGCAGCCAGTGCAGGGAGATAAAAAGAGGTGTGATGTGAGCTTGTTGAAGACCAGTCGTGCTGCTGCATTCTGAATCATTTGTAAAGGTTTGATTGAATGATGGAAATCCAGCTAGAGCAGCATTGCAGTAGTCCAGCCTAGAAATGACCAGGGCATGGACAAGAAGTTCTGCAGCATGCTCTGCCTGATCTGGTGTTGTGCAATGGAAACCTGCAAGATTGAGCAGTTTTTGCAATGTGGTCTTTGGTTATCAGCTGGTTATCAAAGATTACACCAAGATTTCTGACTGAACTAGATGGGGTGATTGTTGATAAGCCTAACTGGATAGTGAAGTCATGCTGTAGATTTGGAGTGGCAGGGAGGACAAGGATCTCATTCTTAGGTGTAGGTGATGTTCCTTCTCCTCCTTTCCTAGATGTAGGAGATGTCCGCCTGTCAGCCTGAAATCCAAGCAGCAGATGAAGTGATATGTGGCCAAGTATGTTGTCCCATACTTGGAATTCATAAAAATTTTGGAAATTCACCCACACGTGCACACACAGCAGTGAGTAGTGAACAAACATGGGGAGCCTCAAGGGTTTAGTGCTTGAGGGTCTCACCTCAGTTGTGGTATTGAGGGTGGTGCTGGTTATTCACTCCCCCACCTACAATCCCTGCCTGACCTTTGGGTTACAAGACCAACTCTCTAACCATTAGGCTACAACTGCCCCCTGTGGAGCCAAGGACTGACCACTGATTGTTCTAGTCTTGTTCTAGTTTTGTCTGTGACTGAATGTGGTGAAATCATCAGCTATTATAGAATAGTGGGAGGTGTGAGGGGGGGCAGAGAAAAGAATTGAAAGTTGAATGAAGAGGTTGCATGTGTCAGGAGTGCTGTTGATCTTGTTGTGGAAATATGAAGATTTGGCAGTATGAACTTGAACAGAGGACATTGCACACCAAACATCCTTCCCTTGGCTGAGAAACATGTAATTACATTTCTACAAGTGGACTGAAAACTTGTGTTTGCTAACTTTAGCAGAAACTCACTGTTAAACCATCTAAGAGCAAAAACGCACATCAGACCAGATTTTTAGTGTCCAGTTCGGCATTATTTAAATCCGTTTTATAATATTCATGCACATCGGTGAAAACAGAAGGTTACATGCTATGTCACAAACAAAGAAATATGTCTGTCCAAAATGTCTTTCTAAGGTGAGTCACACTTCTCTTTGTTTTTAAGTGTTATCATCTCATGTTTTATTTATATTATTTTTATTTTTTTATTTATTCATTTATTTTTTAGCATGTTAAAGTGGATGATAATGTGGAGTATACACCTGTTGCCACAAGAAGTGACACCACAACTGACACTTAAGGACTGATTATTGAAAGGATTCTCTAAAATGTACGTTTGTCTCATTTATGTACCCGTGTATGAAAATATGATTTGATCTGTTGGACAAACAACGGGTGGACAAACAACTTGTGCGTGAGAATGCATCTACTGCTGGATGATTGTGTTTGATGTATTTTTCGTTATTATGATGTATTAGTCTTATTTTGCCGTAACAAAGTGGTTAAGTGTGTGATTTGTTCACTTATTTTTTTTTTTTTTTTAATAAGCCTTCCCATTAACACCATTTTATTGTTCATTCAGACTGAATGAACTTGCACAAACACAAGAGGCGGGATTTAATGCATGAACCAATCACAGCCGAACATAACCTGACAGCATTAATCAAAGTTTCTTAATCATAGTACATAACTGAATGTGTTTAAATTAATTGTGCCTCATAAAATAATTTTGAGATTTGAGAAGTGGCTGCATCTCCTGCAATGCATCTAAGTCACCCACATAAAAGCTCACTGTTCAAATTAATACATGACTCAGACACACTGTAATATGACTCTTTATCAAACTGTTAGTATCACTGCGCAATTGACACTCTTAGCAACATAATCAATAAAATACTGTCAAACTGTTCCATGTATTATATATTTCCACAAAATCAACTGTTTGTTATTTATTTAATAAAGTATGAGTGACCCCTGCTGGCGTTGTGTTGCATCATTCACGTGTCTGTGTGGAAGCCCACTGTTACTCAAGTGTGGAGGGAATATTACTGCATTCATAAGTTTTCTGTTTCAGGTATGATTCTGTATGTCAATATGTCCATTAGTTTACAATGTAACGAGACTTTAAAACTCGCACTGTGCCGCAAATCGGTCTGTTTTACGGAGAACTTTAATCCCTGCATTTCTCACATTCTTCTAGCAAATCAAACACATAGCTTTAATTAAACAAAATTAAACATCAGTTACAAACACGCATACTAAATATGTAATGCCAAGCGCTAAACATGTGGTCTCGTGCCATTACTACTCAAAATGGAGTCGCTTACACATCTCTTAACTAATTACACTTTTAAACATGTTAATCAGAACACAATCGATATCATAACGATATTAATAAAACACTATTTACCATCAACTCATACTACATTGACAAAGAATTAAGAGAAGATTCACATTTACACTCGACGATGTTCCCCACGGCAAACTTCACGTGTAACGGAGAAACACCGCGAGTTCTCCCCCTAGTGTTCAACAAGGCCTTACTGATAGATTGCACACCTTATTGTGCCAAACTAATTGATCACAGATTAACCAAAATTTAGATAACCTATCTGAATGTTTTAAACATTTTTAAACAGTTTTAAAATATCCTGATTATAGAATACTATCAGTATTTCACAGATTTCTGAACTTTTCGATATAATTATTTACATATAATTATACATATATATTTCACTCTGTTACAAAGTTACATTTAAAATTGGCTACTCGTAATCAGACTAGTTATTTTTTTGTTTGATTACATGATTACACATTATTCACACAATAGCAATAAATTATCATTTATTGATTTTCTCTAATTCCTTTTTTACCTCTTACATTTTCTTACACTCTTCAGTGTCTAAAGTCTAGTTTTGCGGACATTCACACATAGACTAGTCATTAGTCAGGTGACAACACAACATTTGATCAATGGATTTATAAAAATCATTTCAGGTTTAGGAAGTGTTTCAATATTGCATCAACTACTGATGAACACATTAATTTTTATTTGAATTATCACTCAGTAGGTTATTTAACCATCTGTTATTATGTATTACTGAAAGGCATTCGTCTGTTAAGCCCATTAAAATGCACAAATTCTCATTATTTCTTATTTGCAGACATTCTCAAACTTTTTGTCATCTGAACCTCTTTCACCTAATATATTCACTTTGAGCATTGTAACTTTGCAGATGTTGTTTATGCTCAAAGAGCAACAATACACACTAACTAAAGTTAAAGAGTGAAATTATAATCAATGATCCATATAACTCTGAGATTTTAAAATAAACATTTTAATTATTAAGTATAACATTTGTATGTTCATGGTTCTCTGACATGGTCATATGTATTGGCATGCAGGTAAACATAAGATATTTCTTCCTTTTAGTAAATTAATTATTTTAATTGTTATTTTAAAATGATGTAATTTAATTAATTGATTTACTTTTTTTAATTGAATTTAATTTAATTTAATTTAAATTTCATATGATTAAATTACTTGTTAGCCTTTTATTAAACTCACAAACCCTGTGCAGTTCCTTTACGAACCCAGTTTGGAAAACCTTAATGTAATATAATGTGTAATGCAATTCATGTTGTTAATTACAATGACAGGAATATATTTTTCTTACTCTTTGTATTTTTACATCATTATGGTAGAAGATTATCCTGTTTAAATCAAAGTAATAAACCAGTTAGGTCAAAAGTAATCTAAAAGTAATTTTATTATATTACCTAAAATGTATAAAAAAAAATGTTAAGAAAAAAAAAACAGATAATTTTGCTAAAGAATACCATTATTCCAGCTGGGATCATGTAGAGCCCTCACTGAAACTGTGCTTTTAACCTTCAATCCAATGGTCACCATAAAAGTCAACTGTATGGAGAAAAATCCTGGAAAAACCCAACTTATCAGGAAATTTTCATTCTAGAAGTGGACTCATCCTTTAATTTATAGATTTTAATGTAAGCGAATATACCTGAATACTATCTAATAGAAGGGAATATTAAATAATAGACCCATTCATTTACAGTATTAAATAAGTATAAAATTACAGTACAGTGCACTACAAACAAACAAATACATACATACATACATACATACATACATATGCATACTGTAGCAGACCCCGTCCGAATGATGGCCGAAACTTTACTGATGTATCTTGAAGCTTTATTAAGTACCAGTATACAGTTGCACAAAACTTATGCTATTTCGGGGGGTGCTGAATAAACTTATAAACCGTCCTTTTGTGCACGAGCTCTGTTAAGCCGTCGTGAAGCGTTCGCTCTCCTTACTGTTTTCTCATGTTGGCCGTGAAAAGCAGATCCCGTTACAAAATAAAAGTCCCCCATAAACAACGGAAATAAAGCGATCCTTAGACAATCTTTAACATGCAAAACATATCTAAAGTAACACAAAACAAATTACACATGCATACATTAATAAATAAATAAATAAATAAATAAATAAATTTATAGATAGATAGATAGATAGATAGATAGATAGATAGGTAGATAGATGTGTCAACACACAACACACATCTGAGTGTAGTGGATGTCCCTCATTCCTCCTGTGACTCCCCTGACTAAGAAGCTGATGTCCTTCCAGTTTCATCCAAACTGATTTCTTCCTCACCTTCCCCCTGGGAAAAAAAAAAATAATAATAATAATAAATAAATAAAAAAATGATTCACAGATGGTAAAACAAATGACTGTTGAAATGATTTGAAATATGTGACCAGCAATATACTGTTTGCAGACATCCCGATGCCACTGAGAGCTGCATTCTGATGAATATGTAAATATGTGCTGTGAACTTTCCTCTCAATAGCAAAATAAGCAAACAACAAAAATAACAGCGCTGAGAAAACAGCAGTTAAGAAAGCATCTTATCATAGTAATGTGGATATGTTTGCACGAGCAGCAAATTGGCACTCCAGTCATTTTTTTTTTACTTATATAACACTTTATACAATACAGATTTAAAGGAAGCAGCTTTATACTTTTAAACACCGAAAAAAAAAACAGTGTTGGTGTTGCTTTCAGTTAGATTAACATATTCTGTTTCTATAAATCAGCTCTCCAGAGTATTCATGTTTTTACTTACTCTGATCTCAAAACACAAACATAATAAATAAACTGCAGAAGATTACCCATCTGCTGTGTAATCGCAACAGAACATTGGTAGTTTAAAGCAAGCAAAAAAAAAAAAAAAAACAACAACAAAAAAAAAAACAACTTTATAAAATGTCATCACACCACATAGTTCTTCAATTTCGCTTAAAGTATATTGAGACATTAACAGTTCTCAAAGAAAAAATGTCATATAGCACATGCATATTATTGCTCTTTTTTGATTGCTTTTGATTGCTTCTATAATTGTCATAAGTCGATTTGGATAAAAGCATTTGCTAAATGACTAAATGTAAATGTAAGTAAATCGGTTGTAAATTCATATATTTTTACAGACAAATTTTATTCACATAATATCTCACCTGACCCACATCAATGGGGGGTTTCCCGTTTTCTGTTTGAACAATAACAACATGTTACTTTGGTCAATTAGAATAAAAATACATACTTTAACATATTTTTAAACATATTGCAGCTTGATAAATCAGCTGTATGCAATACTTGCTTTGTTTACATCTCCTGCAGCAACAGCACATCACACCAGCAGCTGCAACCAGCAGAACAGCAGCACCAGTAACACCAGCACTTATTACTGCTGTAGTCAAATCTGACTCTGGAACAGCTAAAGCCAGACAGTCAATATTACTAGAGATGGACTGATAAACATTGATTTATTTGATAAAGGTGCCATCTGTTGGGTTTGTAAGGAACAGCAGCTAAAATAGCAACAAGAAACAGCAGTGTTCACAGGACAACTGACTAATATGATTTTTTTTTTCTAACAAAAACAAACTTCAAAAGTTTAAAATTCCAAAGGTGACAAAAAACCAATGTGACAACTGTCATTTTGATGCACATGTGAAGATGACAGATTTGATCTGAGTTTGGCTATAATATGAAAGCTTATCCGTTTTCTGTTCAAATGTGCAACTGAAAAAGCACAAAATGATTAAAATGATACTCACCAGTGACTGTAACGTTGAACTGCTTAATGCCTTTGCTCATCTGTACTTTATAAATGCCAGAGTCAGTGGTTGTGATGTTTGTGATGGTCAGAGATCCAGTCTGATGATCCAGCTTCAGTCTGTCTCTGAATCTCTCAGTATCTTCATTACTCTGAACATCTGAACAGATCTTGCTGAGATTTTTAGTGATTTGAGCGATGCGAGTGTCATTGAAATACCACCTAATTCTGTCTTGTTGGTTTATTTTAACACCAGTGTGTAGAGTGACTGAATCTCCCTCCATCACTGACACTTCATCTGTATCAACACCAGATGCACCTGAAGAAAAAATGAATCACAATGTTTATTGCCCATGTTATGACCCGTTGTCTAGGGGTTGGATGCGCGTGCGCATGTAAGTGACGGGATTCCAGATACAACAGATCACCAAAACACAAAACCATAAATTTAAATCATTTATTAATGAAATAGATAAGAAAATATATTTATATAAAGAAATGGAGCAATGGTTTCAGGGTGACCCAAGGCCAAAATAACAAACTAAATCCACTAGAAAATAAAGTCATATAAATAACCTGTAAATAAAGAAAATAAAATTACAAATAACTTCCCTTACTCCCTAAACGAAATCACATCGCAAAAATAATTCAAAAATAAAAGGGCAGGTCACCCCTACGCTCCAAAATCTCAAGCAAACTAAACAAATGTCCTCCAAAACAAACTAGGGTTCGGTTTGTAACTCAAACCACAGAATAGATCTTATACAATATGAGTTAACAGAATGCGGACACTAAACAAATCAAAAGAAAACGATCAGTGATCCGTTGTAGCGCAGGAATCCGGAGCTCCACACGCCACGACGCACACACTTAAAAATGAGCTTGCCATATTTCGAAAACGCCGCCCTTTTATCAGCTGCTCCAAGTTCACCACGTGGTCCATCGCTACGCCAATAGGGTACCTGTACACACACATACACACAAGCACATGCACATACACAAAGCGAATCGCGCAGATGCGAGGATCGTAACACCCATTTCTTCCAAATGAGTGCAGATTTTATTCTGCTCCGTTCCTCTGCATTAATGGTGACACAATTTGAGATGTTAAACATTTTGCCTACAATAATACACAAATGAACCAGTTAAAAAGTTTACATACCCTTAATTAATAATACTATGACACTATCTAAATGATAATTGCATATTTTAACCATTTCCAGCAGTGTCCGTATGATTTTGAGATCTGTCTTCATACTGAAGACAACTGAAGGACTCACAGACATATAGAACACAAGGTGAAAACCTTTGCGAATGTTTGTTTGTGAATGAAAATGTTACCATATTAAATGATAATGATGATAATAATAATAATAGCCTAAATGTCTTACCATAGTCGAGCAAACACCAGAACAATACGGGGGAAATTACCAGAAGTGTCATACTCAAAATAACGTGTCCCTGGCGTGAACCCGAAGCCGTTGTGTGTCTCGAATGGAAAGTGAAACTGGAACTGGTTGACGCACTGCAGTTAGATGACGTAGGACTTTTCGGAATAAATTCAAACATTAAGCGAGAAATAGATCTCCGTTCACCGTTGGATTTGAGGATGATCTCCTCAGTTCCACTTTGTGTTTTTGTGTGTTTGTACTGTGTTTTTCTGAACTGCGTTTGGCTTGACCGCAGTCTCCCGCCCAGCCTCCCTCTCCCACCACCTCTGCAGCCCTCCTCACTATCGCTTCTGCTTTCTCCTGGCAGCCCCTCAGCTCACTATATATATATACACACATGGCCCTTCAGCCATGACTTATTCACAACACAGCATTGCCTTTCGTACCTTACTGCTTAGTTATGTGGTCCTTAATTTTGTAATTATGTGTCTCTGCTGCTGTTCTTAAAAAGAAACTGATTTCAGGCTTTGTAAACCACCAGAAGGCTTTAATCTGTTACAAGACATCTTTTAATATTTTTAGGTTTGTTTGGTTAGTCAGTTTCACCTGCATTTCAATGTTTATACTGTCCAAAATAGTATGTGAGATTAGAATAAGTGTTTCCCAAAGCATAGTATGTTGACAAGAGTATATGCCAAAAGTCCCTGGATGGCTTACTATTTCAGGTAGATTTTTAATATTATAATATTATATATACTATATAGCACAATCCATTGTGCTCCATGTGCATGGCTGACAGTAGAGATGTTTAAATAAATCAGTATTTACCCTGGTAAAAAATAAATAAATGAAGAGTTCAGATGCAAAAGCCCCTAAATCCATCTGACCTATTTATTTAAAATGAGCGTTTCTTTCTGGGTACTTTGTATAGGTTTCTATGTAAGTAATGGTACTTCTGATTGGGCTGAGGCTGGAATTTAGCGAGTTTGAAGTAAAAGTATTTGATGGACGTATACTATGTGTCAGGAGCATTCACTCAGTATCATCATCTCATTTTTGACCAAGATGGCTTTTAGCTGGTTTTGCATCTGAACTCTTCAAATAAATAAATAAATAAATAAATAAAAATAAAAATAAAATAAAATACATAATGTTATTTATGTTATATTTCATCTGGAACAAAAATGTGAACTTTTATAAACATCTGTTTGGCCATTAACTTTTAAATGCATCATTATGCCAAATATGAGCAGAGTTCTGCACATAAAGACCCACAACTGGCATGTGAAATATAGGAGGATCAAACTCTGCAACACACTGTCAGGGCAGGATTCACACAACACACTGACAGTTCTTTGGTGTTTTCAGCAGACTGTGTTATAAGTTATTAGAACTTCTAAAGAAAATGTCTCGCATGCCTGTTTTGTTCTGTTTGTGCTGGTGGAATCTGATTGGTAAGTTTTTTATTATATGTTTTTTTTTTTATTTTTATGGTATTTATTTATTTATTTATTTATTTATTTATTTATTTATTTATTTTAATCTCATAATAATAAAGCAGACAAACAAAAAAAAAGTAGAAAAATGTCACTGAGGTGGTATGTTTTGGGTTACATTCAATATTCTATGTTATTTATTATTATTATTTTTATTATTATTCAATCTGCAACAATTATCATGTATTTGTTTAATAAATGTACAATGATTGTTTTAAAGATACCTTTACAAATTAACAAATTAAAGTTTACAGATGTGTTGAATCATAAGGCTTAAGGATTAAGCTTAAATCTATATTAAATCATGCTTTAACTAACAATTCTATTGCACCAATCTTTAAACTTTGTTCAAAAATAAGCAGACTTACATTTAAACAAATCCTGTCTCTACATTACTTTAATTAATCTCCTTAAGGAAACCATATGACTGCAAAAGTTGTTGCTGTTTTTTGGAAACATGTTTGTTTTGCATTGTTTATGTTTTTAATGCACTAAATAGACTGAAATGTTTAGTATTAAAATCCACTATATTACTGTGCGTTGGATACCGTGTTTCTTCAAAATAGACATTTGTGAAATTAATAATAATAATATAATAATTCTGGTAGAAGACATCGTGGCATTAAGCTTTTATGAACAGGGTCCTCAGGGTTGTTAAAGCTGCAGGGTTCAGTGTGTTCTTAACATTCTTGGAGAAAGTTATTTTAAAAAGTAATTCATTATGATATTGCGTACATTAGTTAATTTTAATGGAAAGTAATGCATTATGTTACTTTTGTGTTATTTTTGTCACCTGGGCTAGGCTTACAGTTTTGTTTTTAATAACAACAAGAACAAAAGTCAAAAAAAGTGTTTTAGGTGTCTGTAAAGGCCCTTTCACATCAAGAGTGAAATGAGTAAGCCTCAGGCTGAAGGAAGTGCCTCTTCCTCAACACTTACTCCCAATTTCTCTCAACACGGGGTCATTCACTAAATGGTAAAAACAAATGACCTGTGTTACTTATTTGAAAAAGTAACTCAGATATTTTACTGTAAATTTAAAAGTAATTTAATACTAGTTACTAGAAGAAAGTGGTCTGATAAGGTCTCATATGATGCTTAGTTATCTGTCCTTATTTATAAATTATGCTGCCATATTACTCCATTATTTGACACTAAATATATTTTCAAGAAATGCAATGTTTTCTCTGGCTGCTTGATACTAATAGTCTCTCTTTAATGGTAGCAGTGTATTAAGAAAGTTATTGTTGTATTTTTCTTTATCTGCAAGAGCTACAGTACTTATGTTAGACATAAAGTTTCTCCTAGTGAGTCAAAAAGGAAATATAAAATGTTTTGCTTTTTAATTACATTGGTCTACCATTTTAATTACCTTAATATGTGTAAAATATGTTTATTCTTCAGGTGTGTTTGGTGCATCAGTGTCAGTGATGGAAGGAGATTCTGTCACTCTAAACACTGATGTTACTAAAATACATGAAGATGAAGACATACTGTGGAAATCTGGAGCTGACAGCACTCTCATAGCTGAAATCAGTAGAGAGAAACTAATTTTCTCCACATATGATGGTCCTGATGGGAGATTCAGAGACAGACTGAAACTGGACCATCAGACTGGATCTTTGACCATCACAAACATCACAACTAAACATGCTGGAGTCTATCAACTAGATATAATTGGTCTAAAATGGTCATCAAAGACATTCAGTGTTTCTGTCTATGGTGAATAGAAATCATTTGTACTGTCTTTTACACATTCTTGTTTTATAGTTTGAGGTGATAGATCATATAAACACTCAACACACTGAACATAAAATACAGCTGTGTAAATTGATCCAAATTCCAGTGTATTGTCTCATATTTTGCAGCTCGTCTGCCTGTTCCTAACATTACCGGAAGCTGTTCATCATCATCATCATCATCATCACAGAAAAATTGTTCATTGTTGTGTTCAGTGGTAAATGTGAATCATGCGAGTCTTTCCTGGTACAAAGGAAACAGTTTATTGTCCAGCATCAGTGTGTCTGATCTCAGCATCAGTCTCTCTCTGCCTCTGGAGGTGGAATATCAGGATAAAAACACCTACAGCTGTGTGATTAACAATCCCATCAGCAACCAGACTCAACATCTGGACATCAGCAAACTCTGTCACACATGTGCAGGTATGGAAGTAGTGATAATGTTTATTTGTTAAGCTGATCTCTGTTTTTTCTCCTTCACATCCTCCAGTCTCATATTCTCTAATAGTGCTGATCTTTGTTGCTGCTGCTGAATCTCTGTTGATTGTCGTTGGTTTGGGATCTTCAGAATTGTTATGTTTTTACTATGAAAATCCAGTGTATTAGTGTGTGTTTTATTATTTGCTTCTTTAAAATTGACATTTGAAATTATTCTAGTATTAAGTCTTGTTGTAGAAGACACTGTGGCATTAGGCTATTATGAAGGGGATCCTCAGTGTTGCTGTAGCTGCAGGGTCCAATGAGTTTTTAACATTATTAGGGAAAGTTACTTTTAAACGCAATCCCTTACAATATTGTGTTACTCTATAAAAAGTAACTAATTGTGTTAATTACTTTTTATGAAAAGTAAGGCATTATGTTACTTTTGCGTTACATTTTGTCAACAGGGTTGGGCTTGCTTATTTGTTTTTAATAAGAAAACGTTTTTTTGGGCAACTAAAGGCCTTTTCACACCAGGAGTAAAATGAATAAGCTTTAGGCTCAAGGAAGTGCCTCTTCCCCTGCACTTACTCCCAGTTTCTCTCAGCTCTTACAGGAGAGCTGTGAAAACAAAGTTACTTGCAAAAACAAAAACAAAACAAAAAAACAAACAAACAAAACAAACAAAAAAAAAAAGCAAACAAACAAACAAAAACCTGTTACTTGAAGAAATTTACATGATTATGTTTAATATTATTATGTAACTGGACCTGGTTATCTGTCCATTTTTCATAAATTATGCTGCCATCTTAAGCGATTATTTGATACTTCAAATATATTTTAGGCAATCTGTAAGCAGAAGATTTTTTTTTTTTAAATTAAAATATCCCTAAACCACTAAAACAGTGTTAGATATTTTGCTGACTTGTTTACTTACATTATCCCAAACGTTTTTAATGTTTAAAAACAGAGAAATAGGCAATATTAACTTGTGTAATGTAACTTGTTTGTCAAAAAAGGAAATGGAATATGTGTTGCTTCTTGATTACATTGGTCTACCATTTAAAATACCTTAATCTGTGCAAAATCTGTTTGTTCTCCAGCTGTTTTTGGTGAGTCAGTGTCAGTGATGGAGGGAGATTCTGTCACTCTAAACAGTGATGCTACTGAAATACATAAAGACAACAGCATAATGTGGAAATTTGGAGCTAAAAACTCCCTCATAGCTGAAATCAGTAGAGAGAAAAGAATCTTCTTCACATATGATGATGTTTCTGATGGGAGATTCAGAGACAGACTAAAGGTGGACAAATGGACCGGATCTCTGACCATTACAAACATTACAGCTGAACATACTGGAGTTTATAAACAAGAGATAAATGGACCTGTGTCATCAAAAACATTCAGTGTTTCTGTCTATGGTGAGCAAAGATCATTTGTTCTGCCTTGTTCTGATAATTTGTTACATATTCTTGATTTTATAGTTAAAGGGACATCATAAAAACACTCACTCAACATACATAACTGAAATTAAAATTATTGTGTAAATTGATCCATATTTCAGTTTATCCTCTCATGTTTTGCAGCTCGCCTGCCTGTTCCTGACATTACCAGAGACTGTTCATCATCATCATCATCATCATATTGTTCATTGTTGTGTTCAGTGGTGAATATGAGTCATGTGACTCTCTCCTGGTACAAAGGAAACAGTTTATTGTCCAGCATCAGTGTGTCTGATCTCAGCATCAGTCTCTCTCTACCTCTGGAGGTGGAATATCAGGATAAAAACACCTACAGCTGTTTAATCAACAATACCATCAGCAACCAGACCACACATCTGGACATCAGCAAACTCTGTCACACATGTGCAGGTAAGAGAGTAGTGATATTAACATTTATACAATGTTTATACTTTCTGGTCCTTGAATCTGATTGGCTGCGAGCCTTTTCCAGTGGTGCGATATATTCTAGTGTTTTGGGTAAATCTAAGGGGCAGTTTTTTGTGTCAATTATCTATTATTTGTTTCAGAGCAAATAGTTTTGCCTGAGGGCAAAGTCTCGTAATGTGATACTTTATAAACGAAAACAGTGTGTGTGTGTGTGTGTGTGTGTGTTTGTGGTGGTAATTTTATTCTGCTATTAGATGACAACAAGAGACTGCCTTTATGAGTGAGTCAGCAGTAAAGACGTTTATATTGAAAGAGACTGAAACAGGGTTGTAAACAAGGACTTTTTTTTTCTTTCAACAAGATACTCGAGATTCTCGAACAAACCTCTCCAGTCTTAAAACACATAGGGTTTATACCCCTTAGTTTCAAAATACTTTCAAAATTTTGTAAATTTCTAGGTTGCTACCCCTTTATTCCCCAAACTTTGCATATTATTCCCTTATACCAACATGGAGGTACTGTAGGTAAAAAAAAAAAAAAAAAAAAAGTTATGCTGTAAATTGTTTATTAAGTTGTAAATTGCAGACTGATGTTTGAAAGTCTTCAGACGAACAGATTCACTTACATTAATGGTTGATTTTGTCCATTACAGACCAGGGCCTGCTTTTATTTTACATAGTGCTGATCTCTGCTGCTGGATCCCTGTTGTTTGTAGCTGCAGTCATGATTTGCTGCATCTGCAGCAAATGTAGAAAAACAGGTCAGGAGAACAAGCTGAATGAAAATTTATCTTTAAGACACAATTTTTGATGTAACTGTCATTTTAACATGCTTGTATTATTTTAATGCAGCCCAGACCCAAGAGGAAGACAGAATTAATTCAGCATTGTGTAAACCAAAAACAGAGGAAACGGTAAGATTATCTGATGTGAAATGCAGATTCAGCGGCAACTGGTTGATTTGTAGACATGCTGCATAAGTGTCTGTGCTGTTGCTTCTGTGAGAAAAAAAAAAAAAAAAACATTCTCAGTTATTCAGCTAATGTGAGAAAATTTCAGATTTTGTAATAAATGGGGTGTTTGATGTCATTTCCTCTTGCTGCTTCATGTTAGCATATGTTGCACAATAAAAAATATTATTATTAAAATCAAAATTGATGGAAAAATACATGTTCTACTGCCTACTGAAGTCAATTGTTTTATAGAAGTAGCTCTGTTACACCACAAACTTCTTTGGTGATTGATGTTTGTTTACTTGCAGAAACTAAAGACTGAGTCTGTGTATGGGAATGTCACCAAAAAGCAATGATCAAATACTGGATTTTTAGAAGTCATACAGGACAATACATCACACCTTTTCATTCACATGAATTCTCTTCCAGGGTGTCACTGTTTTGTCTGTATCATATATGTTGGTGTTAGTGTGATGTCTAAAAGGTTATTCTAATTAAATTAGTGATTTACCATTAGCATATCATCCAGAAACTCAACTTAAATATTGTATGCCTACCATCACATGGAAATTTAACTACCGTTCATTATTCAAAATTAATCACACCCTTCTGTGCTCCTTTGCCTGTCATTTACAATCTTGTTTTACTATTTGTATAACATTTAATGGAATATCGAGTGTACTGTATAGTATCACACACGGTATGTTGTGTTAGATATGCTGGCAAATGCAGCACAAGCACATCAACGCTCTCCTAGTGGCGAAAGTGGAAAATCACATCTGTAATAATACAGCTACTTTTACCCAATAGGGTGAGCTATAAATACATACTGAATGCACAAAATATGTGCATGTCTGCTTGATCATTGTGCTGCCTCCTGGTGCCTCTTTGAACAATAAGCAAATCAACTGAACATAGATTATGATGTCTAAAAAGTCAAAAAATATGATTGTCAGTTCACTTTTTAGTGCTTATTCTTCATCTGACGAATACACACAGAGTGATTTCAGGACTTGTAAGCCAACAGAAGCATTAATCTATGACAAAACCCATGTAAGTTCACCAGGTGCTGAAACAAATGAAATACAGTCTGTGTCAGTTATGGAGGGAGATTCTGTCACTTCAAAAACTAATGTTACTGAAATACATGATGATGACATACTGTGGAAATTTGGAGCGGAACAGGCTCGTATAGCTAAAATCACAACTAAGAAGCAAATATTCTGAGAAGCAAAGATGGACAATCAAGATGGGTCTCTGACCATCACAAACATCACAACAGAACATGCTGGGCTCTATGAAATAAAGATAAATGTAGTGAAACTTTCATCAAAAACATTTAGTGTTTCTGTTTATGGTAGGTAGAGATAATTTGTTGTCTTTGACATATTCTTGTTTTATAGTTTGAGGTAACAGATTGCATAAACGCTTACTCAACACATCGAAATGAAAATAAAACTATTGTGTAGACTGATCCATGTTTCTGTTTATTCTTTCATGTTTTTTTCAGTTTGTTTGTGTGCCTGTTCCTGTCATCAGCAGTATAACTCTTCACAATGTTCTTCATCATCATCATATTGTTCAGTGGTGAATGTGCCTGTTACCATGAGAAAATACTGTGATTTATATTGCATTCTGGGTAATTTGGACTTTGTGGGAATATGTAACCTTGCAGTAGCCTGACTGTAATACACCAGGCAAAAATACAGGATTGCTGTACATAGTGCACCACCTGGTGTCAGATCACACAGACAGAACACAACTGCTGCTGACCGGAGAGACAAGCACAATGGCGGATTACTGCAAGTTCTTAGTTGATAATGTTTTTATCAGATACATGGTTTTTAGTGTGGAATGAAACCGCAAGTTTAGCCGCGAACATTATTATCTAACACAATCAAAGTGGTCGAAACTCCGTGAGTTACACACTCTTTCACCCACTGCACTTTTTCACATCTCAAGTCAAGTCAAATACAGAATTGTGACAAAGCGGTTGTACAGTATTAAATAGGAAATAGTGCATCAATAATGCAAAAGGGCAACACTAAACACTCAATTTTCAGGTAAAGGCAGTTCATCAATGATGTCATCATCTAGCTCAGTTCAGTTCAAATAGTATACAATATCGTTTGAAGAAAAAGTGTTCCCAACTAAGCAAGTCAGAGGTGACAGCGCAAAGGAACCGAAACTCCATCGGTGACAAAACATCTAGTGAATTAACGCTAGCCAGTGGCGTACGGGACACTCGCGCAGCCCCCACGGTGCGTGGGGGCCCCAGCCCTTTGGGAGGCCCCGTCGCAGGACGTTCTAAAAGGCAGTGTTCCGAGATGCAAAAGACGTGAGCCGTGAGCGCAAAGGTAGTGCAGTGGAGTGGGCTTAATGGTTTAAAAAAATAACAACTGGGGAAAATCAATTTTTCTCACATTTCATTTGTCATTAACACTGTAGTCCTACTTCTAAGACAAGAAGGCTGAAGCTGAGTATGTCTTCCTTCCCTCTTGTCTGGTTGGTCTTGTGCCCTAGTCTTGTCTAATCCCTGTCAAGTCCTGTGTATTCTATGTTCTTGTCTTACTCCTAGTTTTTGGATTTTTGTCCTTTGTGTTTTGTTGTAATTTTAGTATTCTTCTACTCCATTTAAGCCTGGTCTTGTTTCCGTTTTTAGTGAAGTATTTTATGATGTCTGTTTGTTTGTTTGTTTATTCCCCTGCCTGCCTTAGAGTAACCTGTGTTCCTGTAGAGCCTTGTTCTGTCTTGTCTTGTGGTGTTGGAGTTCCTGTTCTGACTGTTTCCTGCCCACTGGTTCCCCTTGCCTGGCACCTTGTCTGCTCCAGAGTCCATGGCTAACAATGTATTTACCCTGTTGTGTCTTGCCCTGTCTTGCCTGTCCAGCCAGTCGCCCGCTGTCTGTTTCCCCTATGGGGTAGTTTTTTTTTTTTTGTTGTTAATAAAGAGCCTTATCCTTCCTGCATTTTGAGTCCTCACCTCTTCCCTGCAACCCACACCCCTGACACAGGCTATTTTAATCCCTTCTCTCCACAACAAATTATCCACAACATTATCCTTCACAAAGACTATAACAGCACAGTGAGGTGCTAGTCACACTGAATGCAACAATGGACTATTTAAACTGAGCATTGTAACTTGTATGTTTCTTTAAATGCATTGCATTTTGATAATAAACAGGCTGTGATGTCAAGGTAGCAAAAATGTTGTGTGAGCACTGAGGCACCGGTGCGATCACTGCATTGTTTTTTCCAACTGTTACTCGTAATTTATTTGATTTCTTGCAGGTCTACAGTGTGGTCCACTTGTCTTTGTTATTATTATTTAAATTAATTACATTTTTATTTACAGTCATCAAAGGTTTACATACACCATAATCTGCTAAATGTTAATTATTTTACCAAAAAAAGAGGGCTTATCATAAAAAAAATGTTAAATTTACCTGATCTTCAAATTTTCCTGAAGAACAACAGGCAGTTCAACTGTTCAGGAACATGAACAACTATCACTAAACAAAAAAGCACAGATGTGGATCATTCAGGTAACAACACAGTATTAAGAATCAAGTGTATGTAAACTTGAATGGGTCATTTTTATAAGTTCAACTATTATTTTCTCTTGTGGACTATTTGTAAACATCTTTTATGTTAAATATCTTATTCAGGTCAGTACCAAATAAACGATAATATGCATTTTGTATGATAATCACTCTTATTTTGGTAAAAAAAATTAACATTTTGCAGATTCTGCAAGGTGTATGTAAACTTTTGAATTCAACTGTATTTATTATTTCATTTATTTTTCATCCATGCTACAGAAATGTTATTCACTATTTTCCCCATGCTCTGTTAATTTTTCTTTGTGCTGTGGATAACAGGTTTTGTTTTTGTGTGTTTCATGACTGTGTTTCAGTTTCACCACTGATGGGAATAAATATGCATTTAGGGGTGATGGTTATGGGACTAGACGCCTAGTTGTTTTAGCTAATTTTAAGAATTTTAATTTTTAGATAGTTTTAAGATAAATCAAGTTCTCTCTTAGGACATTGATTCCCAATCCAGCTCTCAAGATGCATGTGTTTGTTTCATTTATATTCTTGCACACTTAAAAGGCTTTCATGGCTGTAAAATTGATGCACTGTACTCTGGGTAGCAAATACAATACTAAAATGCTTTGAAATGTTTTAATAAAAATAATTTTGTAAATATGTTTGGATTGTCTTTTGATTTGTAGTAGTATCACAGTTTTACTAACTATGTGTATGTACTATTCCAACTACACAATACACAATAATTATTGCACAATAGCAAATTACAGTAAAAACAAAATTACAAAGAACTGTAAAAATACGGTACAATACTGTTTTGTAGCTATACAGTACATTATTCTACATACTGTAAAGTTGCATTACAGTACATTACTGTAAAACAAATTCCAGTAACTTGCTGGCAACCTCCAAACTTTCCAAAATTAAATAAGTATTATTTGATTGCGTTGTTTATTTAATAAAGGGGCTATAGCAATTCTAAGTACTTTGTGCAGCTGTAGTAGCAGTATGCATAGCTATTCGGATTGCAATGTCTGCGGATTTATAGCATGCCATACATAGCAAGTTCATATGCAAGATTAGAAATAATAATTTTAGCAGCAGCATGCATAGCAAGTCAAATTGTGTAGTTTAGTATATAAATTGTATAGTTGCTGCAAAGCAGACACTGCATTAAAATAAAGTCTTAAAAGACTAATTTAAAACTATTTGCTCAGGCCACCCGAGCTTGAGTCAGGTGGTTGCTATCAGCCTATAACATGATTCCTGTTTGTTAAAGACACACATAGTGCGTGTTCCAACCTAGGTAAGTGTGGAAGAAAAATGTATTTTACTTATCTTATGTGCTTATGGAATATTGTGTAAGTGTCTGCTTTATTTAAACCTGCTATGAGGATGACATAAGAGAAACGTATTGGGGTCCTAAATACAAAGATTTGAATGTTGGGAATGTGTCATAGTAGAATGTATTTGTCTGACTCTTACTATGTGTGGAAAGTTACCAATTAGGAGATGTAACCTTGAAGGCTGGGGAAGAGATATAAATTGGAGTGAGCCCTCCCTTCTTGGTCGCACTCTTATACAGCATTAACCTGTGTTTCTGTATGACTGTCTGACTTCCTTTGCAAAGAATACATTTATAAAAGACATTTGACTTACTTTGGTGAGAGTCGGTTTGATTTTGCCACAACAGTAAGTTTGAGATATTGGCTCAGGCACACATAGTTATTTAGGTCATTAGTTAAATAAACCTAAGGGTACAGCACCCAGGTTCACATTGCTAAGCCACTATTTAATTTATCTGGGCTTCACTAGTCCAGAAACACATTAACTCAGGTCACAAGTTTAAGCTATCTGGTCAAACGATCAGGTACACACAGCAATAGTCCACTAGTGTTAAGCCATTCGGCAAAGCTGGCCTAGGCTCACATAGATAGTAAACACGCGGTCTCATGGCTCTTTTTAACAGCAGCAGTACACATGTCTTGGCAATAGATCTGCTTATTCTCTATTTTTGCCTTTATAGGGATGATTACAAGTATTTTATTGTATAGCAGCAGTATGCTTTCATGCTTACAGCAGCATGCATATTTTAGCTGTTTCATTATCTCCTTTGAGCTGCATTGGGGGGTTAATGTGTATGCTATTGTGCAGCAGCAGTATGTCTTAAATACTCACAGCACCGTATCGCCATATGCTTTGGCAGTAGCAAGTTCCTGTACTTGCTTGCAGCAGCAGCAATAATCTACAACTACAGCAATAACCAACAGCAGCAGCAATTCAGCAGCAGCATAGCAGATATATTCTGCCAAGACCAAATACATTAACATTGTCATATCCATTACCATGTTAAAATCTTCAGAGAGTTGTCATGGAAGAAATACTTTTTAGCCTTGAACGCTCATTTGCACTTCTTACAAAGAGCCCCATATAACCATGAGAAACCATTAATAAACCATGTCAACCATAACAAATTACCGGGTGATATCTAAGAATTCAGTTTTATTGATTGATTGATTTTTCAAAGAGGCGGATATGTGGTCAGGACAAAAGCTAAATTATAATCCATTTAGCTTAGTCATTCACACACTGAAAATAAATAAATTAGTAGAATATACTTAACATTTTACAGTAATGCAATTATACAATACATTAGTGTTATGATCTGGTCGGTGAGCTGCAGACCGCTCACCACCAGACGTCGCTCTCGCCTTTTTGTCACGCACGGACTGTCACACTACACCCCGGACTACACTCCCCATCAGCCATTGCACTTCACCCCCGTCCAATCAGAGACAGTATAAATACCCCGGTCTTCCTGTCACTCCTCGCCGAGTATTGTATTGTTTATCAGTCATACAAAGCGTTTCTCAGTGTCTAGTTGCCTTGTCGTTGTCTTGTTTTGAACTCTCGCCTGCCTGACCATTCTCCTGCCTAGCCCTTCACGGACATCGTTCGCCGCTGGTTCGACCCTCGCCTGTTTAAGGTTTACTCTTGTCTTGCCGTCCATACACCTGTCTGCCATTGATTTACCCTGCCTGCCTGACCATGTCTTTGTCACGTCCTTTAAATAAAAGTGTGCACATGGATCCGCTCGTCTCTCGTCTCACTCCCATCGTTACAATTAGATTCACAGAGTTTGATCAAGGACACAATAGTCATATTTGCAGGAAATAAACTTGCCTTTCCAAAAGCCAAGCATTGGTGTGGACAGCTTAAATAAGCTGCTTTAATAAGGTGTAGATACTAAAGGCGTGAATATCCCTTATGACTAGATAGCACCAGTGGGCACATTATTTTCATCGACCACCTTTTGCGGGCTCTCAGCCCCACCAGCGGGCGCATTTTTTTCATCGACCACCTTTTGCGGGCTCTCAGCCCCACCAGCGGGCGCATTATTTTCATCGACCACCTTTTGCGGGCTCTCAGCCCCACCAGCGGGCGCATTTTTTTCATCGACCACCTTTTGCGGGCTCTCAGCCCCACCAGCGGGCGCATTTTTTTCATCGACCACCTTTTGCGGGCTCTCAGCCCCACCAGCGGGTGCATTATTTTCATTGACCACCTTTTGCGGGCTTTCAGCCCTACCAGCGAGCGAATTATTTTTATCGACCACCTTCGGCGGGCTCTCAGCCCCACCAGAGGGCCCGTTTTCATTGACCACCTTCTGCCGGGTCTCAGCCCCACCAGTGGGCGCATTTTTATCGACCACCTTCGGTGGGCTCTCAGTGTTATTATGTTTGTGATAATTGTTCATGAAGCCCTTGTTTGTCCTGACCAGGTAAACACAGTTTTCCAGCATCTCCTGCATATTTGAACCCTTTCCAGTGATTGTATGATTTTGAGATCCATCTAAAAGAAAAATATAACACAAGGTGAAAACATTTAGTAATGCTCAAGCAGTAACTAACTAAATAAATAAACAAACAAACAATCAAATTGGATGAATTGGATGATCAGGGAAAAATATTTATTTTGTCTTCTGGGAAACATTTACATATATTGTGTATCTTCTGTACTAAAGGTCAGTACTAAATTCAAAAAGGTAGTGAATATATATAACACGTCAAAATACAGTGATCAAATACTTTTAACAAAAACAGAAAATGAGCCATTTAGTAGATAAATGCCATTAGTAACTTTTCAAGTGCCGTAAATAAATGAGGGTTTATGTTTGTTACAGCTGAGATACAAGACTAGCTCTAAAACAATGTTTTCTAATAAACAACAAAGGGTTGAGATGAGATGTGTTAGAAATAATTACACACAAGAAAATATTAAGGACAAAAACAAATGCCATGAAATAAAACATAGCAATGTCTTGGGGTGTGGTGACAGTGGAGGAGTAATTAAAGGAATAATTGAATTTGCTGTTGTAATCGGAGATCACTGACTAATGCAGTGCCTCACCCGCAGAGAACTGTCTGTTTGCAACACACGATTCACCAAGTAGTAGTCAAAAAAATATCTCCATAAATGCCTTGCTATGGTCGTGCACAGAAATAAATAAATAAATGAATAAATAGACTGCAAAATACAAATGATATGCATCCCTGTCAAATATAACAATTGGGTTGGTTTGGCTTTGCAGACCTGGCAACCCCGCTCATTGCTGGTAGCACCTTCTGTTGAATTATTTCTCTGCCACCTAGGTTTTGTAACTAAATTAATGAAATGATGTAACAGGAAAAAACTATGCTCCTTGTTGCCAGGGGTATAATAATAATAATAATAACGGTTATGTGTAAGGAAGGCGCAATACAATAACAAGTCTTTAATATAATCCACAAGAGGTAAATCCAGACATAATGGGCAGGAAAACATACACCAACATAACACTGAGATCAGACGACAAACACTGAACTTAATCCAACTTTTAAAGACAGGGTAATGATACACAGACAGGTGTGGGTGATTAACTAATAATGACTTGACTAGAACAGGAACAGGAAGGACCAAATATGGGCAACAGAGGGAGAAACCAACACAAACAGTCCAATGGGCAGAATGTCATAAAGACTACAAACACAACCTAATTAAAAGTGACATTCACCAATATTTTCCAAATAATTAAGTATAATTTATAGTAAATACAGTTCTGCCAAAATAACACATTTCCACAGTGTTGGTAACAGCAAGAAAAATTACTATAAGGAAGTTTTTTTTTTTTTTTCACGATTTTTTATTTTTTATTTTATTTTTTTATTTTTACCTCGTCAATGTAGATTAGCCTACATGGTAGAGTTTTCAGCTAACTTCACTATAGAGCTTTTAATGTTCTCATATCATACTGTACAAGTGTGTAAAACAGAATTGTGTGTCAAATTTGAATGGATCAGGGATTTTATTGAGCTGCGAAAACACACGTAGGTCTGCACTGTGCTTTTGGCTGGTTAATGAGTAAACGATATTTACATCCTACAGGCGGAGCAATAGACTTCATCTTTTCGTCTATGGCGCACTGTGATTGGGGTGATATATAAATACAGGATAGACTACTGTCAATACAGATGATAATGGACTGCCATCCCTGGATGATGCGCCAGTCCTTGGCAATACAACACGTTATGACAAAATCCTAAACATTCCTAAAAAATAAATGCAGATTTTGCTACATATAGTGCTATATTTAGTAGAAAGTTGTATGACATTAATTTATTTATTTGTGGTCTGGTGAGTTTGTAAGGACAACAGCTAAAACAGCAAGAAAAACAAGAAATAGCAGTGTTCACGGGAAAATTGACTATTATTATTATTATTTTTTTTTTTTTAAACAATAGACTAAAATTCATAAGGTGACAAAAACAAACAAACAAACAAACAAACAAAAAAACAATGTGACAACTGTCTGTCAGTTTGATGTGCATGTGAACGTGACAGATTTGAGTTTTACTGTAATACTGAGTCAAAGCTCACTTCTTCAAACAGGCCACAACAAAAACATTTACTGGATCAATTTAAATATGTCAGTTTTCTAAAACGGTGCAAGTGGAAAAACAAACAAACAAACAAACAAAAACTGACTAACTGACTAATGAATGACTAAAATGATACTCACCAGTGACAGTAACACTGAATGTCTTTATGATGTCGAACCTGCTGCTGTTGATCTGTAGTTTATAAAGTCCAGAGTCTGTGGTTCTAGTGTTTGTGATGGTCAGAGATCCAGTCTGATTCACATTCAGTCTGTCTCTGAATCTCCCATCACACTGATTATCTGTACAGATCTCACTCTGATCTCCAGTGTCATTAAAATATCACATCTTTAAATCATTTTTTTTTTTTTTTTACTACATCAGAATCTAAAGTGACAGATTCTCCCTCCTTAACTGACTTCCTCTTCATTTTATCTCGTTCAGCAGGAACACCTGAAACATAAATCAACAGCTGTTGGAGGATCTTCTGGGGGAAACATCACATAAGATCAAAGAACTGTCGATATGAAAGTAATAATACAAGACCTCTTGACTTTCTGTCTGAAAGGCAACATTTATGCACAGTTTGTGCTATTAACACATTTTAAACATGTTATACTTTGCACTTTGGATTCCTGGTTGGAAAAAAAAATGACTGTGAGACAATTATAATAAAACTAATAATCAATGAAAAAAAAAAAAATTAATAATTTATAATATTACTAAATTTATAATTATGTCTACAATTTCCACTTCAACAGTAAATGTGTTTTTGATTAAATCATCTAAATGAATATACAGGTAAGACAAAAAAATCAGCTCTAAATTTCACAGCAAAATGATAATAACACATTAATGATTACTGTCGATGTCGCTGCTGCTTATCAGTAGTTTATAAACTCCAGAGTGTTTGTTTGTTATGTCCATGATGGTCAGAGATCCAGTCTGATGATCCAGCTTCAGTCTTCCACTGAATCTCTCAGTACCTTCATTACACTGAACATCTGTACAGATCTTACTGAGATCTCCAGTGATTTGAGCGATGCGAGTGTCATTGAAATACCATCTAATTCTGTCTTGTTGGTTTGTTTTAACACCAGTGTGTAAAGTGACTGAATCTCCCTCCGTCTATAACACTCTGTCTATATCAACACCAGATGCACCTGAAGAAGAAATGAATCAGAATTTTTAATCAATTCACCATTTCTTTCAGATGAATGCAGACTTTGTTAAATAAAACTGCTCTATTCCTCTGCATTGATGGCAACACCATTAGGTGCATTTTAATGTCAAACACTTTGTCTTTATGAGAGTACTATAATAACACACCATTTTAAAAGTTTACATACTCTTGATTCTTAATACTGTGTTTAAATTATCAAAATCTGTTGTTACGTTTGTAATAATTGTTCATTAAGCCCTTGTTTGTCCTGACAAGGTAAATACAGTTTTCTAGGATCTCCTGCATATTTGAACCCTTTCCCGTGGTTGTATGATTTTGAGATCCATCTCCATACTGAAGACAACTGAAAGACTCACAGACAAATATTACACAAGGTGAAAACATTCAGTAATGCTCAGGAATGAATGAATGAATGAATGAATAATTAAATACAAGCCCTTTTGAATTGGATGATCAGGGGAAGATACTTGTTTTGTCTTCTGGGAAACATGTAAATATATTGTGTAGCTTCTGTACTAAAGGTCAGTACTAAATTCTAAAATATGATCACAACAGCTCTGGATAAATCTGGAAAAAGTGAAACTGGTCAACACATCAAGAAGGCTAATGAAAACTACCCAGATCTGAGAGGAAAATGTTAAGAAAAAGTTAGTGACTATATATATATATATATATATATATATATATATATATATATATATCAGGAGTCAATAATAATAATAATAATAATCCATGGAATGTCATAAAGACTACAAACACAACCTAATTAAAAGAGACATTCCCCCATATATAGCAAGTATAATAGCCTAATTGTAACATTTATAGTAAACACATTTCTGCCAAAATAACACATTTCCACAGCGTTGGTAACAGCCAGAAAAATTTGTCATGATGTTTTCAAATTTACCTTGTCAATGTAGATTAGTCTACATGGTAGGGTTTTTAGCTAACTTCACTACAGAGCTTTTAATGTTCTCATATCATACTGTACAAGTGTAAAAAACAGAATTGTGTGTCTAATTTGAATGGATCAAGCGACTTGGGCATTTTATTGATCTGCGAAAAGCACGTAGGTCTTGGTCGGTTGGTTAACGAGCAAGCGATATTTATAGTCTACAGGCGGAACAATATACTTCGTCTTTTCATCTATGGCGCACTGTGATTGGGGTGATATATACATACAGGATAGACTACTGATAATGTTCATTAGGCTTGCTAAAAAATAAATACAGATTTTGATACATAATAGTACTATGTTCTTTCTTTTCAGTAAACCCGATGCCATTGTTTCTTCCTCGTATTATTGTTTTATGGCGGCTGGCATCCAGCGCCCAATACAAACTGTTGTGTGCAAATAAAAACGAAAATGCAATTTGGAAGGGTTCTCACGCACTGCAGCGCGATGACGTAGATACGTTTTGCTGTTTGATGGTGTTAGTACATAATTGGTTTCATTTAAAAAAAATAAAAATAAAGGCGAAATCAGTTCTCAAAGTAATTTACTATTCCCCTTTTTGGTGGCTGTTATTTCTTAAATGAAATGAATCTAGTAGGGTATCATTTGGCGTTTTATTATTAATAGAAATTAATTATCTGTATTACAGTTTTTCTGAATTGCTAAAACACATTTCCTAAAATCTCATCTCTTTGTCTCAAAACACAAACTCTAAAATTCAAGCTACACTCACAAAACATTGTGTTGCAAAACCAAACATTTGACCCAAAACTATTTTAACTTCACTCAAAATCAAGCACTACTGTCAAAAACCACACAAAACCAGCCAATGTGCAAACACAACAGCAACGATTACACGCTACATAAATAAATACAAAACACTGTGGGATAGCGGGAAAATAATATTTATTTATTCATTTATTCTTGTACTCACATTTAAACAAAAAAGAACTGCAGCAAAGAAAGTTATATATATATATATATATATATATATATTTTATCATGTTCAGATAATTTATTCTGCGTCAGCATCACGCCTCTGTGCTGGGTGAGGCCACAGGACTTCATCCACATCACATGCTATGTTCTCCCTTGCAAGGCAACGAGGAAAGAATCCTTTAGCATGCCGAATCCAGCCCTGGCAAGATTTCACTCCTATCTCACCACATGCTCCATTTATTGCCTGAAGTAGATTTTGCTCTGTGTAAGGGTTTTGGTCGTATACTTTCCACCTCCATGCCGAGAAAAACTCCTCAATAGGGTTTAAAAAGGGAGAGTATGGTGGAAGAAACACATTTATAAAATGCTGCTCATTGTGAAACCAATTGTGTATTCTTGGACCACGGTGAAAGCTCACATTGTCCCAAATGATAACATACATGGGATGCTCTGCCTGCTCGCAATCTCTCTGCTCAAGCAAAGCACCCTCTCATCCTTTTAAAAATAACTAAAATAACACATTGTAACGAACAATCTAGTTGAGTTTCGTCCATTATTCATCCATCTATTTAAGTTTTATTCCATTACTGTTCTTCAAACAGTTCAGATTTGTGAAGACGAGATCACTTATGTCATTATGCTACATGAGCCAACGTTCTGCAAAAGAAATGCACAAACATTGGTAAGATTATTTATTTCTAACTGTTATGTGTCTCTGTGTCATTTCAGCAGTGAGTCAGATGTAGATCAGTGTGTGCTTGTGTTTTTGTCTGTATAATGATCTATCACAAAATAATATAAAAGACTAACAGATATTTTCTTTCTATAATGTAGCTCCAAAAGAAGCCATTTTACTGCTAAATGTGCTGTTAAATGTGTATCGTTAGCCTACAAGATGTCTGAGTCATTTAGGTTTTTTGGTTTGTTTGTTTGTTTTGTGGCTTTAAGAGTCTATCGGTGAATAAAATGACTCAGATTAAGTTACTTTCATATTTTGAACTACACTGCATTTGTTCAGCTAATGAGAAACCACTAGAATATTATAACAACTGAATAAATGTTCTGAAGGTGTTGCAGACAGCAAAAAATAATACATAAATAAATAAATACAACTAACCATATAATTGTTTAAAAGAAATGACAATAAATAAACGTTTAAAGGGAAAAAGACATTGTATCAAACTACTGTATGGCATACATTCATTCAGGAAATTCTTCACTTCAGGCTAAATGTTGATATATTATTGGCCAAAATATTATGTAGGCTATGCATTTTCAATTGTCCTATTCATCTTTAATATCCATATTTATTATTACAACATTACAGTATGTATTTTTTGTTCTTTATTTAAAATATTTTATTATGTCTTATGTTATACTTTTTTTTTTTTTTTTTTTCCAAAAGTTGAAGAGGAGGATCAAGTAGTAGAGTATGTGCCTGTTAGCATGAGAAGATAATCAAAGTAATCTTTTTTTACTCCTGTGATGAATTTAGAGCTTGAGTCTATTGTTTTACTATTGATATTTATATTCATGGGAATTGGCATCTCTGTATATACATGTCATGACCTTTTACACTTAGACCTTGATACCAAGTTTCAGTACTTATTAACATCATTAGCAGCGCTAGTGGAAGAGCTATTCGTGTCAATATCACATCCTCTTTTTATAAAGATCCTTTTTCTTTGTCTGACAATGCCTGAGAATCATTTAAGAATAAATGTAATGTTTGTTGATTCACTGTTGTAATATTTATTGTATCACGCATGTGCAGTAGTTAATAATAAAAAAAGTTTTCTAACTAAATGGAGGAATGTTGCTCAGACCTCATTTCTTCAGTAGTGTATATGAGTTTCTTCTTTCAATAAATACAAATGGAGTTACACCATGGCTCTTCCAGTCTTCATAATTGCAGTGAATGGGTGTTGAGATTTTTTGGTGAACTACCCCTTTACACGACACTACCCCACTCTTTTTTTTTACATTTTAACAGTTTTAAACAGCTCTTCAATGCAGGAGGACAAAAAGACACCCTTCAACTACAAGTTGAACACACAAGCTCTAAAAGTCCACTCTCACCTACAAGATGTTTGTCCACCCAACAGATCAAACCACATTTCTGAAGAACACAGACTTTCAGCAGCTTTCAGTTTGAATCAGACGCTGAACCTTTTTAAACCGATAGTGTAAGATGGCAGACAGTTTTCTTTGTTCCCCCCCATACATTAACATTAAGAACTAAATAAATGTACACAAAAATGTAAAAATCACAAAACTTTCATTCAGTTTTACCATGAAATGTAGTTTATTCATGGGTCACACAATTTTCTTCTACTTTTGGCCATTTATCACAATTAGGCAGCTACCTTGCAAATACAGTAAAAAAACCCGTTAAAACAGTTAAAATACAAGCACTGGAAGAAATTATTATACAACATTAACATTAAACCATATGCAAATACAGTGTGCAAACTAGGAGGGTTAAACTCTGTCAGAGGAGGAGTCACTGGTTGAGTGTTTTTAGCAGAAGTTTTATTAGATCATACACTCAATCACTTAAGAAAATGTTTCACGTGTTTGTTTTGTTCGTTTTGTGCTTGTGGCGTCAGACTGGTAAGTTATGAAAAAAAAAAGTTTTTATGGTTATTTGTTGTTGTTACGAATTAGACCATTTTCATCTGCTACTATCTGTACCAAATAAATCATTACTATGAGAAATCTCACTGGAAATCTCCACAGCGAATGTAGATGTCTTTGTTTATGCTCTGCATGGTGGCTCAGAAAGCCAAAACCTTCCACTGAGTTGCTTTTAAATATCAGGGCATTTTTATTTTTATTTTTATTATTTTTTTTAAACGTATAATCTATTTCAAAAGAATTCCATGTTTTAAAAATTGTAAATGCAGTCATCATAAATTTCTGCAAAAGTTATGTAAAGTCATCCGAAACCGCAGGAGCCCTGAGAACATGAGAGACTGTAATAAAACAGCAAGTTTAGTTTATACTGCTCTAAGTGTCTCATTTACTAAGTATCGAAAGTATTCAGCACAATAAAACTATGTAACTACAAACTGATTTTGCCCCACAGCAGAAAACTTTAAAACAAATCTCTGTTCATTTTGTGTCTCTGCCGCTGTTGTGAATGTTCTTCAGTTCACATGCGAATGATTAAAACTACAGCTGATTTCAGGATTTGTAAACCAACAGGAGCATTAATCTCTGACAAAACCTCTTCATGTTCATCAGGTGTGTTTTGTGCTGAAACAAATGAAATACAGTCAGTGTCAGTGACAGAGGGAGATTCTGTCACTTTAAAAACTACTATTACTGAATTACATGAAGATGACGATCTAACATGGAAATTTGGAGCTGAAATGTCTCTCATAGTTAGAATCACCAAGAAACTAAACTTTTTGACATTTAATGGTACTGATGAGAGATTCAGAGACAGAGTGAAGCTGGACTATCAAACTGGATCTCTGACCATCACAAACATCACAACTGAACATGCTGGACTCTATGAACAACAGAAAAGAGGAGTAAAACTGTCATCAAATGCATTCAGTGTTTCTGTTTATCGTGAGTAAAGATAATTTGACCTACTATTCACATATTGTTATTTTATAGTTTGACAGATCGTACAAAAACTCACTTAACACTAAACCATGAAAATAAAATAGTTTACATTTATCCATATTTATGTTTATTTTCTCATGTTTTCAGCTCATCTGCCTGTTCCTGTCATTAGACAAGACTGTTCATCATCATCATCATCATTTTGTTCACTGCTGTGTTCAGTGGTGAATGTGAGTGATGTGAGTCTCTCCTGGTACAAAGGAAACAGTTTATTGTCCAGCATCAGTGTGTCTGGTGTCAGCATCAGTCTCTCTCTGCCTCTGGAGGTGGAATATCAGGATAAAAACACCTACAGCTGTGTGATCAACAATCCCATCAGCAACCAGACAACACATCTGAACATCAGCAAACTCTGTCACACATGTTCAGGTATGACAGTAGTGATATTAACGTTTGTACAACAGTTATTTCTGGTCCTTGAATCTGATTGGCTGCAAGGCTGTTCCAGCGGTGTGATATTCTAGTGATAATAGAACTCCAGCTGTTTCACAGAAAGTGTCATGGCAGACACCAAAATCCACTACAATTGTATAAATAATGCTGTTTGAAAATTTCTATTTGAAAGTGTCTATTTGAAAATTTGATTTAGCATTTCGGATATATGAGCTCTAGGGCATCAGCGGCCATTCAGCACTCATGAACTCACAGAGAGCATCCTTAGCTCAGACAGATCTTTTGGAATTTGATGTCTCTACAGTGGTTAAATATGATATTTTTATTTATTTTATTTTATTTATTTATTTATTTTTTTTGGTGGAGGGGGATGGTAAATCTAACGGGCTCACTCATTAATCTATTATTTGTTCCAAAGCAAATAGTTTTGCCTGAGGGCAAAAACTCATAACATGCTATTTTATAGGGGTGTAACGATACATGTATTCGTACCGAACCATCACGGTACAGGCATCTTGGTTCGGTGCATGAGGGCTTATAACGAATACAGGAAATTCACCTTCAGTCCAGAAGGGGGTTCCCACAGTTATGCAACGCTGTTTCACAACTGACAGCAGAAGAACAGTGAATGCTGGAGTTGCGCTCTTGAAAACAAAGACCATTAGACAGTGATCATGTGCTGATTCTGAACGTGTCTCTCACTGACAAAAGAGTATACTTTAAAGATTTGCCACTCAACTGTTTGCGAAATGGAGCTTTGTGCTCTTGTATCCTACCTTTCTTATTCGGCACTGTAACAGGGAATGAGAGGCGAGAGGCGAGCGGATCCATACGCGAGCTTTTATTAAAGGGGCGAGACAAAGACATGGTCGTACAGGCAGGGTCAAAGCAGGAGCAGACAGGAATATCACAGGCAATCTTAGAGAATAATCCAATAACGAAAGATAGTCCAAAAAGGCAGGCGGCTAGACAGTCGAAAACGAGATAACCAGGCGGGAGAACAAAACACTGGGAACTAGGAAACGCTAAACAATGGGAAAATACTAACAATACAACAATCCGTGACTTGCACTGGGAAAGTCCGGGGCTTTATAGGAAGCCTGATTGGTCACGGGGGCTGACGCAATCAGTGCGGTGGAGGATGGGAGATGCAGTCCAGGGTGTAAAGCAACAGTCAGTGTGAAGGTGAGAGTGACCTCTGGTGGTGAGCGGACCGCGGAACATCGACCAGATTCGTGACATATACCCCCCCTCAAGGAGCGGTTTCCAGACGCTCGAAGGGAACAACAGTCCAGGGGAGCGTTGGGGCGGGAGCGAGACAGGGCGAGGGCTGGAGGGCCAGGTCCATGTGGAGGGCCCGGTGATTGAGGCAGGACCGACAGAGCAGGTACCCTCCAGGGCGGAGGCGGAGCAGGAGCCCTCCAGGGCAGAGCCAAAGGCCGAGCAGGAGGCGCAGGAGCCCTCCAGGGCGGAGCTGGAGGCAGAGCAGGAGGCGCCGGAGCCCTCCAGGGCGGAGCCGGAGGCGGAGCAGGAGCCCTCCAGGGCGGAGCAGAAGGTACAGGCGCCCTCCGGGGCGGAGCAGCCCTCCGGGGCGGAGCAGGAGGCGGTGCAGCCCTCGTCACGGTCTGGAACCTGGGAAAAGCAGGGACAGAGGAGGCGGACAGAACAAGGGGAGAAGCTGAGAGTTTATAGGGGGACGCCGCCTCCATGCGAGGTTCCACAGCCAAGGCGGACACCTCTGGAGGCATTGGCGCAGCTTCTCCGACCGAGGGGAGTTCTGGAGCAGGCTTGTGACCAGGCGGGAGCTGGGACAGAGCAGGAAACCACATTATGGTCTGGGACCTGGGAAAAGCAGAGACAGAGGAGCCAGACAGAATAAAGGGAGAAGCAGAGAGTTTAAAGGGTAACGCCCCCTCCCTAAGAGGTTCCACAGCTAATGCTGACACCTCTGGAGGCATTGGCGCAGCTTCTCTGACGAGGAAGGCTTCTGGAGCAGACTTCAGACCAGACGGGAACTCTGGAGCAGGCTTGAGATCAGACGGGAGCTCTGGAGCAGAGTGGTGAACAGACGTGGCCTCAAGAGCTGACTCGGGAACAGACGTGACCTCAGGAGCTGAGTGTGCAGTCCACACACATCAGAAGGCCACCGCCATTATAGGAAGAGCAGCGGCAGGTGACAGGACATCATTAAAGGAGGGTTCTGACGATGTTGATGGTACTGGGATGTTTGAAGATCGCCCTGACACTAGTGGTGGGTCCACCACGCTGGCCGTCATGACTGGCCGTGCCCGTGGGGTGTTGGATGAGTTGTGACTTGACTCTGGGCCGTCAGACAAGACATGGTGAGGCTCTGGACAGATAGACGAGACGTGACGGGGCTCTGGAAGGTCAGACGAGACGTGACCTGATTCTGGGCGGTCAGACGAGACATGGTGAGGCTCTGGACCGTCGGGCGGGACGTGACTTGACTCTGAAACAACAGCAATACCTTGACTTGGCTCAATAAGTGCTGCTGTGACTTGACCTGACACGTGAAGTGTGACGGCCGCCATTTTGTGAACGGGCACCGCTGTCGCCGCCATTACTTGAGCGCGTTCCGACACGGCCGCCATTTCCCGTGCGATCCAGGCGGAAAACGTGTTTGTGGGATCGTGCTCCAGCATGACCGCCAATTTACGAGCGGGATGTGCGGTCGCCACTGCCGCTACATCGCGTCCCCTCTCCGCGACCCCCACGGTGCACGGTGAACCCACACATGACAACGCAAAGTTCATAAATGCCTCGAGCGAAGAGCGCGGACCCTCGCGTCTAAGCCTTGCTCTTAACGGCTCATTCAAACCGTCACAGAACACCTCAATTTGAATACAGTCCGGGAGGGTGGAATAGTTAGAGATTGAGAGAAACTCACGGGTGTATTGATCCAGTGTGTGTGATCTCTGTTTGATCCTGCAAAGAATTCTGTCCGTGTCTATATCTGCCGAATGTCCGGGGGTGAAGCTGCTGGATCCTGTGGTGATGGATTGTTCTGTAACGGGGAATGAGAGGCGAGAGGCGAGCAGATCCATACGCAAGCTTTTATTAAAGGGGCGAGACAAAGACATGGTCGTACAGGCAGGGTCAAAGCAGGAGCAGACAGGAATATCACAGGCAATCGTACAGAATAATCCAATAACGAAAGATAGTCCAAAAAGGCAGGCGGCTATACAGTCGAAAACGAGATAACCAGGCTGGAGAACAAAACACTGGGAACTAGTAAAAAGCTAAACAATGGGAAAATACTAACAATACAACAATCCGTGACTTGCACTGGGAAAGTCCGGGGCTTTATAGGAAGCCTGATTGGTCACGGGGGCTGACGCAATCAGTGCGGTGGAGGATGGGAGATGCAGTCCGGGGTGTAAAGCAACAGTCAGTGTGAGATAAGGTGAGAGTGACCTCTGGTGGTGATCGGACCGCGGAACATCGACCAGATTCGTGACAGGCACAAATCCAAATATTCCATAATACTTTCATATCTACGATTGCAATTTGTACTACTGTCTGATTAAAATAAATGAAAAGAAATCTAGCATAGTAGGTTTGTTTTTTTTTTCTGTTGTACTGGAATCGTATTAAACCGTGAACCCCGAACCGAGGTACGTACCGAACCGTGTCATCTGTGTACTGTTACAACCCTAGTATTTTATACTACTTTAATGCTGTATATCAGAGCGCTGCCTGAATTGCCTAACAACTTTTATGATGGCTGTTGTTATTATTATTTATTATTATTTAATAAATATGATTTAGTATAAATAATGGTAATATTTAATAATAGTATTTAGTATTAAGAAACGGTGTGTTCGTGATGGTAATTTTAGTAAAATTTTTATGAGCGAGTCAGCAGTAAAGACTTTTATATTGAAAAACACTGAAACAGGGTTGTAAACAAGGGATTTTTTTTTTTTTTTTTTTTTTTACTTTCTGGCAAATCTTACTCCTCTCTCTCTACGGTCCCACACTTCTCAGACCTCAAATACATAAAATGCGAGCCTTTATAGACAGAGTGTTTTTTGCATAAAGAAAACGCTGTACTTATTCAAACAACAATATCTTTATATTTACCCTTGCAAGACTTCGTTCACAGCTGCTGAGGAACTTTGTTTATTCCATCAAGATGGAAGGGGTGAAGTTATGAGGTTTGACTGACAGTTTGAGCGGATCCAACAAGATTTAACCCTTTCACACATGAGTTTAATATATTCCAGCTGAGCCCCCAGGGTGAGTTTTTTAGGCGATCGTTATTGTAGAATGTATCACTTTATTGTTTCCATGGCGACGCGTCGTGTTTGTCACGTGACACAACGCAGCCACAATAGCCCTGTATGACACATGTATCACTTTTTATCATTTTTCGTTTATTATTAATAATATTCACAAACGTGTTCACTGTATTATAAAATATCTGATATTCCGATTTTGAAATATGCGCAAGTAAATGTATTTGGAGGTTTAAACACTTTTATAATGACCACGTTAGTTGATCTATACCGGGTGATGGGTGCCGCCATGTTAGTTCGCGCTGAATCTGCCCAGCAGGCACAGGACGTCAATATAACGTCTGATTGACGTCAGTCTCCAACGTTGGACAGACATTGCATTTTGGTTGAAAATTAAAATCGGGTTGACGTCAGATCCCAACGTCAGGTTGATGTCAGATCCCAATGTCGGATTGACGTCAGTCTCAAACGTTGGCCAGACATTGCTTTTTGGTCGAAAATGAAAATCAGGTTGACGTCAGATCCCAACGTCAGAGTGACGTCAATCTCCAACGTTGGACAGACATTGCATTTTGGTTGAAAATGAAAATCAGGTTGACGTCAGATCCCAACGTCAGATTGACGTCAATGTCCAACGTTGGACAGACGTTGCATTTTGGTTGAAAATGAAAATCAGGTTGACGTCAGATCCCAACATCAGATTGACGTCAATGTCCAACGTTGGACAGACGTTGCATTTTGGTTGAAAATGAAAATCGGGTGGACGTCAGATCCCAACGCCAGATTGACGTCAGTCTCCAACGTTGGACAGACGTTGCATGTTGGTTGAAAATGAAAATCAGGTTGACGTCAGAACCCAACGGCAGATTGACGTCAGTCTCCAACGTTGGACAGACGTTGCATTTTGGTTGAAAATGAAAATCGGGTGGACGTCAGATCCCAACGCCAGATTGACGTCAGTCTCCAACGTTGGACAGACGTTGCATGTTGGTTGAAAATGAAAATCAGGTTGACGTCAGAACCCAACGGCAGATTGACGTCAGCCTCTAGCGTTGGACAGACGTTGCATTTTGGTTGAAAATGAAAATCGGGTTGACGTCAGAACCCAACGGCAGATTGACGTCAGTCTCCAACGTTGGACAGACGTTGCATTTTGGTTGAAAATGAAAATCGGGTTGACGTCAGAACCCAACGGCAGATTGACGTCAGTCTCCAGCGTTGGACAGACGTTGCATTTTGGTTGAAAATGAAAATCAGGTTGACGTCAGAACCCAGCGGGAGATTGACGTCAGTCTCCAACGTTGGACAGATGTTGCATTTTGGTTGAAAATGAAAATCAGGTTGACTTCAGAACCCAACATTAAATTTATTTCAACCTCCAACATTGGTCAGACGTTGCATTACATTCCTACTGAAACTGGCCATTACCACATTTGTCATCAACCTATGAATACAAAAAGAAAAGGAGTTAAATGTCCAAATAATTTATTTATAGATAACACATTATGAACCGCTTGTTATAGTTTGTGTTAGGTTCGTCATATCTAATGTAGATGTCACAACTGGTTCAAACTGCTAGATTTTTGTCTTCTGGAAACACAACTGATACTGTATCATACAATTTCAAAACCTAAAATCTTCCTGGTGTTGATGCTACAATGCAGTGAGAATGTGAACATGTAGAAAAATCTCTAACCATTTACCTAGAGAGAACAACCAACAACTGATTGAGAAATTTATGACGCTTATATGGTATCAAAAGCAATGTTTCGGGATGTTTCACAATATGAATTCAGTAATATCACCAGTCTGTCATAATTTACACTGTCATTTTACAGATTTTTTCCTAGATTATTATGATCAAACACATTCAATAAAGTGCTAAAAAGTACTTAAGGTTCTGCAGAGAAACACTTCCTATTTTAAGGTTATTTAAAAAAATAGTGTTGAAGCATGCTCAAGATGTTAAATTAAAAGTTTTATTTTTAAAAGTCAAAATACAAAGTCTGTATACTGTACAAAACTGAAAATGTAACCATTCAGTTTTTGAAGAAAAACTGTATACATTTTAAATGAAATACATTTCAAATACATTTCAACATTTAAAATACTTTACCAATTAAAGGAGAAGTCCACTTCCAAAACAAAGATTCACATATAATGTACTCACCCCCTTGTCATCCAATATGTTTGTCTTTCTTTCTTCAGTTCTAAAGAAATTGTTATTTGAGTAAAACATTTAAGCATTTTTCTCCATATAATGGACTGCTATTTTGAACTTCCAAAATACAGTTTAAATGCAGCTTCAAACGATCACAAATGTGGTTGTAAAACGATCCCAGCTGAGAAAGAAGGGTCTTATGTAGCGAAACGATCGGTTATTTTCATAAAATAATACAATTTGTATACTTTTTTTTTAATATCAAACCCTCATCCTGACTTACTCTGCCTGGACTGTTTTTTTTTCCGGTTCATGACAGTTAGGGTATGTCGAAATTCTCAACTTCTAAATCGTCCTATATTGCTGCTTTTTTACCTTTTTGGTTGAGGGTGTTTGATCTTCTTTGCATGTTCACTTTGCAAAGACTGAGTCGGTACTTGTAGGATGATTTTGAAATGATTTTAGAAGTTGAGGGAGAAAATACTTTTGGAGTTTTTCGACATACCCTAACTGTCTTGAGCCAGAATACACAGAGTTCAAGGAGAGTGAGGCAAGACAAGCGTTTGAGATAACCGATCGTTTTATTTACAACCACATTTAGGATCGTTTGAAGCCGCATTTAAACTACATTTTGGAAGTTCAAACTCGGGGCACCATATCAGTCCATTATATGGAGAAAAATCCTGAAATGTTTTCTTCAAAAAACATAATTTCTTAACGACTGAAGAAAGAAAGACATGAACATCTTGGATGACAAGGGGGTGAGTACATTATATGTCAATCTTTGTTTTGGAAGTGGACTTCTCCTTAAACAGAACAATTTGAAGTTGATCAAAGACATTGAATTAAATTCTGAACTGAAGAAATACAAAACAAGATTTACACAAGATTTACACTGTTTAAAATGACTATTGATTCTAAAACTTTCATTATTCATAAATGTAAATTAATGTAACCAGATTCCTCACAAACAGTTCTTAAGGAGGAACTGAAAAACTAAAAATTGCATTTTTATCCTACAAGTTAGGGTTAGTATCATGATGAGGTCATGATTTTACCTTTTTTTAAAACCTATTTTAGCTTGTATTTTCACAATATTTTCCCATATTTAACTAGCTCTGATAATATATGTGGACAAATATTATGTTGTATTTTAAAGAAGTAGTTCACTTCCTTAAGATTTTATTAAATTATTTCATTAAAATTTACTCCCTTGTCATCCCAGATGTTCATGTCTTTCTTTCCTCAGTCGTAAGAAATTATGTTTTTTTGAGGAAAAAAATTGGGAATTATCTTTATATAGTGGAGTTCAATGGTGCCCCCAATGGTGAACTTCCTAAATGCAGTTAAAATGCAGCTTTAAATGTCTCTAAACCAGGGCCCCTGGAGGGCCGGTGTCCTGCAGAGTTTACCTCCAACTTTCCTCAACACACCTGCATGGAAGTTTCAAGTATACCTAGTAAGACCTTGATTAGCTGGTTCAGGTGTGTTTGATTAGGGTTGGAGCTAAACTCTGCAGGGACCCTCCAGGACTGGATCTGGTGACCCCTGCTCTAAATGATTCCAGCTGAGGAAGTCATTTTTGTAACAAATTGATAATTTATATACTTTTTAACCTCAAACTCAACTCCCATCCCATTTTCTTCTTCATCATCCTACTTTGCTGCAGAAGTACCAACCCAGTGTTTACAGAGTGAACATGCAAAGAAGATCAAACATTCTTTACAGAAAAAAAAAAGGTAAAACAGCGATGCAGGATGATTTTGATGTTTAAGAATAAAACAAGATGGGAATTTTTCGCCATACCCTAACCGTATTGACATGGATTACACAGACTATGCATGTGCATCACAGAGATGAGACAAAAAGAGCATTTGAGGTTAAAAAGTGAATAAACTGTCAGTTTGTTTAAAAAAAAATAAAAAATATAGACCGTTTCGCTAGATAAGACCCTTCTTCGTCGTCTGGGTTTAGAACCATTTGAAGCTGCATTTTGGTTCAAAGTTCAAACGTGGGGGCACCATTGAAGTCCACTATATGAAAATAATCCCTGAAATGTTTTTTCTCAAGAAACATAATTTCTTATCGACTAAAGAAAGAATGACATGAACCTCTTGGATGACAAGGGGGTAAGTAAATTATCTATAATTAATTTTTTTTCTAAAAGTGAACTTCTCCTTTAATCCTGAGTCCTAGCTACAAAAGTGTAATGATAAGTGTAATGATAAATCAAAACATACAAATAAAGGTCCATGATTCTGCACCAGACATGACAGGCACAGCAGATAAAGAGCAGTCCTTCAAATCTGAAGTAATCAGCTGGATCCTTGGTGCATCTGGAGGTTAAAAAAAATAAGAAGAAAAAAAAGATGATTTAGTTAAAAGTCCGTAAAAATGAGAACTTCATTTATGTACCTTTTCTTTAAAAAACTGTTGACATTATGAGACATTCTGGCTAATTTAATGATCTAGTTGTAATCTAATAGTAATCTGAATGTCACTGGTTTGAGTCTCAGTACTGGAAATGTAGGTGAGTAAATGAACAGTGCCCTCTTCCACCCTCACTACCCATAACTGAGGTGTCCTTTGAGCAAGGCACGCAACTCCCATGGGCCCCGCAGCAAAAAAAGGCTGACCACTGCTCTATGTGTGTGTTCTCTACTCACTGCTGTCTGTGTACTCTACTTTGAGATGGTATTTATAAGGAATATGAGTATTCACAACAATGAACACATTTTTCCAGATGTATCATAACAAAGTAAACAAATTTTGTACCCAGAAAAAGGGCAATTAGCAAACCAAAAAATTAAAAACAACTAATATTTTTTATTAATTGCTAATTGCATGTATAATAATACCTGTATATTTATAACTAATATTATTATTAAGTTTACACTGTTTTTCTATCACAAGTGGGTGAAATGTCTAACAAATGTACTTGAGAAGATCATTAAATTTCTCATAATATCACACTTGTCCACCTTATTCCTAAACGCGGAAGTAAGCCAATAGCCGCTGTAGGTTAATAACGAGAAGAACAACAACGTGCTGCAAACAGTAAAACTGTTTGCATTACAAACCAGTGTGTTCATAATTAAGGGTGTGTTTACACTTGTCATGTTTGGTTTGATTAAAACAAACTTTGATGCGATTGCTCTGTTAGTGCGGTTTATTTGAGTAAGTGTGAACATTGCCATGCGAACCTTGGTGGCACTAGGGACATCACAATACTCAATATAATATCAAACCATTCTGTACGACATCCACAATTGCAGTTTTTCGGTTTTGCATTTAAAGAATTTCCTTGTTTTACAGTAGTGTGCAAAAGTCTTAGGCCACTAGTATTTTCATCAGCTACAAAATGGTTTAAAGTCAGTTAAAGTCGGTCTTTTGCTGTAGTGTGTCAGTAGGAAATATAAGATTACATTTCCAAACATTCATTTTGCCATTAATCGTAATAATCCAGTGAGATTTTTGTTTGCACAGGCAGTCTGACAACAGAGATCTGATCTCATCATCATCCAGTCTGTCTCTGGAATGACATGAAGACACAGAACAAACTCAGACAGACTAAATCCAGAAGAACTGTGACAAAGTCTCCAGGATGCTTCAAGAAACCTACCTGCAAAGCTGCAGCACTGTTAAAAGTTGTAGGCACTTGTGTAAAAATGCTGTAAAATGAGGATGCTGTCATAAATAGATTTTCTTTATCAATTACCTTCTATTAACTAAATGAAATCAACATTTGGTGCGATCATTCTTTGCATTTAAAGCAGCTTTTGCCCTAGAGGCACTTGCGCAAAATTTTTCAGGTAGCTTTGCAGGTAGGTCTCTTGAAGCATCTTGGAGACGTTGTCACAGTTCTTCTGGATTTACTCTGTTTCAGTTTGTTCTGTGTCTTCATGTCATTCCAGAGACAGACTGGATGATGATGAGATCAGATCAGTGTGGAGCACTGGCTGTTGTCAGACTCTTTGTGCAAACAAAAATCTTACTAGATTATTACAATTTATGGCAAACAGAATGTTTGGAAATGTAAACCAATATTTTTTACTGACACACTACAGCAAAAGATAGAAATAACTTACTTTAAACCATTTTTTAGCTGGTGAAAATACTAGTGGCCTAAAACGTGGATGCCCTGGGGATAACCAGATAAACATCAAATTTTCATTTTTGGGTGAACTATCCCTTTAAAGCGGTGCTGAGCAGACCAATGAGTGAATGAGCACTTTGATGTTATATACCTGCAATGTCGCTTTAAGTCGAACACACATTTTCCTTGTGTTTGGAGTGTTCAGTGAGTTCTGTAACAAAATATACGTCATTTAATATGACCAATCAGGTCGTGAATGTATCACTATGACTTTAGGTTCGCTGTGAAAAATGCCAGTGTGAACGTTAAGCGGACTAGCACCAAATGTATTATTTTCCTTTTTGCTCCAGACCAAATGAACCAAACAAACCAAACTACAAGTGTGAGCACACCATAAGATAACACAATAAAAAAATATGGTAAGCCACAACAATTTGAAAGATTAAGCAGCAAAGCGATCGGTTCTGTACAGCTAAAATTAGAGACCGGAAGCAAGACCAATAAAATTTAAAATGTCCATGCCCATTTTTACATTTAAGGTGGATAAGATGAAAATTCTGTCATCATTTACCTACCCATGTCTTTTCCAGCCTGAATAACTGACTTTCTTCTGTGGAACACAAAAAAAGATAAAAAAAGACATGAGAAAATGATGAGGGAGTTTTCATTCTGAGTGAGCTAAATTTAAGAAGCAAGTTTGAGAAATCAGAGTGGTGCCCTGGTGCAGTTTTCCTGCTTTGCCTGTTCACATTTTCACACTATAACAGCACATGATCATTTAAAGTATTAATGTTAAAATTACATGAATACTCACTTTTACGGGAAATCATGTGGCAAATTTTCAATCCCAAAACCTCTGGACCATTAGGGGGAAAACACACACACACACACACACACACACAAATTGAATATTAACAGGATTAATAAAACAATATTAACTACTGACAGAGACATGGGCTTACAAAAATTTAGCCTACTCACCAGCTTTATACAAAAACTTCACAGTAGATCCAAAAGCATGATTTGCATAGTGTTCTTCAGAGTCCAAGAATTATGGTTTCATGTCCTCTCTGTTAAACGAGTGCGACAGCCAGTTTTTCATATTCCAGTCAGACATTTTCTTTTACAGCAACATCACAATAGTTATTTTTACCATTTCATTTTGTTAATAAAAATAAGATAGCAAAAGGCAGCCTTCTGTACTTAACTCATACATCATACATGTCCCGCTATTTATTCTGTCATGTTATGTTATGCCTGTTTCTTTTTCAAAACATCAATAACTTGTAGTGTTACGCGGATATTTACCGTTACATTCCGCGATATAAAAATCATTTTAAAGAATCTTAAACCAGTTACTTCATATCATGACCACGACATCGTCATTGCACACAGCATTATCTCGACAGTATTAAAACATAATAACAAAACACGGTAACAGATTGTCATCGCGACAAGTATATCGATTTAACAGTAACAGTAGTAAAATTATATTAAAAAAATGTTTACCTTCTGCCGTTTGCAATGTGTCCATCGGCCATTGGTCACGTTAAGTGTCTGTGTTCATATTCGCACGTTTTCGTTCTCAGTCGAACTCAAAAATGAATTCATCTGTCAGATGTGTGATAATCCATGTAAAAGCCATTACTAGTGCACCGAGCGAGCAGCAACGGAACTGATGTGTATCTTCAAATTTGTCCGGTAGAAGGCGCGCACAATTGTCATTGGCCAGATTCCTGGATGACATTCAGTTTAACCAATCACGACCAAAGCAACACGGAGAGACATCAAATAACGTTGCAACTGTAGAAAAATAAACTCGTTTTAAACGAAAGTTTGCAAATATATATGTATGTTGTTTGTATGTTTATATATATATGTATGTTTATTTTTTAGGCTGTTACATTTAATTAATTGGTCCAATGGCGTTTTCACATTTGCTTACAAGCAGGGTTTGGTACATCTGTGCTATTTACTGTTTGAACTTTAATAAATCCCTTGCCTTAATTTCCTTTATAACCACTCTTATGCCTAAATGCAGCTGTGCAACTGTGGCATTTTCTGTATCTGACCTTTTGTTGTATTGCGGTGTTACACCACCTGTTAGTTTTGGTTTACAGTAGTCAACATTTGAAGTGGGTCAAAAATGTTGATCAAAATTGTCCTAAAACAAGAACAGTTTTTGTTTAGGTTGTTTTGGACAGCTTTGATGAAAGGTTTTGATTCACTTTAAATGTTCACTACAATATTCTTCTGTCCACAGTAACACAGCCTTAATTGCAGCAAACACTGCCATAATTTCATACAAGTTACATTTGTCTACAGCTTGCATGTTGACTGCAGTGGTAATGCTGTTACAGCGTTCATGGAATGGGAAAATGTAAACTAAATGCTGAAATGCTGTCCAACTACTTCAACAATAATTGAGGACTTTGATAATGAATGTCATTCATTTCAACACTGTATTGCTTGCAGCAGCAAGATGACACAGTTAAGCTGTCACCTCACAGCAAGGTGTTTCCATAATGCAGACATGAACATTTGACAAAATGAGGATTCTAAATTTTCCATATTTTTTATTGTGTGTTTTCTACACATTGCATGCTTGTATGCATTTCCAGTCCTTTCAGACTTTGTTTCTCCATGCTCTGTTCTGGTGAAAAAAAACAGCATATGCTGGTAGGCATGTTTTGATGCTGGTTAGGTATGTTTTGGTGTTGGTTTAAGCTGGCCCTTTGCTGGTTTATGTTGGTCCTTTGCTGGTTTATGCTAGTCCTTGACCAGCTTAAACCAGCACCAAAACATACCTAACCAGCATTCCAGCTTCAAAACATACCTACCAGCATATGCTGTTTTTTCACCAGGGTCATTAGGGGTTTCTCTCACAGAAATAACAAATGCATATTCTGATCAGATAACATATACCAATACTTTACGATGACTGTATGCCCTGTGTTTGTGAAAGTCAGTGTGTGTTTTTTGGAGAGTATGAGCTTGTAAGGATTATGTGTACTTTTCTCTGTTCACAATTTCCTTTGCAACACAATTTGGATCAACTGGTGAGTGGACAGAGGCCTGAAAGTTTCAACCTGGAAAGCAGTGCAGCTTTACTCTTTGACAACAAACTGTGCATTATTTGGCGTGATAAAATAAGTCAGCTATGTTTGTGTTTAGATTTGCAGTGTTTGAATGTAAAAACACCTAAACATTAAAAAATATGATGTACTTTGTATTTTACAGAATTTAGGGTAATTTAAAATGAAAAATGCTGTAAATATATACAGTTATATACAAAAAAAAAAATTGTACTGTGTTCCCTATGACTAAATGTTAGTATTAGTAAATGCTACAACCTAAAACTAACGAAAGATCAATGTCTAATACCTGACGACTAAATGTCAGTATTTGACATCAATATGACATTGGCTTGAGACGTTGGCTCGACGTTGGATGTTGGTTAGTTAATGCCACAACCTAAAACTAACAAAAGATCAACATCTAATGATGTCAGAATTTGACGTTGGGTGGACATTACAATTATGACGTCTAGGAGACGTTGGGTTTTGGTTGCCATACCTGATGACTAAATGTCAGTATTTGACATCAGTATGACGTTGGCTTGAGACGTTGGCTCGACGTTGGATGTTGGTTAGTTAATGCCACAACCTAAAACTATCAAAAGATCAATGTCTAATGATGTCAGAATTTGACGTTGGGTGGACGTTACAATTATGACGTCTAGGAGACGTTGGGTTTTGGTTGCCATACCTGATGACTAAATGTCAGTATTTGACATCAGTATGACGTTGGCTTGAGACGTTGGCTCGACGTTGGATGTTAGTTAGTTAATGCCACAACCTAAAACTATCAAAAGATCAATGTCTAATGATGTCAGAATTTGACGTTGGGTGGACGTTACAATTATGACGTCTAGGAGACGTTGGGTTTTGGTTGCCATACCTGATGACTAAATGTCAGTATTTGACATCAGTATGACGTTGGCTTGAGACGTTGCCTCGACTTTGGATGTTGGTTAGTTAATGCCCCAACCTAAAACTAACAAAAGATTAACGTCTAATGATGTCAGAATTTGACGTTGGGTGGACGTTACAATTATGACGTCTAGGAGACGTTGGGTTTTGGTTGCCATACCTGATGACTAAATGTCAGTATTTGACATCAGTATGAAGTTGGCTTGAGACGTTGCCTCGACGTTGGATTTTGGTTAGTTAATGCCACGACCTAAAACTAATAAAAGATCAACGTCTAATGATGTCAGAATTTGACGTTGGGTGGACATTACAATTATGACGTCTAGGAGACGCTGGGTTTTGGTTGCCATACCTGACGACTAAATGTCAGTATTTGACATCAGTATGACGTTGGCTTGAGACGTTGCCTCGACGTTGGATTTTGGTTAGTTAATGCCACAACCTAAAACTAACAAAAGATCAATGTCTAATGATGTCAGAATTTGACGTTGGGTGGACGTTACAATTATGACGTCTAGGAGATGTTGGGTTTTGGTTGCCATACCTGACAACTAAATGTCAGTATTTGACATCAGTATGACGTTGGCTTGAGACGTTGCCTCAACGTTGGATTTTGGTTAGTTAATGCCACAACCTAAAACTAACAAAAGATCAATGTCTAATGATGTCAGAATTTGACGTTGGGTGGACGTTACAATTATGACGTCTAGAAGATGTTGGGCTTTGGTTGCCATACCTGACAACTAAATGTCAGTATTTGACATCAATATGACGTTGGCTTGAGACGTTGCCTCGACGTTGGATTTTGGTTAGTTAATGCCACAACCTAAAACTTACAAAAGATTAACGTCTAATGATGTCAGAATTTGACGTTGGGTGGACGTTACAATTATGACGTTTAGGAGATGTTGGGTTTTGGTTGCCATACCTGACAACTAAATGTCAGTATTTGACATCAGTATGACGTTGGCTTGAGACGTTGACTCAACGTTGGATTTTGGTTAGTTAATGCCACAACCTAAAACTAACAAAAGATCAATGTCTAATGACGTCAGAATTTGACGTTGGGTGGACGTTACAATTATGACGTCTAGGAGATGTTGGGTTTTGGTTGCCATACCTGACGACTAAATGTCAGTATTTGACATCAATGTGACGTTGGCTTGAGACGTTGCCTCGACGTTGGATTTTGGTTAGTTAATGCCACAACCTAAAACTTACAAAAGATTAACGTCTAATGATGTCAGAATTTGACGTTGGGTGGACGTTACAATTATGACGTCTAGGAGACGTTGGGTTTTGGTTGCCATACCTGACGACTAAATGTCAGTATTTGACATCAGTATGATGTTGGCTTGAGACGTTGCCTCGACGTTGGATTTTGGTTAGTTAATGCCACAACCTAAAACTATCAAAAGATCAATGTCTAATGATGTCAGAATTTGACGTTGGGTGGACGTTACAATTATGACGTCTAGAAGATGTTGGGTTTTGGTTGCCATACATGACGACTAAATGTCAGTGTTTGACATCAATATGACGTTGGCTTAAGACGTTGACTCAACGTTGGATTTTGGTCACTTTGCAACACAACCTAAAAACAACAAAATATCAACGTCAGCTGATATCGCTATTAGACGTCAATCTAACGTTGTCATTAGACATTGGCTCAACGTTGATTTTTGGTCACCCGACGTCGCAACCTAAATCTAATCAAATACCAATGTCTTATGACGTTGTGTGCCTGCTGGGTTAGGACAACTTGTTTCAGTTTCCAGTTAAAATATTGAGACGTTCTATATGCCTCAGTTATACTCCGTTTTGACTTTTGTAGAACTTGATGGCCTAAATTAACTGGTTGCATACTTTCGTTTCAAGTATAATGCAATATACTTTTCATACTTCATTTCAATATATTTTTTTTTTTTTAATTTATTTTTTATTTTTTTCTGTCAAGAGTTGTGGTTCTCATTTCTAGGCTCATTCTTGACTGGTTAAAGTTCTGTATAATAAGAATATTTTGCTTATTTAGGTCTATTTACCTTTTTTTTCTTTGTTGTTTTTATGTCATTATCTGTTTCTCTGAATGCTAGAGGGCTGAGAAATCTTACTAAGCGAAAAGCTATCTTTTTATAACTCAAACAATTCAATTGTGATTTTTGTTTCCTACAAGAGAGTCACTCTATAGAGGACTTAAACTTTTGGAGGTCACAGTGGGGCCTGGACTTATGGGTGGCTCATGGCACGACACATTCAGCAGGTGTATGCATATTAAAAAATAAGTTTAAAGGGAAGATCTTACTCCACAAAAGTGATTTAAGCGGCCATTTTGTCAGCCTTGTTGTTGAAAATACAAATTCAGTATGTATTCTTGTTTGTGTTTATGGTTATAACCAGCCAAAAGAAAATGAAGCCTTTATTAGCTGTTTAGAGGAACAAGTGTTAAATCTATTGACTAAATACCCAGATGCTATGCTTAGTTTTGATGGAGACTTCAATGTGGCTTTAGACAGCAGTATAGATAGGTGGCCGCCAAATCCACCGGACAATTCTTGTCTATATATAAAAATGTTCATGCAAAGATTCTCTTTAATAGATAGTTGGAGAGAGTCGCATCCCTTTGAAAAGAGGTTCACATGGTGCAACAACTCTTTATCCTCTCAGTCTCGCATTGATTATTGGCTGATCTCTAAGGAATTATGCAACACATCTACTAATATTTTGCCTTTACCATTATCTGACCATAAGAGTATTTTTATTCGCACTCACTTTTTAAGTCCTGATAATATGTGTGGATTTTCTTCTTATTGAAATATTAACAATTCAGTTCGTCTTTATGATGAGGTGAAAGATGAAATTATTAAGATAATTCAGAATAACTGGAAGAAAGCTAGAGAGGAGAGCAGATATAGTAGTTATTGGGAATTTACTAAGTATGAAATTGGCAAATATATCAGAAAATTTAGTAGTGATTTGGCAAAAAAGAAAAAAAAAATAGATGAAAACTATTATATGTAGAATCACAAATCTATTGTCTAAAAATGTAGATAATTTACTTGCCTGTGAAAAAGCAGAGCTTGCAGATTTACAGCATAAATTAGATAAATTTATATAAACAAAAAGCTGAAGGGGCGTTTATTAGATCGCGCAGGAGGTAAAAATAACCAAATTAAAAAACTTATGGTTGATGGCAGTATTACTGATGACTCTAGATGTATTGCAAAGTTCTGTGCCCAATTTTACTGCGATTTATATGCTTCCAAATTATCCCCAAAACATATGAATAATTTTTTTTCAGACGTTACCTAACATAAAACAGTTGAGTGTTTCAAATCAGCTTTTTTGTGATGCATCTATCACTTTAAATGAGATTGAAGAAAGCTATTAACGCTTTAAAAGCCAACAAATCTCCTGGGACAGATGGACTTAGCTCAGAATTTTATAAGCTGTTTAGTCACTTTATAGCTCCTTTTTTATTAAAAGTCTATGAAGAAAGTATAGAGAAGATGGTTCTTCCAGCAACGTTATGCCAAGGTCTGATAACTCTTATTCCGAAACCAAACAAAGATCCTCTCTTCTTAGATAATCAGCGTCCGATTACACTATTGAACAATGATAACAAAATATTAGCTTCAGTTTTGGCAAAAAGATTAAAACATGTTTTGAATTCCATCATTGACGAAACACAGTCAGGGTTCATGCAGAAAAGGCATATTTCTAATAACATACAGCTAATATTAGATATGATGGATTATTCAGATTTTATTAATAGTGATGGCTTCATTCTCTTTCTAGATTATTACAAAGCTTTTGATACATTGGAACACACTTTTTTATTTCAGGCTCTTGGAAAAATTGGCTTTGGCGATTTGTTTTGTAGAATGGTTAAAATGTTATACATAAATGGAAACTAGTTCTTAATTATTATGTGAGCGCAATAAGCCGACTCACTAGCTTAGGACTTCCGAGTTCTTTTGTACTCAACACAAAAAAGGTAAGTGAATAAAAGTCTTGAATCCAAAGTTCTTCGTTTGACTGTTTAATTATAAATCTTAAAGCATAAAAACTTAGGATATTTACTTTTCTTACAAATTAACTTGCAGTTTTGCATAGGTCAAAAGACTGTGTTGCTCAAAAGTCCAGTGGCTTCTGACTGATTCGCGGGGTTCTATTTCTTTCATACTAAATCTAACAGCCAATCAAATTACGTTATGCTACATCACTGGTTAACTGTTTATATTCCAATTTCTACGTTTCATTTGCAACACAGGCTTTATTTCAGATTTTACTAAATAAACTCAAAATATTATTACTTCCATAGAAATGGCTTCAACATATTATGTACTAGTATTTATTCATTATATACTAGTTCTTATTTATTTGATACTAGTACTTATTTAATAGGTACTAGTACCTAGTAATTAGATACTAGTTCTTATTTGTTACATACTAGTACTTATTGATTAGCAACAAGTATTTATTCAAAAGATACTAGTACACATTTATTAGATACTTATTTGAAATGTTAGTAGTAAGATTTTTATTTTACTAGTAAAATGTTTAATTGAACTCTACTGTGGCCATTCAGACTAGTCATAACCTGACGAGTAAAAAAGCAGATCTGACTAGTGCAGGAATACCCTTATCCTGCAGCCTGCAGTGGACATCCAAACCCGCCCACATCCAAGCGCGACGTCACAAACCACGCCCAAATACATCACATTCATTCATTTTGAAACAGGAAGAAGCATTAATAAGAAGATTTGTTGTTTGCCGTGTGGGTAAGTAAATAATATATCTTTGGTCTTTACCATAACTAAAAACATTGACAACGTTTAAGAATGTGTGTGTCGTTGTGTTCACACAGACACCTTATTACTTAGCTAACAACACATTTACATATACATATTTATATGTATATATACATATACATGTGTGTGCGTAGATTACATGAGTATTGCTATGTGTTTGTGTTTTGGGGAAGGGGGGGTATAAAAAAACTGCAGTAAGAATGTAAGAATCAGTGCACCGTGTGTATACAAATACATACATACATACATACATACATACATGTGTGTATAGATAGATAGTGCACTATCCATTCTATCTATCTACGTCTTATTACATAAAGTGAATGCTGAATCAATGTGCAATTTCTTTTACATCCTGACCCCACTCAATACAGTCATCTCACCCACTTCTTCACTCTCACACATATATACTTACCTGTAGGAGAGAATCAGATGAAGCAAGAGATGTCTTTTTATTCATCTTTGAGTATCTGGAGGAGCTGGACACATTCATATCAAATTGTCTTGATGAACAAGGCCTCATGCCATGTCCTGTGAATAGTCTTTTAGAGCAAGGAATCTCTTTGTGTAGCCTATGTATGTATGTGTACTGCATAACAAACTGTTTGTCTGATCATTTAACTGTTCATTCAACTGTTCAGACATGATATTTGGAACATATATTTTGTTAAACACAATCAGTCAAAAGTTTTTGAACAGTAAGATTTTTAATGTTTTTTTTTTTTTTTTAAAGAGATCTCTTCTGCCCACCAGGCCTGGATTTATTTAATCCAAAGTGTAGCAAAAACAGTAACATTTTAAAATATTTTTACTATTTAAAATAACTCTTTTTCTATTTGAAACAGTTTTCTACATTTCTATTAAAATGTAATTAATTCCATTGATTTCAAATATGACGTTTAGCATTACTCCTGTCACATGGTCCACATCATTCTATATCCTAATATTCAAATTTGAAAGTTGCAAGCTGAAAACAGCTGAGTAGGTTTTTTTTTTTTTCAGGTTTCTTTGATGAATAGAAAGTTCAGAAGAACAGCATTTACCTGAAATAGACATCGTTTGAAACATAAATGTCTTTATCATTACTTTTGTTCAATCTAAAGCATCCTTGCTAAATAAAAGCCTTTTTATTTCAGATAAATGCTGATCTTTGGATCTTTCTATTTATCAAAGAATCCAGAAAAAAATTTACTCAACTGCTTTAAATATTGATGATAATCAGAAATGTTTCTTGAGCAGCAAATCAGCATATTAGAATAATTTCTGAAGGATCAAGTGACACAGAAGACTGTAATGATGTAATGATGCTGTTTGCTGGTAGTGTATATTTTTGTAACATTTTAAATTGAATTATTTTTGTAAAATAATAAATATAAAATGCCCAAAGAAGTTATGTATGTATTTTTATTCATCTTTAAGTATGTGGAGGACCTGGACACTTTCATATCAAGTTGTGATGAACAAAGCCTGAAGGTCAATGTCATGTTACTTATTTAAACTATCAAAGCAATCAACCTCTATTTAGCCTGTGTATGTGTAATCAACTTCATATGGAGAACTGTTGATTCTGTCATTTACATGTTAACACTTTATGATAAGTGGAACACATCTTTAAAAAAATAACTGACAATTATACAATACCAAATTTTACAATAATTTTACATAATACCAAAATCGAACCCAGCTAACAAAAAAAGGTCGCCACAACGTCCCCTGAATGGCATTTGGGAACGTCCCCTGGACGGCATTTGGGAACGTCCCCTGGACGTCATCGTGTAGGGTTTTTTGGACGTCATGGGGACATTGCGAGTTCGTTCGCGGGACGTACTGGGGACGTTTGCGGAACATCCGGAGGACGAAACGGGGACGTTCGCGGGACGCTTAAGGGACGTTCAAGAAAACATTGTGGGGACCTATAGCGAACGTTCGCTACAGGTCATTTTAATATATGTAAACATGTCATTAGTCGAAACAGACAAAATTGATCTACCCAAGGAATAAACACACAAGCAATAGTACGTTAACAATCCTTTTTTATTTGTTAAAATATTTTTTCTTTTGTGTGTGTGTGTGTGTGTGTGTGTGTGTGCGTGTGTCTGTCTGTCTGTCGTCTGTTCCAGATGTTGGTTGTTATCCAGGTCTGATTCCACCCTTATGTTGGAAACCTAAAACAATATAAATGAACAAAAATCAGCAATGGTTTTAAACGTTGACTTCGTTTTCGCATAATGACATAATATTCTATCAAACTGAATCAACTGACTACTCATTATCTGCGCGAATGACACCTGTGTAGAATTTCCCAACTGATAGCCAACCTCTTATGATTTTTAGGCCATTGTTCCTTTTCTATGTGCGCTTATCAAAAATGCACTTCACACAACAGCGCCAGCATATTGCTGTTTGTTCAATATTCAAGTTGAATATCTGTCAACATTGTATATGTTTAATCGTTTCAGCTTTATGAAAATCTGATATATGGCAATATATGTAAAACACACATATAATATATGTCCATGTATGGATTACACAGATATACAAAATAGCCGCTTTCATATATTTAACATATATTTCCCTAAATACACACATATATGTCTTTATAGTACATGTTCATATATGGGCAACAATGTATATGTAAATTAAATATATGTTAAATATAAGTTACATATATCTGAACTAAAAATTTAATGGCAAAATATAAATGGCAAAAACACAATAAGGGTAATGTTTACAAAACTTTTAATTAACTGATCAGCTACAAAACACAATAATATTAACACTTTTTTAAAGTTATTTAAAATGTATTTAAAGGGATAGTTCCCCAAACTACAACTCAAGTCACTTTTTGATCTTTTATTTGCGTACACATACACGGGTTCCGTCAACAAACCAGGCAGCCTGAATATTAACGCTACACTAGTTCATCAGTTAGCCATGTGACGTTTTCCTTCGCTTAACTAAACAGTCGTCAGGTTATAAACCGGCAAGCATACCAGCCCTGATTAACAACAAACTGAGAGAGAGAGGAGAAAAAACGGCGCTTACGCACTGACGCGTAAACAGACATACTCTAGCTGCTAGGAACGACACTAAACATATCTGCAAGCTAGTAGAATTAAAACATATATGAAATATAACATAAATGTACCTGCATAAAAATTAAGATGGTAAATATACACATTTATTTCTACGAATGCCCTGGAACATAATGACATCTATCTTTTATAATATACATGTGCAAAACAATAGTGACACCTGCTGGAAAGCCTTACAATTACAAGTAAATGAAGTAAAACACTTACTTTCTGTGTTTTCTTTGATAAAACCAACTTCTCTGTCCACTCCGCATCCTGAGTGAAAGAAAATATTCCTCTGAGAAAAAGTTTAAATACATAAATTTCGCTATAAATCAATATGACGTTATAAAACACTTACTTTCCCTGTTAAAAATGACATCTACGTTAGCACTGTAAAGCAAATGAGATCTGTAAGAAACTATATGTTGGTTTAGAAGCATACAGTTATAAAATACATATTTTAAATGAGGCAAAACACTTACTTCTTACGTCAACACTGCATAGCAATTTAAATCTGCGAGAAACGTTTAAGCGTGTTAGGCACGCACTGCGTAACGTTAATATCGTCATAAAGTAATATTATCTTATAAAACACATATCGCAATTGAGGTAAAACACTTACTTCGGTGTTTTCTTGATAAATACCCTGTCTGCTCCGCATCGCGAGTGAAAGGAAATAACGTTAACGTTATCTCTCTAGGAAGAAGTTCAGGAGTACACAGCTCTCGTCTGTTCCGCATCGTGAGTAGAAAAAAATGTCTTTGAGAAAGGTTTAGCGGCATACAGCACATTAATATCGTTATAAAACGATATTATATTACAAAACACATTTTGTGCGTAAGATTAAACACTTTATTTCGTTGTTTCCCGTCCTCATATGCTCCGCATCGAGAGGGAAGAAAATGGCCTATATTCCAAATGCGTGAGGCGCGCACACGAGCAAATGTCCCGGATGTGACTAACACCACAAGTTCAAATCTTTACTCTAAAAGTCCTTAACGCCAGGATTTTAACACCGCGATTTTGCTAATGATCAATTCATAGACTCTTACTTTTTATATTATTTTATAGTATCTATATGATCAAATAGTTTCATAACTCTGTAAAAAGTAAAATAAATAAATAAATAAATAAATAAAAGGTCATTCACATGTTTGTACAAGTTCTTTATCATATATGGCTCATTCAAACAGTGTTATTACAAATATGTACAGATAGGTTCACACATATTAACTATCGTTTTATATAAATGTTCATATATGGCCATGTATCACATTTCTATATGGGTGCTAACCTTAGCTTCGAAAGTGTTTAGGCTAACGGCCAGCAGCCTTACACGACTGACAGACTCAGCAAATGTTTTAAAAGGTAAACTTTTCATAAAATGTAAGTATTACGAGATACGGGACCTAATGTCTACAAGTATAAAAGTATAAATACCTTTTCGACCGGTGTTGTGTAATATTCAGTTCCCGTGAAATACTGTTCCAAATGGGCGGGCTTAGTACGAATATTCATAGGTTCGTTCCTCGGTGGGCGTGGCCGTTTGAACTACGAACAAGCGAATGGAATGGAGTGTGTTGTCTGTTCTTCAGCTCTTGTTTGATGAATTATTTAAATAAGGTAATAAAACCGAATGTTCATACGCCCCGTTGTTTATGTTATTCATAATAGGTTAAAATGCTTATATTTTTCCATGTGCTTTTATTAGAACGTGAATGATACTGAACAAGCACAGCAGGAATCGAACACATTTCTGTTGTTCCTCATTGTTTTAATTTAAATCGTTAATTTAAAGCTGTAAACGGTGTCCCTAGTTGCTGTGTATCTTGCTGCATCGTAACTTTTCATAACTTTCACTGACTGCAGTTTAACTCAATTGTCATTCGATGCATGTTCAAATAAAGAAATCAATATTTTTTTATGTTGTTCTCTGGTGTTTTGTGTTGCTTTGTTTTCGTTGTATGTTTTTTTTTTTACGAGCCTTACAATAAAAAATGAAGTCATTTGAAGCTGAAAGATGTTGTTTAAGTGAGCTAAAATAAAAAAAGCAAAAAGAAAAGAGGTCTAAAAAGAAAAAGAAAAGAAAGGTAATTTTAAATGTATTGCCCATAAAAGTTTGTGCTTCTGGTACACACACACACACACACACACACACATGTTGTGTTTCCATGTTTTATGGGGACGTTCCATAGGCGTAATGGTTTTTATACCGTACAAACCCTATTTTTTATCGCCCTAAACCTAGCCCTCACAGGAGACTGTGCACACTTTTACTTTCTCAAAAAAACTCATTCTGCATGATTTATAAGCCTGTTTCCTCATGGGGACCTCACAAATGTCCCCACAAGGTCAACATTTACTGGAATTACTATCCTTGTGGGGACATTTGGTCCCCATAACGTGATGAATACCAGCTGCACACACACAAAGAGTTAACTTTTCCTATTTTATTCATACATTAATACATCAGTAGAAATTAGGCATTATCAGAATGCATACTGATTACAAGAAATGCCATTCTATTCTCATTTAATTATATGGTGCTTTACAATGTTGCATGTTTTAAAGCATGAAAAAAAAAAAAAAGAATTAAATATGTGGACATCCAGAACAGCACCACCAGAACCTTGGGATGGGCACTGTCTCTGTGAGAGTCTGGCATCCAACTGGAGCTGGGGATTATATGGGCATCCTGAGGTAAGGTGGAAGGGCAGACAGAGAGTAATTATCTGCAGATGAAAGAAAAAAGTGTTATTTGCATTTTAACTTGTACATTTAAAGTGCAGATACAGGATGCATTCTGTAAAGTCTGGCTAAAGAGGTATTTTTAATTTAAGTGATGATTTTAATTTAAGATTTAAGTGATGACTTACAAATCAAATGGTGCATAGAAATCCTATTAAATTAAACAGGGCCTTGGCATCCAGGACAGACAAAAACATCTTTTGTATTGGGTCGGTTTACACATTCCCAGTGAAACCACCCATTACAGCAGTCACACTGAATCTGAATAAAACAATGAAATGACAGCATATTTTAAAGAAATATTCAAAGAACATTCAAAGAGCAATTGCTGGCTGACAGACCCAAGAGTCATGTGTATCTTGTGTGGATGGGTATTTGTCCCCACATGCCAAGCATAAGTCTGAAAGGTCATCTATGGAAATAAAAGCACCAACAAAATGCACTTAATGTCTTAATATTGATGAAGCAAATGATGTGTCAATTTTATAAACATACATACCACTTTTTTGTAGCAGACACAGGCCCATTTCTTTGCGAAACATATTGATATTTGCAACTGTGGTTTCAAACTCCAAACTGCCACCTGTTAGAATTGCTTCTGCAAACTACAAAGTAATTAATTAAACCCCCAATACGTTAACACTTTTGATAACTGTGCTTAAAAAAAAAAAAAAAAAAAAAAAAAAACACCTACTTTGCATACAAAAATCCCACATGAATTGCCATCCTGTTGAAAACTGTGTGGTAAAGTACCACATTTCCACTTGCCAGCAATTCCTTTTGTGGCCATAAATTTGCTTTGTTGGGTTCAGAAATATTTCAAATGTTACTAAAATAAAATCAGACAAGCAATTAATAAATGAGGACATTAAGGGCATATGTTTGTTCTGATCTTACAACCTTTTCACACTGAGCTAATTTTTTTGGTCTTCACCAAGAGAATTTAAGTATAGAATCCTCCATTCTTTAGGATATATCACCTGTAAAATGAAAATTATTTAACCTTGCTATGAATTTCTATCACTTTAGTTCACAGAAGGATGAGACTGGAAGGAAACAGACCATGAGTGTCCAGTGGTTGTTCTCATTAATTGAACCAATCACAACATCATATTTCCCTGGATCCAGCTACAGTGGAGATGCATGAAATATTGTAACAAGGTCAGTTTACTAGTTCTCCTACATGAAAAACATGAAAAGTCAATTTAAAGAAATCAGGATTTTTGTTTTTACCCTTTTCATTGAACTGCCACTGCCATTCCAGAGGTTTGATGCCTGATATGAATCAAGTACATAGCCCTTGCCACTGTAATTTTTTGTAAGCAAGGTCAAGTATGCATTGATAACCTAAAACAAAAAACAAATAGATTTATACAATTGTATCCCTTACATCACAATTAGTTATGCCTAGAAAACAATTGATTAAACCAAAATATTTTAAAAGAACAATTACACACACTGTTTGCAGATTTATAAATACTGATGGGTTCTACCTCACTTTCAAGCATTTCTCCAGGTCTGAGGCGTTCAACATCCCATGTAAACACTTTATATGGGCCGATTTTACTACATAGTATGCCGCCTTTTTTCTTGGCCCATATTTCTTCTAACACTGTATGTGAGTAAGAGAGTGAGATGCTCAGTTACCTTTCATTGCAACTTTACAGTTATTTATATGAAGATGTATATGTATGTTGACGGAAGCATACATACAGAGTGAACAGTTTGTCTGGGGCTGGGTGGGTGCAGCATGGACAGGAGGAGGCTGCGTGAATGCAGCACAGACAGGAGGAGGCTGAGTAAATTCAGCACAGGCAGGAGGAGGCTGAGTGAATGCAGGATGGGCAGGAGGAGGCTGGATGGGTGCAGCATGGGCAGTAGGAGGCTGAGTGAATGCAGCATGGGCAGGAGGAGGCTGGATGGGTGCAGCATGGGAAGGAGGCTGGGTGGCAGCAGGAATTTGGGGACATTCTATGAAATGGACTAAATGGTCTTTGTTAATTTTGGGAAAGTATTGTCCTTTGTCATCCTTTAAGTCAATGGATTTTCCCTCCACATTTATTACTGTAAATGGACCAATGTAGTCTGGGTCAAGTTTGCCTCCCTTTCTCTGCATGTTCCGTACATTCTGCCTCATTACCCTGTCTCCAACTTTTATGGCAATAGATAATCCCTTTTCTAATTTTCTCTTTTTTGTTTTATGTTGGACATTAGAAATATTGTCCCGTACTGTTTGGTAAATCCTCTCCTGCCTTTTAATGCATTCTGCAATAAACTCCTCTGCTACAGTGTCCTCGATTGTCTCGTTGATCTACGCAAGAAAATATTGTATTTTCATTTGAATTACAGAAGAAAATGTAACATTTAAAAATAATATACTAACCTCATATTTCTCAGGTACTTCGCATAGATACCTTGCTTCACGGCCAAACATGAGAAAGTATGGCGAGTACTGAGTTGTAATTTGTTTTTTTGTACGGAGGCCAAACATTGTGGCCTCCAGATAATCTGCCCACTTGTGCGGCTCCTTTCCCACCAGCTTGCATAATGCCCTTTGAATAAGAGAGGAGTCATTAATAGCAAAATTTCTCTATTTGCATGGCAATTTTGAAAAATCCCCTGCTAACTGCAATAGCCAATATTTTTAATTGTACTTTAATTAGAAATTGTCAGTTTCATACCTCTGTATAGTACCATTGAGTTTTTCTACCAATCCATTGGTCTGTGGATGGTAGGGAGCACATAAACTCCTTTTAATGCCAAGCATTTCACAGACACCCATATTGATCTGTTAACATAGGTAGAGACAACAGGATTTGTTGAATTTTTTTTCCAATTCCTAAAACTAATAAAAACAAGCAAATCAGGTTTAACCATTACCTTGTTCACAAATTCCGTGCCTTGGTCTGTCAGTAGCCTTTTGGGGGCACCAAATCTGTAAAACAGCTTGATAATACAGCATGTGACCTCCTCTGCGCTTTTAGTTTTTAGTGGGAAAGCCTCACACCATTTTGTAAAGTAATCAATAATTACACAGATATACTGGTAACCATCCTTGGTTGGTGTGAGCTTTCCCACTAAATCCATTCCAACAATGTCCCATGGCTCAACCACCTGTGGAAAAAAAGTTATGTTCAATGTTGTTGCTATCATACACAGTAAAAATAGATGGGTTATTTTTTTAACCCAATAGATGGGTTACACATATTGGGTCACTGTGTTGGGTTATTTTCTAAAACGTTGGGTTATTTTTTAAACATCGTTGGGTTGTTTTTAATAATAACCCAGCGTTGGGTTTAACTGGTTCCCGCGGCGACAGTTCAAATTTTAACGGACGACAGTGACTGACGACAGAAGCTGCTGCTGCATCAGTGTGAGGTGAGTAACAGGGTTTTAATAACTCTTATTACATTATACTTATACGAAGAACGTGAAATGCACTTCAAAATTGAACTTTTGTTGTTGTATGTTTGTTTTTTAACAAAGTTGTAGTTTCCTTTAGTCAGTGTATTTTAACGAAACTGCGGAGAATGAGCTCGATTGTAAACGAATAACTTTAACGTTAACTTAGCTGTTCGAGTTAGGCCGCTAGCAGTAATAAAGTAAATAAAAATTAGCAGAAAGTTGTAAAACTATTTAGAGATGTATTACAGTAACCTAAAGTTAATAATGTATGGTGAAATGTATATAAGACCACTTATGTTACTGAAATCACCTATTACTACAGGTTTAGTATTATTTTACAGCTGATGAAGGGATCTAGACATACGGTTTCTGACTACAGTTTGTTTGGTCGCAATAATGGTTATCACATTTAACTTTATATGGGAAATGGCTAATGCTAAATGACACATTTCATGTTCATTTGAACCGCGCCGCACGGACCTTTCAACTTCTCGGTCCAGCATGTAACGTGAGCTCAGCGGCAGCTCAGAGAGATGCGCTCAAATTCAGTTAATTCTCTGTTAGAAAAGTCTAAAAATAATCAGATTTTCCCAAAAGAAAGACGTGATGGGAGAAACGAAGCTTTTCAAAGTTTCGAATCATTTAAACGAATCGCTTCGCAAAATGATTCACCGCTTCCAATCGTTCGTGACACAACGGCGACGCCTGCTGGTCAAAACAGGGCAAGCGTAAGTTGTTTGGAAAGCGAGCACTAATTGTAATAACACTAAATGTGTATTTATGGTTTATTTACATTGAATATTGTTATGCATATATTAGAATCGCCTCTACTTACAGCCATTTCTCTTATAAAGCTATGACAGATGCATGTTTTTTAAATGTGTACTAAATGTGTTTTTACTTATTTTTAGACATTGGGTGAAGGGACAACTACAACAGTGGAATCTCATACATTAAACATCCACATGCCAATTAACTGAAATATTTCAAGGTAAGTAAACTATTTATATTAGTGATCCATATACATTACCAGTCAAAAGTTTTTGGACAGCAAGATTTTTAATGTTTTTAAAGAATTCCCTTCTCTCTAAGCCTGCATTTATTTGATCCAATACAGCATTTAAAATAACTGCTTTCTATTTGAATATATTTTAAAATGTAATTGTCCAGTCTTTTCAAAGCTTTTAAAATAGAAAGCAGTTATTTAAAATAGTAAAAATATTTCACAATATTACTGCTTTTACTGTATTTTGGATCAAATAAATGCAGGCTTAGTGAGTAGAAAAGAATTCTTTAAAAAACTTTAAAAATCTTACTGTTCAAAAACTTCTGATTAGTAGTGTAGGTTTTCCAACAATTATGAAAAAAATGTTTCTAGTTTATCTGTAAAATGTTTCTTCTTCTGCTTCATCTTATCACAGAGGAAGGAGTCAATGAAGGAAGTTTTATGCGACTGGATGACACCAGCATTGCTGCACTAACTCCAAGAACTCCCCCCTAAGTTTTTAGCATTTTCAACGGTGAAGCAGTGGAACAGAAGACCTTACTACAAGCAGTGGATCTGTGTTTCAAACATTTCTACATGTATGACATCAACTACCCAAAGCCCCCTGCACCCATTTGCAGCACAGTCTTTAATGTTCCAGGAGTTCTTTCAACACATTACCTCTTCCTTAGAAACTTTGTATTTATTGATCAGTAAAAACTTTTTATGTTGCTGATTATCAGCAAGTCCAGCAGCCAGCAGATTTACTTTGTTTTATTTTTATTATTGTTATTATTATTATTATGATTATTATTACTTGTGTTTATGATTTTTTATTTTTGTTTTATTGATAAAGGTTTGTATGTTATGTTTGTTTTATTTGTGCACATTTGTATATGTGTTGATATAAATAAATATGAATTGATACACATTTATGACCCTGGACAACAAAACCAGTCATAAGTATTATGGGTACGTTTGCAGAAATAGCCAAAATTGCATTGCAGGGGTCAAAATTATAAAATTTTCTTTCATGCCAAAAATCATTAGAACATTAAGTAAAGATCATGTTCCATGAAGATATCTCCTACCATAAGTATATCGAAACTGAATGTATTGCTAATGTATTGCTATGTATTGCTAAGAACTTTGCAATTTTCTCAATATTTAGATTTTTTTGCACCCTCAGATTCCAGATTTTCAAATAGTTGTTCTATCCTATCAAACCACATATTAATAGAAAGCTTATTTATTGAGCTTTCAGATGATGTTTACATTTAAATACAAAAAACTTGACCCTTATGACGATTTTGTGGACCAGAGTCACATTTGTTGGTTTTGAATTCAGTGTACATCTTGAAAATATGTCAGTTGTATGTGCATATTTGTGTGTTTTGAATGTATTATATTTTCACATTCTTGTACACTTATTTTGTAAACATTTGCAGTATGACTGTTTTACATTTAAAAATATATTTGTAAAAAAATTATTCGCATATTTAAATAAACAAAATATTTATTTAAAAACAAACTAGTGTTATAGTGTATTTTTATTAATAAATAAATAAATAAATAAATAAAAACTGATATAAATGAATCTAAATAATTAACTCAACTGTTGGGTTACTTTTAACCCAACTGGATTTTAACCCAATTCATTGGGTTAAAATAACCCATAGATGGGAAGGTGCTATACCAACCCATAGTTGGGTTACTAGTTGGGTTATTTTTAACCCAACATTTTTTAGTGAGTAAGTACAAAATAATTAAGTCATCTCATTTACAGAAACTTACTTCAATAGGTGTATAATCTGCTTGATTCTTAATTTGTGCCTGCTTTGACTGACATGCAGCACAGTGCCTGACCTAAACAGAGTCATTTAGTAGAAAGAGAGTGTATATGTATATATATATATATATATATATATATATATAAAATTTTTACTTACCCAATTCCTAATATCCACAGGCATGGAAGGCCAGTAAAATCGATTACTGATGGCATCCGTTGTTTTAACAATACCACGGTGGGCACCAATTGGACTGGTGTGGAATTCTTTGAAAATCTGTTTGGCCTCTTCACTGCAGCATATCACTTTGGCTAACCCACCCTCTCCCTGTCTTCTTATATAATACAAAACTTCATCTAAAGGCAGTAAGTTTTGTTTATTAAAATCCAGTATCTTTACACACTAGAAGACTCACTGAACCAAGGTCTACGTAAAACCAAATATGCCACACTCACCCTTCATAATGAATTTCTTTGCCTTTCTCAAAAGCACATATTTTTGGTTTTTTGTGAAGTCATCAGGGATTTTCCCAGACTTTTTAAAATCACACAACAAGTGGAAAGTTTTTCTATCCATTTTTTTAGAATCCAGCTACCAAGATGTTTGGTTGATGGGCATATGCTATTCATCAGAGGCTGTTATTTATTACTATTTTAATATAATTATGTAACTCAACACCACAGCTCATTTATAGTGCTTAATAAATTGGATTAATGGAGATAGTTAATAAAATTGTTAATTACTTATTTTAATGTTTAATTATATGTTCCCCTCAGTGTGCAGGGATAATGATAATATATCATTATTTATTTTTTTATTTTTTATTTTATTTTTTTATTTTATATTGTATTATATATATATATATATATATATATATATATATATATATATATATATATATATATATATATATATATATATATATATATATAATACAATATAAAATAAAAAAATAAATAACTTGATTACAGGCTACTTTAAATAAAATAAAAACTGTTAAAGGAAAACAGGAAAATGTAAAAAAAAAAAAAAAAAAAAAAAAACATATGGGCTACCAAATAAATAGTAATACAGATAATAAATCTTGTTTGTTTATAAATAATCTGTATTCATATATATATATAATCATGTTGATAGGCTCTATTTTGTAAAACACATTTACTGCAACTGCCATAGACGTCCAAATGACGTCCAAAAAAACCCAGATCAAATGTTGAACGTCAAAATGACGTCCAAGTTGGGTAATGGATAGACGTCCAAATAGTGGACCTAGTTTGGACGTCGAATAGATGTTCAGAATTGGTCGGACCGACGGACCCAATATAGACATGATCTGCACGTCTATCCGACGTCCAATGTTTAGTGGGTTTAAATTAAAACAATGAGGAACAACAGAAATGTGTTCGATTCCTGCTGTGCTTGTTCAGTATCATTCACGTTCTAATAAAAGCACATGGAAAAATATAAGCATTTTAACCTATTATGTGAATAACATAAACAGCTGTACCTCTAAACGGGGCGTATGAACATTCGGTTTTATTACCTTATTTAAATAATTCATCAAACAAGAGCTGAAGAACAACACACTTTATTCCATTCGCTTGTTCGTAGTTCAAACGGCCACGCCCACCGAGGAACGAACCTATGAATATTCGTACTAAGCCCGCCCATTTGGAACAGTTTTTCACGGGAACTGAATATTACACAACACCGGACAAAAGCGAAAACTCAAGGCCATGTCTGAGGAAATCACCAGTAAGACCGTTATCTGTCACTCAGCAGCTCAGCGTTGCCATGGATACATGCGCGCACCCTAAGTGACGTCATTCGATCACAAGCTCATTTGATTGGCTTTTACACTTTTATTTTTGCGCTGCATAACAGTCTTAAATGCAATAACTAAAATAATAATAATAATAATTTTCCTAAATAACTTCTCTTGTCAGCTTACCAACAGCAATATTAAAAAGGTAAGAACTGATTTATTTGTCTTATCTGTGTTATTTTCCACTTTCTTCTATTCTTTCTATTCTTCATGTTTTCCTTGGCTGCATTCATCACTCTTCAGGGATTCAACCTTATTTTATTTATGTATGGGGAATACATAGGGCCTAATTGTAGCCTAGGTTCAATTACATTATTGAAGTGTATCTTGTTTTTGATGTCGAAATGCTGAAACAGACTCGTGATTTTATGACATCTTTAATTACAGAAGTTACTTTTTTCTTTTGCATAAATGAAAGTAATTTATTTTACAATTAATTAAAATATATAGTTTATACTATAGTATAATAATAATAAAAATGGAATTTTCATTCCATTATTACAGTTAAAAAAGGGATTTTGTTTTAAGGAATAATACCCTTTAAAATCCAGTATGGGTTTATTTTTATTTTTTATTTATTTGTCTTTAATTTAATGAAGTCTGAGTTGCAAGGTGTCAGGTAAAGTCCAAGCATGGGCGACTGGATTTTCAAGTGTTCTTATGGAAATGGCAGATGAGGGACGAAACAGGGATGTTCTGTCTCCTTTAAATTTGATACATTTAAAATTCACCTAAAATCGATGGAAATAAATGTGAATTTATCTCATTACATAAATGAACGAGCTAAGGTTTAAAGGTTTTTATTAACAATTAGCCTAATGTAGTCAATGCAAGCGTATTACAGGCTGTCATGATGACGAAATCAGCTCACTATATTAGACATATTAAATATATTAGATTTGTGGCATTTTAGCCTAGACATCCTTTACACAAATAAGAAAACGTGTATTAGTAAAACGAAGGACAATGGCCTATTATTTTACATAGATCCCCGAAACCACCATAAGTTGCTTCTACATACTTCCGGGTTTCCCCGGTATAGGGATTGGGGAATCACAAGGTTACGTATTTGATATGGGCGTGACTTTCGACGCTCGGATGTGGGCGGGGCTGTATCGGCGATGGGCGTGGCGTCGGCGTTAAGCTCGCGCCGCGCGACCGCGCTGTCTTGTCCCACTTTTGGTGTTTGTCAGCGCCCGTTGGGTGGCGCTAGCAAACACGTCTTCCCTGCTCTGTCGAGTCGGTCACGCAGCTCGGTCCATTGGGCCGCGCAGATGACATGTCAGCGCGGCGGGAGCACTTTAATACTGCGCTGTTTCGTCCCAATTTTGGGTTGTTTGGCTTCCCATATGTACTGCTGCTGCTCTGAAGAGCCATGTGAACCACATCCGTTACTATCTATGTTTGCCTGGGCTATCACGCAGACTGGCTTCGCACTAGTGGCCTAAGACTATGTAAGCCTTGGCTACCAGGCCGACTGGCTTAACTCTATAATGTTAATTAACAAAATGGATATACGTTGCAATACGATAGATAAGACCCCCAGCATCCACCTGTGCAAATATCATAATTTAGTAATTTGCAAACTGCTGTTCTTTTCTCCACCTCATCAGTGCCAGCGTAACAACTCGTTAATTTATGTTTGTGCAATAATGAGATGGACAAGTTAGTCGATACATGCCATTTTATGCTCTTATGCAAATGAAAGCTTTCTGGGTTACTGTTATGTTCTGTGTATTGCACTGGCCCTTTAAAAAAATTCAGTATAAGTGGATTTTGTGTTACAAAACGTCTCTTTATTTGACTTGCACTAACTACACAACAGTTACAGAGCACAAAACTCCTGAGTGGGTTGACTTGGATAAACTGAAAGAGAAGCAGAATATGAATGTTCTTTCTCAGTGAATGTTTCTTTCTCAGTTTTCTCAGTAAGGATACTCATATGGCAAGCCGTTTTAACATTTAATCTATTTCCCTTACTAGTATCTATTTACATGTTACTAGTACTTATTTTTTAGATACTAGTATCTTTTCCCTTAAGTACTAGTACTTATTTATTAGATACTAGTACTTATTCATTAGGTACTAGTACTTATTCATTAGATACTAGTACTTTTTTAAAAGATACTAGTACTTATTCATTAGACACTAGTTCTTATTTATTAGGTACTAGTACTTATTCATTAGATACTAGTACTTATTAAATAGATACTAGTACTTATTAAATAGATACTAGTACCTATTAAATAGATACTAGTACTTATTCATTAGATACTAGTACCGATTTAATAGGTACTAGTACTTATTTATTAGATACTAGTACTTATTAAATAGATACTAGTACTTATTAATTAGATACTAGTACTTATTTTAATAGTGACTAGTAACAATTCTGTTGTTACTAGTAAAAAAAAAAAAAATTTGCCATTGATTTCTATGGGATCTGTCATAGAGATATCAACTATTCAGTTTTGACTAGTATGTATTCCAGTTGTGACTAGTAGTTAATCATTAGGTACTAGTATCTATTTAATAGATACTAGTACTTATTAATTAGATACTAGTACTTATTAAATAGATACTAGTACTTATTCATTAGGTACTAGTACTTATTCATTAGATACTAGTACTTATTTATTAGATACTTGTACTTATTAATTAGATACTAGTACTTATTAAATAGATACTAGTACTTATTAATTAGATACTAGTACTTATTAATTAGATACTAGTATTTATTAAATAGATACTAGTACTTATTAATTAGATACTAGTACTTATTTGAAATGTTACTAGTAAGATTTTTTATTTTACTAGTAAAATGTTTAATTGAACTCTACTATGGCCATTCGGACTAGTCATAACATAAGACGAGTAAAAAAGCTAATCTGACTAGTAAAATAACAATTGTTACTAGTAATAATTATAAAAGATACTAGTGTCTAATAAATAAGTACTAGTAACTAATGAATAATTACTAGTATCTATTAAATAGTTACTAGTATCTAATGAATTAGTACCAGTATCTATTTAATAAGTACTAGTATCTAATGTCTGCTTGCTAGTAATATCTAAATAGATACTAGTCACTATTGCAATAACTACTAGTCTGAAATTAAAAGATGATATCAAAAACAGAATAAGTACCCTTCACTGTTTGTTTGGAGATATCTTTAACCTCATAAAGAACTAGTAAGAATTTATTTGGAGATATCTTCATTTAAACAGATCATTACATAAACATGAGTTCCTATCCACCATCCAATCAGAGTCCACATGGTAATACAATACATGAATATGCTGAATTAATTTGATTGTTAAGTAGGGCTACATGGCTTTGTATATTAGCCTACCTTGCTAACTGGTTACCATGAAAACACAAGGAAAGATGCCAAATCTTTTGCCCAGCAAAAGTATTTTGACATGTTTTTACTCCAAATTCACTTCATAACATCAGTCGAGCATTGGAAATAACTTCCTTTTGTGATCTGATATGGCTTTATTAAACAGAATGAGGCAGAAAGCATGTCACCTAATAACAGTGTTAAAGGCTATGTCGATTAGCACTGTCTTTTAAATATATATATATATATATATATATATATATATATATATATATATATATATATTATTTATTCTCAAAAATACCAGAGATGGCTTGAAGAACACAGATAAAACCATAGGTTTTATCTTAAACCATAGGTTTTATCTTTCCAAAAGGTTCTAGTATCTAATTAATAAGTACAAGTATCTAATGAATAAGTACTAGTATCTAATGAATAAGTACTAGTATCTATTTAATACGTACTAGTATCTAATAAATAAGTACTAGTATCTATTTATTAAGTACAAGTATCTAATGAATAAGTACTAGTATCTAATGAATAAGTACTAGTATCTATTTAATAAGTACTAGTATCTAATTAATAAGTACTTGTATCTAATTAATAAGTACTAGTATCTATTTAATAAGTACTAGTATCTAATTAATAAGTACTAGTAAGTACTAGTATCTAATTAATAAGTACTAGTATCTAATTAATAAGTACTAGTATCTATTTATTAAGTACAAGTATCTAATGAATAAGTACTAGTATCTAATGAATAAGTACTAGTATCTATTTAATAAGTACTAGTATCTAATTAATAAGTACTAGTATCTAATTAATAAGTACTAGTATCTATTTAATAAGTACTAGTATCTAATTAATAAGTACTAGTAAGTACTAGTATCTAATTAATAAGTACTAGTATCTAATTAATAAGTACTAGTATCTATTTATTAAGTACAAGTATCTAATAAATAAGTACTAGTATCTAATGAATAAGTACTAGTATCTAATGAATAAGTACTAGTATCTAATAAATAAGTACTAGTATCTATTTAATGAGTACTAGTATCTAATTAATAAGTACTAGTATCTATTAAATAGATACTAGTACCTAATGATTAACTACTAGTCACAACTGGAATACATACTAGTAAAAACTGAATAGTTGATATCTCAATGAGAGATCCCCATAGAAATCAATGGCAATTTTTTTAATTTGTTACTAGTATTAACTGAATAGTTACTAGTCACTATTTAAATAAGTACTAGTATCTAATGAATAAGTACTAGTACCTATTAAATAGATACTAGTATCTATTTAATAAGTACTAGTATCTAAATAATAAGTACTAGTATCTATTTAATAAGTACTAGTATCTAAAGAAAAAGTACTAGTATCTAAAGAATAAGTACTAGTATCTAATGAATAAGTACTAGTATCTAAAGAAAAAGTACTAGTATCTATTTAATAAGTACTAGTATCTAAAGAAAAAGTACTAGTATCTAAAGAATAAGTACTAGTATCTAATGAATAAGTACTAGTATCTAATGAATAAGTACTAGTATCTAAAGAATAAGTACTAGTATCTAAAGAATAAGTACTAGTATCTAAAGAATAAGTACTAGTATCTAATGAATAAGTACTAGTATCTAAAGAATAAGTACTAGTATCTAAAGAAAAAGTACTAGTATCTAAAGAATAAGTACTAGTATCTAATGAATAAGTACTAGTATCTAAAGAAAAAGTACTAGTATCTAAAGAATAAGTACTAGTATCTAATGAATAAGTACTAGTATCTAAAGAAAAAGTACTAGTATCTAATGAATAAGTACTAGTATCTTAAAAATAAGTACTAGTAACATGAAAATAGATACTAGTACGGGAAATAGATTAAATGTTAAAACGGCAACTACTAGGCTACATAAACACGGAAAGTTTAAGAGATTTCCTAGACTCACTTGTGGAGTTTGTGCGCGAGGGCGCCCTCCGGCGACAAGTATGAATGAAAAAGATATTACATTAATTGAGTACTCAAAAAGGTTAAAAAACCCTAATTTGGGTCAAAATAGCAAACATAATTAAGAACTTTAAGGTGAACATTTGCAAATCCTTACATTACATTTTTATTTTATCTTATGCACATTACAATTGATAAACAGAAGCTCAAACATTCATGCCTAATGTGAGAATCAATTATTATTGTTTTCACACACATTTCTACATCAGTTATGACTTTCATCAGGTACATTTCTGGCTTTAAAAGTTCACCTCTACCAATTAATAATGTTACAAATACAAAGTTTAAATAAACATTGTATGTTAAATGAACTGTAATTCATGTTTAGTGATGTTCTTATCAGGTGGTGGATAAGTTGTATTTACAATATGTCATTAAATGATACATTGAGTAGTAATTAGGACTGTCTGAAAATATATTTTTAATCTTAATAATTACATGATTTCCCCATTAATTAATCAAACTAGTCAAAAAATTCTAAATGCTCCAAATAAACAATGAAAAGATTAATTATTCTTCTAGACAGTGATGTTAAATAGACAACACAAAAAAGTGGCCTTTCAAAACTTTAATGTTGTATGTTTTAATTCCATTAATTTCTCTGTCTGGAATATGTCTCTAGCCTCTGCATCACATCTTGCTCTTTCACCCAAAAGTGACAATTCTCTCATCATTTACTGACCCTCATGTTGTCCAAGATGTTTACAACTTTCTTTCTTCAGATGAACACAAGCAAAGATTTTTAGTCCTTATAATGCAAGAGGACCACTTCAGAAACCACATAAAGTGAACACGACAGTCAAGATTAAAATTTTTATGAATTATTTTTTGGCCTTTTTTCTAAATAAAAAAAAAATGTTTGTCGGACGATAAGGTTTGTATTTTATGTGCCCTGTACAGAACGTTCATGTAAAAACATTCAGTCTCTGTGCTATATGCAAAAAAAAAAAAAAAACATACAGCCCTGATATAATTTTTTATTGTTTTTACTGGAGGAAAACCAGGAAAATAATAGGTAATAAAATTGGTGTCTTATCTCCTTCCTGCCACCAGAGGTCACTCGATGAACCTCTTATTCTTAAATAGCCAAATAGTGTTATGTTTTTAATGTTTCGCGGTATCAGTAGTAATAATAATAACAACCATACTTTTTTTAGTTATACTGGTAAATAAAAACAACTCCAATAAATTACCAACATTATGAAACATGCGAACTGCCATTAAACTATGACACAAAGAGGAAAATCAAAAAAAAAAAAAAAAACTAAATAGATGTCTTATCTGCATCCTGCCAATAGAGGTCACTCGTACAATGACCATTAAACATATTAGGCTATGTTTGTAAAATTACAGTGTTTGCATTATTGAAAAAAAAAAAAAAAAAAAAAAAAAAAAAACTAAATAGCTAAAACGTAATGTTTTTCTGTGCTTGTTTACAAACGATTGTTTATTTTCTATTTGGGTTTCTTCAAAAGAAAGAAAGAAAATAGGCTGTGTCACAACGACAGTAGGCTAAGTGCGCCTACACTCAAAAGCAAGCTGATGCAGCTGTCACTGCAACTCGACGCAATGCAAGCTAATTGCAAGCTGATTTTCTTATAAAGGTTGCGCTGAAAAAATCGCTGAAAAAATCGCTAAAAGCACACAATAACTTGTAAATATTTGTGGCTTGAAACAGCTGGAAAATTGAAAGTGTGCTGCAGTTCTATGGATGTTTTGCTATTCAGGTAGGGTTACTGAATTGCAAACTATTAAAACTTTTTCTCAGTTCAATATATGTATACGTAAAAACCAGACGAAAACAGTAAGAGGACAGGGGCATTTCGTTTTCATAGGGGGCACACTTATGAGCAGCTATAAAATTATAGTACAAATTTATATACGAATTATAAAATAAACAAATTATAATGTTATTCGTTATAAACAACTTATAAAGGAGTAACCAGAACGAATTTATTAAAGAAACACAATTTATAATGGCAAAAAAAAAAAAAAAAAAAAAAATAATAATAATAATAATAATAAATAAAATACAAGTTATAAAATCAATCACAAATTATAATGACATTCGTTATAAGTTCATATAAAAAGTCCGATACAAATAAAAATCTTGCCAAAACGAATTTAAAGAGAGAACTAAAACGCAGCCATATACATCTTTCATTCGGCACTAATACAAATATTTCTCACAAGAGGCTCCGGCGCGATCAGTTACAGTAGCGGAATAGGATCATTTTTGTATACAATAGCCTAAATCATGAGCTTCAGAGCGTGCAGATGAAACGCGACTGGTTATCTTGTTTTTGGAGCCTGCTGTTTAGGAAGGCATATCTGGGAGTTAATTGTAACAAAGCACTTTGGCAAGACTTTACTCAAAACTAGGATTTTAGTTGCTGTGCAAAGAGAGCAGACCGTTGGTTGGTCCAGTTATGCTGTCTCATTGCAAAGTCACATGTAGTTTTAATGCGCATTACAGTTTTTTTTACAATCGTTTTTGCACTAATAACTGAACCTTAATGTCATTTTTCAAAACTCTAGACAAACTCAATACAGTCATTATTTATAACACAAGCTGTCTAGTGTTCAAAACTTTGCATATTGAATTCATTTCTTTAAAGAAGCCTTGCATTTGCAGAAGCATTGTTTTAAAAAACTAATTTACTATGAAATATCATAGGAAAATTACTTGAGATCACCCATACACAAGTTACCCCATAGTTTCACTGTGTATTTGCTAGTACAATCATTAAATATAGTTGTACAAAATATATGATTCAGGTTTCGTTTTTTTTTTTTTCCTGTAGACTAGAGAAAATAGTACAGACACAGTAGTATCATTGAAATACTGTAATGGGGAATTTATTGATGAAATAAATCATCACAGCCACTACATCACAATGGCTGTTTTCATTTGCTAAACATCTTGGAAAGAATCTTCTGGCATGGCGAATCCAGGCCTGACACTGATCTGCTGTGATGTAATTGCATGCATCGTCCATGGCCTGGAGAAGGGTGACTTGTTTGTGAGGGTGCCTATCATAGACCTCCTCCTAAAAACTCCTCAAATGGATTAAGGAAAGGGGAGTATGGAGGTAAATACAGGGTGAAAAATTGTGGATGGGCTGGAAAACATGCTTGCACCATACAAGCATGATGAAACTGAACTTTATCCCAAACTATTACGTAGGTCACACCATCAGCTCTACAGACCTGATTTAGATCATCAACAAAGGCTGAGGAGAACTTACGTAATGTACAGTAATGTTGAATAAGAAAATGTGTTCTGTAAAAGAGGTACATGGGACCACAGAAGCCATATTTGATAAAGAATGAAATATGACATCCATAGATAATGTAGTCCATCTGGGTCATATTCTGTGGTAATTTGTGTCAATTGATCTATCCTGATGCTGTCATAATCTAAACATGGACTCAGTTGTTCATCAGTTTCCATAAAAGCTATATGCTTCAAGAGTAATGAAACAGACAGTGGCGGTTCTACATTGAATTGCTCCCTGGGCGAGACCTTCTTGGGGGGGTGTTCGTGTAGCCCCTCTCACTCAGTCATACGCGCACCCGCTCCGAGCGGGTCTCGAACCCAGATCTCCGGCATGGGAGGCGGATGCACTAACAAATAGGATAAAGGCTGCAATCTGTAACGTTGGTGGCTAGTGCTCTCTTGAGATCGGGGAGTGAGGTTTACCTGCACTGTTCGCGATCGCAATATCACGCACTGGGGAGGCAATTGTTTCGTGATCGCAATACTACTTTCCGGGGGGGAGGGGGGTCGCGATGCAAAAAACAAAAAACAAAAAAAAAAAAGTTTACGTACAGCCCTGATATAATTTTTTATTGTTTTTACTGGAGGAAAACCAGGAAAATAATAGGTAATAAAATTGGTGTCTTATCTCCTTCCTGCCACCAGAGGTCACTCGATGAACCTCTTATTCTTAAATAGCCAAATAGTGTTATGTTTTTAATGTTTCGCGGTATCAGTAGTAATAATAATAACAACCATACTTTTTTTTTAGTTATACTGGTAAATAAAAACAACTCCAATGAATTACCAACATTATGAAACATGCGAACTGTCATTGAACTATGACAAAAAAACTAAATAGATGTCTTATCTGCATCCTGCCAATAGAGGTCACTCGTACAATGACCAACAAACATATTAGGCATCAGCTGTGCACTTCCAATGTTTCCCTGGTTTATCGATCGTTCAACATATTTGCATTTTCTACATATTTGTTCAAGTACTTCTGCCATTTTCACAATCTGTCTTTCCCTTCTTCTTTCCGTCTTCTTATTTCCGTTTCCCGTGTAATCTCTTTCCCATATATGTTCCTGGTTCATTAATATTCAACATACGATTAGCATACTGGGCTGAAATGCAAATTTAAAAAGTACTAGTATCTATTAAGTTCAGGATATCTCTGGTCTAAAAAGGTACTAGTAACTAAAAAATAGGAACTAGTTCTATTTTTGCCATACAAGAAAAGTATAATTGAATACTAGTCACTATTAGAATACCTACTAGTATCTAATAAATAAGTACTAGTATCTAATGAATAAGTACTAGTAACTTTACAAAAGACACTAGTACCTAAAGAATAAGTACTAGTATCTAATGAATAAGTACTAGTATCTAATGAATAAGTACTAGTATCTAATGAATAAGTACTAGTACTTAAAGGAAAAGATACTAGTATCTAAAAAATAAGTACTAGTAACATGAAAATAGATACTAGTACGGGAAATAGATTAAATGTTAAAACGGCTTGCCATAATACTCACATGTATTCATCAAACTTCTGAACTTAAGGCTTGTTATTTTTTTATTTCAAACATAGACTGTAAAAATGATAGATGATTCATCTCCACTTCCTTCTAGTGTAGGCAGCTTAGAGTCTCAAGTTTTTGTTTATATAAGGAGAGTGGGCTTTGACTTATACTGCAGCCAGCCACTAGGACGTGATCAAAATGTTTTGTTTCACAATTCAGGACATGTGCGGCACACCGGATTACAATCAATAGTCAAAATGCAACATTAACTTAATTCATTTACTGAAAATATGAACAACAAATTCATACAATCATACAATACATTAGATTCTGAGTTTGATCAAGGACACAATGCTGATATTTGCAGAAAAATTAACTTTCAACATGAACTTTAAACAAAGCCAAGCATCTTTGTGGACAGCAGAATTCTAAATACACAGTTTACAGTTGACAAAGCGAGTAAGGATTGCTGCATAAATAAGATGTATATACTAGAGGTGTGACGCTTCACTTGCCTCATGATTAGATCATAATTTTATTATACATCTCACACTTTACACTGCCACCCCCAGCACGTTCACAGCCAGAGCAGCAGATTTAGTTTCACTGCCACCCTCTGATGTGCTCACAGTCTGAACAGCGGGTGTCGTTTCACCGCCACCCCCCGGCGCGTTCACAGTCTGTGCAGCGGGTGTTGTTGCACTGCAACTCTCTGGCGCATTCACATCCTGAGCAGCGGGTGTTGTTGCACTGCCACTCTCCGGTGCGTTCCCATCCTGAGCAGCGGGTGTTGTTCCACTGACATTCTCCGGCGCGTTCCCATCCTGAGCAGCGGATGTTGTTCCACTGCCATTCTCCGGTGCGTTCCCATCCTGAGCAGCGGGTGTTGTTCCACTGACATTCTCCGGCGCGTTCCCATCCTGAGCAGCGGGTGTTGTTCCACTGACATTCTCTGGCGCGTTCCCATCCTGAGCAGCGGGTGTTGTTCCACTGACATTCTCTGGCGCGTTCCCATCCTGAGCAGCGGGTGTTGTTCCACTGACATTCTCCGGCGCGTTCCCATCCTGAGCAGCGGGTGTTGTTCCACTGACATTCTCCGGCGCGTTCCCATCCTGAGCAGCGGGTGTTGTTCCACTGACATTCTCTGGCGCGTTCACATCCTGAGCAGCGGGTGTTGTTCCACTGCCATTCTCCGGCGCGTTCACATTCTGAGCAGCGGGTGTTGTTCCACTGACATTCTCTGGCGCGTTCACATTCTGAGCAGCGGATGTTGTTCCACTGCCATTGTCCGGCGCGTTCACATTCTGAGCAGCGGGTGTTGTTCCACTGCCATTCTCTGGCGCGTTCACAGTCTGTGCAGCGGGTGTTGTTCCACTGCCACTCTCCGGCGCGTTCACATTCTGAGCAGCGGATGTTGTTCCACTGACATTCTCTGGCGCGTTCACATTCTGAGCAGCGGATGTTGTTCCACTGCCATTCTCCGGCGCGTTCACATTCTGAGCAGCGGGTGTTGTTCCACTGCCATTCTCTGGCGCGTTCACAGTCTGAGCAGCGGATGTTGTTCCACTGACATTCTCTGGCGCGTTCACATCCTGAGCAGCGGGTGTTGTTGCACTGCCACTCTCCGGTGCGTTCCCATCCTGAGCAGCGGATGTTGTTCCACTGACATTCTCTGGCGCGTTCCCATCCTGAGCAGCGGATGTTGTTCCACTGACATTCTCTGGCGCGTTCACATCCTGAGCAGCGGGTGTTGTTGCACTGCCACTCTCCGGTGCGTTCCCATCCTGAGCAGCGGGTGTTGTTCCACTGACATTCTCCGGCGCGTTCCCATCCTGAGCAGCGGATGTTGTTCCACTGACATTCTCCGGCGCGTTCCCATCCTGAGCAGCGGATGTTGTTCCACTGACATTCTCTGGCGCGTTCACATCCTGAGCAGCGGGTGTTGTTCCACTGCCATTCTCCGGCGCGTTCACATTCTGAGCAGCGGGTGTTGTTCCACTGACATTCTCTGGCGCGTTCACATTCTGAGCAGCGGATGTTGTTCCACTGACATTCTCCGGCGCGTTCCCATCCTGAGCAGCGGATGTTGTTCCACTGACATTCTCTGGCGCGTTCACATCCTGAGCAGCGGGTGTTGTTCCACTGCCATTCTCCGGCGCGTTCACATTCTGAGCAGCGGGTGTTGTTCCACTGCCATTCTCTGGCGCGTTCACAGTCTGTGCAGCGGGTGTTGTTCCACTGCCACTCTCCGGCGCGTTCACATTCTGAGCAGCGGGTGTTGTTCCACTAACATTCTCCGGCACGTTCACATCCTGAGCAGCGGGTGTTGTTTCACTGCCATTCTCTGGCGCATTCACATCCTGAGCAGTGGGTGTTGTTCCACTGACATTCTCCGGCACGTTCCCATCCTGAGCAGCGGGTGTTGTTCCACTGACATTCTCCGGCGCGTTCCCATCCTGAGCAGCGGATGTTGTTGCACTGCCACTCTCCGGTGCGTTCCCATCCTGAGCAGCGGATGTTGTTCCACTGCCATTCTCCGGCGCGTTCACATTCTGAGCAGCGGGTGTTGTTCCACTGCCATTCTCTGGCGCGTTCACATTCTGAGCAGCGGGTGTTGTTCCACTAACATTCTCCGGCACGTTCCCATCCTGAGCAGCGGGTGTTGTTCCACTGACATTCTCCGGCGCGTTCCCATCCTGAGCAGCGGGTGTTGTTCCACTGACATTCTCTGGCGCGTTCCCATCCTGAGCAGCGGGTGTTGTTCCACTGCCATTCTCCGGCGCGTTCACATTCTGAGCAGCGGGTGTTGTTCCACTGCCATTCTCCGGCGCGTTCACAGTCTGTGCAGCGGGTGTTGTTCCACTGCCACTCTCCGGCGCGTTCACATTCTGAGCAGCGGGTGTTGTTCCACTAACATTCTCCGGCACGTTCCCATCCTGAGCAGCGGGTGTTGTTCCACTGACATTCTCTGGCGCGTTCACATCCTGAGCAGCGGGTGTTGTTCCACTGCCACTCTCTGGCACGTTCACATCCTGAGCAGCGGGTGTTGTTTCACTGCCATTCTCTGGCGCATTCACATCCTGAGCAGTGGGTGTTGTTTCACTGCCCTCTTGTGGGCTCTCAGTCTGATCATCGGATGTCTTTTTAAGGAGACCTTGTTTTACACCATTTTCCTGAAAGAAAAAGAGATTCACAGAGGCTAATAAAAATGATTATGGAAAAATAAAAAATAATAATAATAATAATTTAAAAAATAAATAAAATATATAAACAGATGATTCAGTTTAGCACAAGAACAAATGTTTTTTCTCTGATGCTTGCTTGATGGAAAGATCTTAATGAAAAGATCTCACATTAATTTCAAATACATATTGTATCACCTAATGCCCCAGTATACTCCTTATTCACTTCTAGATGATAAACTCACTTCTTCAAAATAAACTGTAAGATGTGAAATTATTTCCTCATGAATTCAAAATCCAGGAACCCAGACAAAAACAGATGCCATGCAACAAAACAATAAAACTAATCTGGAGAAGAGATCTTCAAAGAGGGCAAACACCACCACCCCTATTGCTCATTTACAACCTCCTTCCTCCCTCTCCCTTCCTGCATCTCACACTCTTCCCCCAAAAGGTTCCACTGAAAGTCACTAAGAATGTCCATATACTACATGTGTTACATTTTGTGAATATGTTGAAGTTTTCCTTTTCATGTGTGGTATCATTCTAAAGGTCTTAGTGCGATTGGTAAAATGGTCTCAATTTCACAGAAGTCACTTATATTATGAGAAAGACTGAACACTTTTGTAGAATTGTGTTTTGCTGCTGAGGGGTGTGTTTTCCCCTTAGGGTCGGGTAAGAATCTCCAGGCAGGTGTGACCCAGGGTCACGAGATCTCCTGACGAACCAAAAGGTCTTTATGTTTTTACAACTGATTGGAAGATTTGTTTGTTTTTGGTCTGGTATATAAGCGAAGTGACAAAGCATTACGGGGGGATTCTGTATTCAGAAGAACCCCACACTGTGTGTGAGAGTCTCTGGAGCTTTGGCTCTAAATCTCTCACACGCTGCTGTGTATCTCTAGGCGGTCAGGTATGCATCTCTCACTCTTAGATTTATCTTTGAGTAAATGATGTTATGTATTTATTTGAATTGGAACTAAATTTAATTCTGAATTGGACTTTCATTGTTTAATTGTGTAATTGGCGTGATACATCTTACCTGACAAATAAATTGTTATATTTAATTCAGTCTGATCTCTTCTGAAATCATTATTTCTAGTAGATTAAAGTGTAGTCTGATATTTTTCACAAAGTCTGCGTCCAGGATGGTCACACCGAAGTACCAATGGTTGGACCATGGGGAACACCATTAAGGGCTTCCGTTTTCTGACTGTCACTGGCTTAACACGTTGTAGTTCTCGTGATTATAGAAAAATACATTTTATGGTGAGGACTGCAGGGTGCAGTCTGCATAAAATGTATCATAACCACCCCTCAACCTCTGAGTAAGTCCAGAACTGGCGAGTTTGTGCCATGCGTTCACTGTTGGCCAAGTGAATTGCAAAGCGATATTAGGTCCTTAATAAACGAATAATTGAAAGGAGGGGATTTACAGAATAATCAAGTATCTGAAGTAATACACATTGATATTTGTGGTCAGCCTAAATTAGAGTAAACACCTAAATTCTAACGATCATATGAAATTGGAGTCAGATTAAATATGGAGCTAGATTAAAAGTGAAACTAAATCCTGATAAATTAAGCGAATTTTGCAGATGCGCTGTGAAAAGACCGAACACGCATTAAACCTTCAACCAGACAACTGGACTCCGCATTTGGGCCAGTGGATGGATCCTTACAGTTGGTGACGTTCCCTAGTGATCTCCCAGTCTTAGGCGAGGGTTTTTTCAGCGCAATATTCAACTGTGCTCCGGAAAGAGGTTTGAGCTTCTCCTTCCCTTTCTTCAGCTGCTGCGGTAAGTCATTTCTTATTTGCCTTTTTAGAAATGTTGAGGGAAAGCTTAGACGCACCCAATATAGACATATTTTGTAGAATGAGTCGGAATACTCATAAATGTAGACCGGAGACCGTAGAAATCCGGTGGGGCTTAAGAATTAGACGAAATCACATGAACTGACAAGGACATGATAGCGGCAGAGCAGATGAAGAATGAAGTCTCTTGAATCAACATCCAACTCTCGTAAGAAATGAAAAATTAAAATTAGAATAAAATCATCCAAATTTTATTCCGGTACTCAACAGAGGGCTGAAAATTAAAATCTAAATTCCGGTATTAACAGTTTTCCTTTTGCTATTGTTCAATGGCTTCATAACAGTAACTTTGTAACATTAGAAAAGCAAACAGTTATGTTTAAGGAATTTAAGGAAATTTGTGATTGGATTGACTCGAAAGATTATCAAATTCTCACTAGAATCTTTTTGTATCTAAAAGTGAAGTTGGGCAAGACAGTGCAATGTATTTAAAAATTAGAGAATTTCAAAAGAAACTCTAATCGGGGGAAATGTGTCTCAGTCCCAGAGAATTACTGCTGCTAGGCAGAAATCTCGGTGACTGTTAAAAGAAGAGACACTAGAAATGCAAAATCTGAAATTGGAATGCACATGAGGGCAATTGTGATGTCGCTGAGAGGCTTGTAACCAGGCCTGGGGGTAAACTCATTCAGAGGACATCCACAAATTCAGTCTTAATAAATATAGCGTATGGCTTGGGTTTTATTTTTAGACTTCACAAAATTACTACACTATTGTATGATTTTAAGTCTTTGTCTTTAAGCAGACAGACAAGCCATAAAAGACCATAAAACTATGTGTGTGCTCTGCATTTGCTCTGGGTTTGCCCAACCCCCAAACTTCCTAATACTCGAATAGATTCTGAAAAGATGCACTTAGTAACACCTTAGCCCATAAACAAAAGAATCTGGTCCAATTCCAGATTGTAGTCGCAACAATCGGCAACACTTCACACTGGGGTGTCATTTGTTGATATTGAATAGTGTATTGGCTAACGTGGATAGGCAATGAACAACACACTTCATACTTCATGGTAGGTAATGAGAATACAGTTGTTCATTGTTTGCTCATGGTGGTCCGCGGTGCGCTGACCAATGTTAACAAATGTGATTTTAATAACGCATTAGTGAATGCTGAAATTGGCATGAACTGGAATTAATAAATGCTGTAGAAGTATTGTACATTCTTGTTTCATGTTAATATAATTAACTAATGAAAATTTTCGAACTGAGCTATGATTCGACCCATGCTTTCAGTATGTGCTTGCGGGGCATTGGATGTTCACAGCAACAAAGTCTACAACTAAATTCCAGTTTGGTTGTTGCTGTGCGCATGATGAACATGCTAGGACTGCTGTAGTCACAGGGCCAAATCGAGGGTGTATCTTAAAAAAGATTAGTGAGATGATAATCAGTTGATCTGAACAAGTTGCCCGGAGGCCCTCCAGAGACCAGTAATAAAAGTATTTTAATTTATGTTATTTTTTTTTATGTAATATACATTATATTATAACAACCTTATAATATATTATAGTACAATGGCCAATAATGGTTTTTAATCTCATGATTATTCAGCATTGCTTTAGAAGAGGAAGAAAGAGTTTAGTAAGAGGAATGATCAGAATGTAGAAAGAAGGTATATACTGCATGTGGAAGAAGTTGGAAGCATTACTAGTGCTGGGAAAGAGATCAGCAGAAGGTAGTTAGAAGCAAGAACCATTAAGAAAGGAAAATGAAAGGAAGAATGATCAAACTAATAAGAAAGAACGTCTTTATCTTCTATTCTGTGCAAAAATCTTCAATGAGAAAAGCTAACATGCCCACAATTTACCAACTAAAATAATCAATCTGATGATAATATCTCGAATAGGCCAGGTCTATCTGTAGGAGCCGATGATCTTCCCGTGAAGCTACATACACATACACAGCTACATTAACTCTCGCAATGCCAATGTGAGATCATAAAATAATAAACTCTTTGTATCAATTTCATAGTCTCAGTGTGGTTGGCAGTAATATCTCAGTCCCATACTAGTAGCACAGACCAGAAATAAAGATCTGAAACTTAAGGAAAACTCTGTCCTCCTGATATGGGTAGTGTCGCTGAAGAAGTCTGTACCACATGCTGTCATTGTTATTTTGAATATGCCTGGCTGAATTTTATGATTGTAATGTTCTGATCTGGGTACTTAAAAAGGATTGGCGAAAACATTTAAGGAAGCATCTGTAACCAGAACTTCCCGCACAATTGTCGTGTGTCTCTCTATTTGCCAGGTATGCTGACTCTTTGTTAAGACATCATCAAAATAAGTGGATTGATGTCTTGCACACTGTTCTAATTGTGTTGCGAGCCACTCCATCAAAAGCCACAGGCGTCAGCCCATATGAGCTTATGAATGGAAGAGTGATGAAGTTACCTATCGACCCAGAGATTTCCCCTGCAGACTTAGACCTCTTATGCTCACAACACAGCAGACAGTGTTAATGCAACTGCAAGAGAGATTAAAAGTGTTGCATGCACATGCAACCTTAAAAACAACAACAATCCGACTTAATGAATGATGCACAGTTATTATTTTATTTTCCGGTTTTGAATTCTATGCTGATCAGTAATGTAACTAAAATGTGATGTTTTCCTATAAAGGTTGTATTTCTTTTTGATTAAGTGAATGTACTTTTGATTGAACTTCCATTGCTATTTCTAAATATGCCTAGCATAAATAAATGTGAACTTTGACTTATTCTGGACTTCTTGGAAATGATTTTCTAGTAGGTTATTGTGTAGGGTGCTTTCCTCAAGACTGCGCCAGGGCAGCCCACGCCGGAAGTACCGACTGGTGAGCCATGGGGACATCACTAGGGCTCCGGATGTTGAGCTGTCACGGGCTTAACACGATGTAGCTCTCGCGATTATGGGGGAAATATATACTTTCTGTTGAGAGCACGCAGGCGCGGCCCACTTTAAGATATGATAATCGCTCTGCATCCTCTGAGTAAGTCAGAAACTGGCGAGCTTGTGTCGACGAATTCGCCACGGCCGGGGTGTAAATCGAAAGCGGCACCAGTCCCTAACGAACGAAATATTGAGACTACGGGATTTCCAGAATATTCAAATGTCTAAATTATTATACAGAAAATTAGCCGCGATCAGCAAATTATAGAATACAAACCAGAATTAACAAATTATTCATGGAGTCAGATTTTTGTTTGGAAACTAAATTTTAATATTTCAAGGTAATTTTTACAGAAGTGCCGTAAAAGACCTACAGGCAAGAAACCTTCAGCTGAACCGCTAGGCTTGCTGTAGTGGGAGCAGCCTTACATATCCAAGGCCATAAGAGAATGTGAATTTGATTTTGTTTACATGCAACCCAGTAACAAGGGAAGGTGCAAGTTTTGTTTTTCCTTGCAACAAAACCATAAACAGTGGTGCAAGTGTTAGAAAACGGAACTGGCCCTCTCTGGGGGTGCTAACTCAGAATCTGATCAGAGAGCTCATTTTTACTTTTGACATGTGATCAAAGTTGTGTGTAATGTTAACATCAAGCAGAGATCCACAAGTCTTTACAGACTGCAGAGATGGACATGATCAGATCTGACCATTGTTTATTTTCAGCCTTTATTTGCTAAAGCATGATCATGATCATGATACATGTATTTGTAAACCAAAACAAGTTTTGCTCTTGATGGTTTGGAATCCCAGATTACACCCATCTCCAACAGCTGTGTGGCTATGCCCACCAGTTTTAAGGCAATTTGAAAAAAAGGCTAAAAATTAAACTGTCTTCCTCTCTGTCTGTTTTTCCTTTTAGGCTAACTGCTGCCATCTCTGAGGGACAAATTCCACAAGGATGTTTAGTCCCACCTACACCAACTTACACACACAACAAGGAGATGGGTGGAGAGATACTTCAAGGGGTCATTCACACCTCATAGCACTGCAAGTACTTACATGACCTCCCAGTGCAGCACTGGAACTAAATTACACAACACAGATTATGGTAGACGAGGCATCACCCATCTCCTATACATAAACATACATACATACACAACACATTTTTACTACTGTGACCACAACATCCATACCTGGCATTCATAAGAATATCCAGGTCTAAATTGCCCACAGTATTCAAATCTATTATGCATAATGTACTTCATACATAAGTCAAAAAAAAATATATATTTTTATAGTTTCAGTTCAATTATAGCAAGCATTGCTGCAATTTTAAGGTCTTGAGAAATGGTATGGTCTTGTCAACTTATTGTATGCAAGCACTGTAACATGCATAGGACTTGCACGAGCTACAGTCACACATCAATTAATTCAAATTCTAACTACAAACTCTAAATTGAGACCTATTCAGCAATGCAACCGGTCTCTTAGGACAAACATTTATGTCCAACCATTGGCATTGTTGCAAACTAGGGGGCCCACTAGTTTACAGCATATGTCTAATGATAATACAATTTTATCTAAATAGATAAAGAGATCAATCAAGTACAAGAATTCCAATCAAACTGCATTATCAAGTGTGACTATAGCCTGCATATCAAATGCACAGAGGATGATTGGGAAAAAAATTGCTCAACAGATCTGAAATCTCTGTTCTTGTGAATTTCATTCTCTAATTGACTTGACTAAAAACCTTAGATCTGCATTAATGATGTGCAATTAAAACAATTAATATAGCCAATTTTATGACGGTGTTTATGAAATTGTGTTTTTCTGTGTTAATTATATGATATATTGTAATTATGCATACCATGGTAAACATACCAGTTATATTGATTTTGCTACTTCCCTTTTATTCATCCAGACCAAGTATCTAAATCCAATTTACTTTGCATATTAGTAGTAAATAATCTGGCAACCAAATGAAACCTGTTCACTAAATATTTGACTCTGAAAAAATGGAGACCTTATTTACCACTCGCACCTTTGACATTAATGTTTTATTTATCTCATAACACTCTACCTATCCAATAACATTACCTATGTCATCAGTGTTCGGTTATTACATGGTCACTCAAGGGTTGTATAGATGTTTCACACGCATCGAAGCATTGTCAGTGAAATAATTCCTTCAACTATGGAAATTTGACAAATTCTGTGAAATACACCTTCGACCTGAAGGTGACTGAAGACTTCTTCAGGTCAGATAAACATCCTGGGGAGGATGGCACTTGATGTAGATGCTTCCCCAGAATGCAAGGACACTTTCAGCTCATGCTTGATCGACTCAACGGGCATGATACAACAAGTAATCCTACAGACTGACTGCCACCACGTCACCATGTGAATTCTGCAGTGCTTTCATCAATGTGTCTTAATGTTGTTATTTTAGGTGATCACCATGCTCCTGCACTCATCAACTAATGCTACCTGCCCTGCAAAGACTTTGACGGTAGACATAATTCGGAAATCATCAAATTGTGACCCCTTAGGGACTGCTTGGGATTTGCCCCAAGGGGTCAGGGAAGGACTGTAAGATGTGAAATTATTTCCTCATGAATTCAAAATCCAGGAACCCAGACAAAAACAGATGCCATGCAACAAAACAATAAAACTAATCTGGAGAAGAGATCTTCAAAGAGGGCAAACACCACCACCCCTATTGCTCATTTACAACCTCCTTCCTCCCTCTCCCTTCCTGCATCTCACACTCTTCCCCCAAAAGGTTCCACTGAAAGTCACTAAGAATGTCCATATACTACATGTTACATTTTGTGAATATGTTGAAGTTTTCCTTTTCATGTGTGGTATCATTCTAAAGGTCTTAGTGCGATTGGTAAAATGGTCTCAATTTCACAGAAGTCACTTATATTATGAGAAAGACTGAACACTTTTGTAGAATTGTGTTTTGCTGCTGAGGGGTGTGTTTTCCCCTTAGGGTCGGGTAAGAATCTCCAGGCAGGTGTGACCCAGGGTCACGAGATCTCCTGACGAACCAAAAGGTCTTTATGTTTTTACAACTGATTGGAAGATTTGTTTGTTTTTGGTCTGGTATATAAGCGAAGTGACAAAGCATTACGGGGGGATTCTGTATTCAGAAGAACCCCACACTGTGTGTGAGAGTCTCTGGAGCTTTGGCTCTAAATCTCTCACACGCTGCTGTGTATCTCTAGGCGGTCAGGTATGCATCTCTCACTCTTAGATTTATCTTTGAGTAAATGATGTTATGTATTTATTTGAATTGGAACTAAATTTAATTCTGAATTGGACTTTCATTGTTTAATTGTGTAATTGGCGTGATACATCTTACCTGACAAATAAATTGTTATATTTAATTCAGTCTGATCTCTTCTGAAATCATTATTTCTAGTAGATTAAAGTGTAGTCTGATATTTTTCACAAAGTCTGCGTCCAGGATGGTCACACCGAAGTACCAATGGTTGGACCATGGGGAACACCATTAAGGGCTTCCGTTTTCTGACTGTCACTGGCTTAACACGTTGTAGTTCTCGTGATTATAGAAAAATACATTTTATGGTGAGGACTGCAGGGTGCAGTCTGCATAAAATGTATCATAACCACCCCTCAACCTCTGAGTAAGTCCAGAACTGGCGAGTTTGTGCCATGCGTTCACTGTTGGCCAAGTGAATTGCAAAGCGATATTAGGTCCTTAATAAACGAATAATTGAAAGGAGGGGATTTACAGAATAATCAAGTATCTGAAGTAATACACATTGATATTTGTGGTCAGCCTAAATTAGAGTAAACACCTAAATTCTAACGATCATATGAAATTGGAGTCAGATTAAATATGGAGCTAGATTAAAAGTGAAACTAAATCCTGATAAATTAAGCGAATTTTGCAGATGCGCTGTGAAAAGACCGAACACGCATTAAACCTTCAACCAGACAACTGGACTCCGCATTTGGGCCAGTGGATGGATCCTTACAAAACACAACAAACAGTGCTGACAAACCAGCAGTTAAGAAAGTATCTTATCATAGTGATGTAGATATGTTTGCACAAGCTGCAATTCGACACTCCAGTCATGTCACATTTATTTATATATAATTTATACAATAGCGACTTAAAGCAAGCATCTTTACAGCATTAAACATACAAAACAGTGTCAGGGACACCTTCAGTTAACATCAGAATAACATCTTCAGTTTCTATAAAGCAGCTCTCCAGAGTATTGAGTGTTTTACTCATGGATGTCTGATTTTGAGGGACTGAACAGTATAAATGAACTGGAGAAGATTTCCAAGTCAAAGAAGGTGGAGCCCTACAGCAGGGGTGCCCAACCCTGTTCCTGGAGACTACTTTCCTGCAGAGTTCAGCTCCAACCATGATCAAACACACCTTAACCAACTAATTAGGATGTGAGGGAGCACTTGATAATTTGATCAAGGCTGGAACTAAACTCTGCAGGAAGGTAGATCTCCAGGAACAGGGTTGGAGCAAAGCAAGCTGTATCAAACTCCCAAAAAAAAAAAAAAAATCCAACAAAGTGTCATGCTGCAGGCAGGAACAGACAGACGAAGACGAGATATAAACAAAATACATTTAATAATCCAAAACGAAGCTCAGGAACAGGAACACAGGGAAGTAACATTTAACGTCCAACAAACCAAGAGGGAAAACACACGCTTTATATACACTGACTGATTACAAACACAGGTGTAGGAAATGAGGAATGAACCAAAACACACAGAGCAGCAGGGGGAAAAGGTGGGAGAAACCAACTCAAAAGTCCGGGGGTGTGACACAAAGGAACTTTGTTTTGGTCTAATCTGGTTTTGGTTTAAAATGATATCACACCAGTTTTTTTTTTTTTTTTTTTTTTTTTTTTTATGTTGCTTTAAGTATATTGGGGCTTTAACAGTTCTCAAAGAAGTTAATTTATTGTCAATTCATAGGTTTTTACGGACAGATTCTATGTACATAGTACCTTACCTCGTCAGTCGGCTGCATTTTTCCTAATAACAAAAAAATAAATAAAATAATAAATAAATAAATAAATAGATAGTTACTTTGGTCAATTAGAATAAAAATACATACTCTAACATATTTCTGAAGATTTTTTTCTTTTTTTATACTTGAGTGAATACTTGCCATTTTGGCTTAATCTCCTGTGGTGACAGTAAATCACACCAGCAGCTACAACCAGCAGAACAGCAACAACAACAACAGCAACAGCAGCAGCAGTTGAATCTGAAACAGCTAAAGACAGACAGTCATTATCAGGGGCATCATTATGGTTTCTGGGCCCCCTGAACAGGCCCCCTGTGTCTGATCTCAGTTATATTGTAATATTGAGTAAAAACTCACTTCTTCAAACAGGCCACAATGAAAATGTTTAACTGGTCAATTTAAATCTATCAGTTTTATAAAACTGTTCATGTGAAAAGCACTAAATGACTAAAATGACACTCACCAGTGACAGTAACAACGAATGTCTTTATGATGTCGAACCTGCTGCTGTTGATCTGTAGTTTATAAAGTCCAGAGTCTGTGGTTCTGGTGTTTGTGATGGTCAGAGATCCAGTCTGATCCAGCTTCAGTCTGTCTCTGAATCTCCCATCACACTGTTCATCTGTACAGATCTCACTCTGATCTCCAGTGAGTACAATGATGAGAGCGTCATTAAAATACCACATCTTTAAATCATTTGTTTTTACTACATCAGAATCTAAAGTGACAGATTCTCCTTCCTTAACTGACTTTCTCTTCATTTTATCTCGTTCAGCAGCAACACCTGAAACATAAATCAACAGCTGTTGGAAGATCTTCCGGGGGAAAACATCACATAAGATTAAAGAAATGTGGATATGAAAGTAATAAAACAAGACCTTTTGACTTTCTGTGCTATTAACATGTTTTAAACATTTTATACTTCGCACTTTGGATTCCTAGTTGAAGAAGATGAGTCATAAGAGATGAGTTTTATTAGATGATTAGTATAAAACTGATAAAACTAATAATCAATGAAAAAAAAATGTTGGAGATCATAGTGAACTAAATTTATATTTAAGTCTATACATTCCACTTTAACATGAAATCATGTAAATATACAGGTAAGAAGAAAAATCACCTCTAAATTTCACAGCAAAATAATAACTAATAACACATTAATGATGTGATTTGAGTTTTTAAACATGACTCACCATGTACAATAACACTGAAGCTGTTTTCACTGTCAATGTTGCTGCTGCTTATCAGTAGTTTATAAACTCCAGAGTGTTTGTTTGTGATGTTTGTGATGGTCAGAGATCCAGTCTGATGATCCAGCTTCAGTCTTCCACTGAATCTCTCAGTACCTTCATTACACTGAACATCTGTACAGATCTTACTGAGATCTCCAGTGATTTGAGCGATGCGAGTGTCATTGAAATACCATCTAATTCTGTCTTGTTGGTTTGTTTTAACACCAGTGTGTAAAGTGACTGAATCTCCCTCCATCAATAACACTCTGTCTATATCAACACCAGATGCACCTGAAGAAGAAATTAATCAGAATTTTTAATCAATTCACCATTTCATCCAAATGAATGCAGACTCTATTAAATAAAACTGTTCTGTTTCTCTGCATTAATGGCAACATCATTAGGTGCATTTGAGATGTCACTTTGTCTTTATGAGAGTACTATAATAACACACAAAAGAACCAGTTCAGAAGTTTACATATCCCTGATTCTTAATTTCGTTTAAATGATCAAAACTTGTTGTTATGTTTGTGATAATTGTTCATGAGGCCCTTGTTTGTCCTGACCAGGTAAAACTGTTACAGCATCTCCTGCATATCTGAACCGTTTCCATTGATTGTATGATTTTGAGATCCATCTACATACTGAAGACAACTGAAAGACTCACAGAAAAATATTACCCAAGGTGACAACATTCAGTAATGCAAAAGAGTGATGAACAAACAAACAAACAAACAAACAAACAAATAAATAAATACAAGCCTTTCTGAATTGGATGATCAGGGGAAAATACTTATTTTGTCTTCTGGGAAACATGTAAATATATTATGCAGCTTCTGTACTAAAGGTCAGTACTACATTCAATAATATGATTACAACAGCTCTGGATAAATCTGGAAAGAAGTGAAACTGGTCAACACATCAAGAAAACAAGAATACTGATGAAAACTACCCAGATCTGAGAGGAAAAAAGTTAGTAACTATATATAACACGTCAAAATACAGTGATTATATACTTTTAACAACAAAGAACATGAACTATTCAGTAGATAAATGCCATTAGTAACATTTCAAGTAGCATAAATAAATAAGGGTTTATGTTTGTTACAGCTGAGATGCAAGACTATCTCTAAAACAAAGTTTTGGAACAAACAACAAAGGCTTGAGATGAGATGTGTTAGAAATATTAAATATAAAATTACAAGCAAGATAATTTTAAGGACAAAAACAAATGCCATGAAATAAAAAAAAAATCTGAGCAATATCTTGGGGTGTGGTGACTGTGGAGGAGTAATTGATGGAATAATTGAATTTGCTGTTGTAATCGGAGATCACTGACTAATGCAGTGCCTCACCCGCTGAGAACTGTCTGTTTGCAACACACAACTCACCAAGTAGTAGTCAAAAATATCTCTATAAATGCCTTACCATGGTCATGCACAGAAATAAATAAATAATAAATCACTGCAAAATACAAATTATATGCATCCCTGTCAAACATAACAAATTAGCTGGTTTGGCTTTGCAGAGCTGACAACCTTGCTCATTGCTGGTAGCACCTTCTGTTAAGTTATTTCCCTGCCACATAGGTTTTGTAAAGAAAATTTATTAAATGATGGTAGTCACAAGTAAAACTATGCTCCTTATTGCCAGGGGTATAATAATAATAATAATAATAATAATAATAATAATAATAATAATAATAATAATAATAATAATAATAATAATAATAATAATAATCATTTGAATGGCATAAAGACTACAAACACAACCTAATTAAAAGTGACATTCATCAATATTTCCCCAATTTAAGTATAATATCCTAATTTTAACATTAATAGTAAACACATTTCTGCCAAAATACCAGATTTCCACAATGTTGGTAACAGCAAGATAAGGAACTATAAGGAAGTCATGTGGCCTGTAGCACAAAGTGAGATGAACAAACTCAGGGTTGCAGAGTATGTTTTGAATTGACGAAACTTTTGCGAAATCGACCCAAAATATACATCGATAAACGACAAAAACGCTCTGAAAATAAAAACAATCAACTAAATAGCAAAAAAAGTAACATTGTCTTTAAATAAACTGCATTCTTTGTTGACCTCACCTTTTGCTAAACGCAGTTTTGAATGCGATGCCAGCGTTTCCGTTTTCGCTTTCCAAGTTTTTTTTGCGCTTCACAAATTTATGTTCGCCACTCTGGCACAAACCTCTCATGAAGGCGGGCTTAACAGCGGTATCTCTGATTGGCTAGTGAGATTTTGATCGGCGGCTCATTGAACTGGGAGTAGTTTTTCAGTGGCATGGGCGAATGTCGGGACTGTGGAGCTGTATATAGTCTATCCACAAGTTTCCTATGCCCCATGAGGCTTTGCGTCAAAAGTGGGAGCGTCTTCCAGTCCAGTATAAACAAGCAGGACGTGACACTCATTCATTCAAAAGTTGACAGGAGTGACGGGTAAATGAGAGTGTTGAAAACAGCACGATCTGGTGGTTAGTAAAAAATATAGCAGCCAAAAGCCTATGAAGCTCCGTTGGAAGAACCATTCACCACAATTTCCATAGATCAACTCGTTATATGGTGCACAGAAAATAGAATCCCATATGTGGGACCGTACCGCTCAAAGGGTTAAAAAAAAAAAAAGACTGTCAAGTTGTTTCCACGCAACTAAATGACCCCTTCACTGGCTAAGGAACTTCAACTAATGCAGGCAGGACTGGGAAACGAAATCTCTCAATGAATGATGATTTGACTCATTCAGAGGTGATACATATTGATAAATATCTACTTAATTAAAAACCATGCATCACTATCTCAGCAAATATTAGAGAGTAAGTTTATTTGTAATGATTATTTGTAATTTGGATATTAGGTTTCCAACTTTTTACAGACGCGTACCCCAAAATGAAATCAGCGTCTGGATGGTGGCTTCTCTGTAAGTCAACTGGTATGATTTTGACACCACTACCAATATGGTGTAATAAAAGTAACTAGATTCAGAGTATCACATAAGGCTTGGTAGGTTGGTATAGTCAATATTCATGTTTTTAGCAATTAAACATAATTCAAAGTTAATTATCACTCAGTGACCAGAAAAGTAATTAAAGATTTTTTTAAAAATGCTGATGCGTTTTCCAAGAGGTCTTAAGGGCAGTTCATGCAAAACTGTTATCATTTACATATATGTTGTTCTAAATATGTATGGCTGACTCAATTTATTTTGAATAATGTCTGAGCAGTTCATGTCCATGCAATGAAAGTCAGTTTTGTTCAAAAAATTTTACTTCACATAAACGGTATTATATTTTTGCAATTACATTTTCTTCCTAGTCCAGTGTCCCTTCTATCAAGGAGCCCTGATACAATGGATCGACAAAATATAGAGATGTCATGGTACATTAACATGAACTGATATGTAACAATGTACTTTTGTAACATTTGTAACTTTTTTATTATTATTATAATGCTGTCTCACCCATTCCATGCTGAATATTTAAAAGATTTAACCTTCGAATATAAAAACAATTTACAGTGAGGAGGATGTCCTACGATGGCTAGCGGCTCAAGTTGACACCTCCAAGGAATTCTGCATTTGTGTGTCCAGAATTAATGTTGTGGAACGAAGTCTGTTACTGTGGAGGCAACAAAAGTTAAGCTCCCCAGTCAACACTTTCTTAGGAGAGGCTGCAGTGGACACTGGGGCTTTGAGAAAAGAATTCCTGACAGGTCAGAATTTTGTATTGTATTATTTTTTGATACATACTTTGGATTTCTTGAATACTCCCTAAATGACGTGGACAATGGTCTATTAGTAAGTGTTTCTCATCAAAGGAATTGATCACCTAAGAATGAAAGTTGTCATGGTCACACTCATGTCATTCCAAACTTAAATGGCTCTTTTATCCAAAAAATTAATTTCTGTAATAATTTACTCACCCTCAGATTTTTTCCCAAAATTAATTAATTTCTTTGTTCTGTTGGACACAGAATATATTTTAAAGAATATTTGTAACCAAGCAGTTTTCGGCCCCATTGACTTCCACAGTAGGGAACGAAAGTACCATGGCAGTGAAAGGTGCCTAAAGACTGCTTGGTTATGGTGACAAACATCCTTTAAAATATCTTCTTCTGTGTTCCAACAGAACAAAGAAATGAATTTATGTTTGGAACAACTTGAGGGTGAGAAAGTGATTACACAAATTTCTTTCTGGGTAAACTATCCCTTTAGGTGAGCCTTCTCTGTGGAAAGAAATTAAATTTGTTTCAGGGTGAAGTATCTGTTCAAAAGAAAATGCCTTTTAAACATGTAAAATTCACATCACACTAACCGTATTATACTCTATTTCTATTTTCTTTTTCATTTTAGAGTTGCTGGGGAAGTTTTTGCTGTTAGCCGTGCACAGGGTGCCCCAGCTCTGAGATTTCTACAGGGCTGGTGTTACGATTTTCTGTTGAGTGGAACCCTTGAAAATGTTACCATGGATAATATTTGTGATGCTGAGTTTTCACCACTGATTAAAATGGTACCCTAAAACAAATAGCCTTAGTGTCTTCCTGCTGTCATGTATTATTTTTTTTAGATATTTACCACTGTGATTTATTTATTTATTTATATATTTATTTATTTTTTAACTTTTTTTATTTTATTTTTTTTTTAGATTGAGGAGACTTCAGAGTTGTCATCTGTGAACAAATTGTCAACTGTGGCTACACAGGGCCTATAAACAAGGACAAGGAGAAAATAACAAGGTTTTACTCTGTGCGTTAGTTTTAAAAATATCTTCCATAGAGAGTACAATTGATTACACAATGACTGAAATCTGTTTGTTCTATTTCTGTAAAGAGCAATTGTGATGCATGCAGCTCCTTGTCGAAGCCTCATGCTTCAACAGCTCTGTGAAGGGTTAAAACTTTACAATTTGATAGACATCATGGAGAAGAACAGAGAAGTGTGCCACAGCCTCTTTGTTGTGCCACAGCCTCTTTGTTGTGCAAGATTTGCCATTTTCTGTCTTCCTGGCATGTTCTTCAGGTGGACTCCTATTACATTATGTCACATCTTGCCCCACAAATGAGTGAGAGTGGCACTCTAAAACATGCCAAAGAGGTAAAAATCCTGAATCACTTCCAGGATTTTCTGATGGAGCTTGAAGGTAAGTTCATATTCACTTCAGATGTCAATGACAATGATGATGATAATGAGTAAGAAATATTTCAGTATCAAATCAGCATATTAGAATGATGTGACACTGAAGGCTGGAGTAATGATGCTGAAAATTCAGATTTACCATCACAGTAAATTACATTTGTTTAATGATTGAAATAGAAAACCTGAAATTGAAATCTAATTTTTACTGTACTTTTAAATAAATGCACCCTTGGTGAGCATAAGTGATTTCTTCCAAAAACAAAAAAAATGTTTCCATGTTTGACAGGTACTTTAATGCACGAGGAATGGAGAGAGGAAAAAAGAGAAAATAAACAGCTTTATTAATACTGTTTGTTCTAATGTTAACCTTGTCTGTAAACTTCCAGTTTTCTTAAGCAGCAGTTAGTTACAAACAAATTGTACATTTTCAAATTCAGTGTACAAAATGATTGTGCTATATGTAGTGATGTCATTAAATGTCTTAAATACATATTCTATATTTTTCTGCCCTAGATGATGATACTCAGGATGAGGAAGCACTCTCTGTCCCACGAGTGATGCAGTGACTGACTGGTCAAGCACACAGGCACCTACACTGTAAAACAAACAAAAAAAAACAATTTGTTGAGTCAACTTAAAATAATTTGTAACCTGGCGGCCTTAACATTTTAAGTTCAGTCAACTCAAAAAAAAGTTTATTCAACTTGAAATGTTAAATTATACTAAGTGACAACTTAGATATTTGAGTTGAATCAACTTAAAATTTTAAGGCAGCTGGGTTACCCATCTGTTAAGTTTAGCAAACACAAATATCTAAGTTGTTACTTAGTACAACTTAACATTTCAAGTTGACTAAACTTATTTTAGTTGACTGAACTTAAAATTTTAAGGCAGCAGGGTAACAAATTATTTTAAGCTAACAAATTGTGTTTTTTTTTTTTTTTTTTTTTTTTTTTTACAGTGTACTTCTGTTACAGAGACAAGCCTTTAAAATAACTGTCGAGTTTGATCACACGTGCATGCAGCGAATGCCAAGCCACACACTTTGCTATCCTATTGTCAGCGCATGCACCCAAACCATTACATTTCCCACTGCACATCTGACAGATTTTAATGACTTTAAAGAAATCATGAAAACAGCAGTGCAATATGGTGCTTGCTTTTACAGAGTGTAGATTTTGAAATGAACTCATGTCTAAACAGAATGTTCCTCCCAATAGTTTTAATTTCTTCTTTAAAAGTCATAGATGCTGTTCAACAACACTTGTTAATGATGTTACATGCTTTTGAATGTTTTTGTTACAGTATTTTACAAAAATAATTAAGAAACACTTAATGGCAGTTTGAAATGTGTAGATTGAAATTAACTCAAATGTCTAGACAGAATGTTCACCCTGTAGTTTTAATTTCATCTTTAAATTTAAAGACTGTTTAACAACACTTGTTATTTTACATGCTTCTGAATGGCTTACAAAGTCTTAAATATTTTTGTTACTGTATTTTACAAAAAATAAATGTTGAAGCCAATGTGATTTCCTAGTGAATTATTATACAACAAAAGAAAATGGAAGATGGTAAAACTTCTAGATCATGTGACTCTTTGGCAAAAAAAGCTAAAAATGCTGAAACACACCAACAGAAAGCAGTTTCTCATCTATCTACCTCTCTTGGGTCTGGGTTATAAATTAAGACCAGTTTTAACCCAAATTGGGTTAAATTAACCCAGCGATCTTACCCAGCGGTCTCAACCCAGCATTTGGTTTGAAAAAAAACAACCCAGCATTTTTTAGAGTGTAGCTCCTGGGCATTCAATGGTGATGAAAGGATTAATCAATCCATGCAGAACAGTGAGTTTTTGGTCTGATAAAGGACAATAGATCTCTGGCACCACCACACCATCATCCTCTACACTGTAAAAAAAAATCCGTAAAAATACAGTACGATATACCCTAATAATTACAGGAAAATTTCCGTTTTCGTTTTTTACAGATGTTTTTCTGTATTTTTGAATTATGCTTTGCATTGTGGGAACAAGAACGTTGGTGGCTTACACAGGCGCGAAAACAGTGAAGAGGAGAGTTTCTCGGTCAAAGTTTCATTTTAATGTCGGCTTTCGAATTTGGGAAACATGTTTTTCATATACTCTTTGTGGTAAACGAGTTAAATGTCAGATAAATTGTTTAGGTAACGTTAACTTAGTTGCTGTCTGGTTTGTTTGGCGAATGAACGTCGGAGCCGCCGCACTCAACATTTCTCTGCATATCGTCAGACATCTTCGTCTTGGAGTTTTCTGCCAAATGAGGTAAGTTTTGACCTTTTATTGTCTGTTTTACACACACACGGAAGATAAAATGCAAAACACAAAATAATTCGGTAAGGTTAACGTGTTACTAGCAAGCTCTCTGTGAAGCGACTGTGTAAACAGATGCGTCCGACCCGCGGTAACCGCGCCAGAATAATAATGCCGCTTCAGGTCAGCGGTCCGGTAACGTAAAGCTCCTCGAGTTATCTTTCTCACTCTAAACAAATGCACACGACATTATATCAAAATGACCGTTGTGTTTCTTTCGTTTTTTTTTTTAATGACAGGACGTGATTGCTGCTGCACTGTGAATCTCAAGCACACCTGCATTCTTATCATGGGTTTGTATTCTGTTTTATTATCAGTTTTATTTAACATTAGTGTTAAGTATCAGAAAGAAAATAGTTATTGAGTAATTTATTTTGTTGACTTTCTCAACAATGTGAAGTTGTTTGCTGTCTGATGCGTCGGAAGCCACGTCACAGACAAACGTGCTAACGTTACCAAAATGATTGGATTGATTACTTTTGCATGTTATCATCCTTGTGTGTATAAGATGTGTTCAAACTGCTTGTCATTATGTAAATGGTAATTTTGTAATGTCTTTTGTGTTTAAGGTGATGGGCAGTTCAAGATTGCTGTTGTTCAAGAAGTTAATGACCACTGTTGTGGTTGTGAGCTACAAATACCCAGAAGAGGCGGCACTTACATTGGAATTCATACAGAAGTAAGCAACACGTATGTTATGAAATGTGTATCTGTTTATTTAATTAAGAATAATGAAGAATATTTTAAGACACCGATGATCTGACAAGCTCATATGACAGATGTAAATGGAGACTATTGGAAATGTAATTTAAGCAATTTATAAACAACTATTTATTTGGCAAGTATTAGGGTTAGCAGTTAATCTAATGAACTTAAAATACTGTATGACTGATTTTCCATCTCCAACCTGCATGTTACTCTGTAGTTCAGTTTCATTCATTTCATTTTTATCATTATCCATTTCTTTTAGAGTTTTCCTGTGAAGAAATCCTGAATGTGGGTTGAGACGAAGGCAACCAGGTGGGTTTGTATTCTATTTCATTTAACATTAGTGTTTAATATTGAAAAGAAATTGAGTCTTTAAGTCATTTATTCTGTTGACTTTTACAACAATGTGAAGTTGTTTGCTGAACACTCCTTCAGAGGTGTTCAAAGATGCTTGTCGTTATGTATATGGTCATTTTGTAATGTCTTTTTTTGTTTAAGGTGATGGGCAGTTCAAGATTGCTGTCGTTTGAGAAGTTAATGAACAAATCTTCTTTCCTGTTGTGGTTGTGAGCTACAAAATACCCAGAGGAGACGGCACTTACTCTGGAGTTAATACAGAAGTAAGCAACATGTATGTTATAAAAAGTGTACGAAGCATTTGGTCATGTTGCTGTTTATTTAGTTGAAAATAATGAAGTATATTTTAGGACATAGTTGATTTGACAAGCTCATATGACCGATACAAATGAACACTATTGGAAATGTAAGTTAAGCTATGTTTAAACAATTGGAAAGTATTATGGGTTGCAGTTGATTTAATGAACTTAAAATACTGTATGACTACTTTTCCACTCCAACCTGCATATTACTCTGTAGTTCAGTTTAATTAATTTCATTTTTTGTCTTATCCATTTCTTTTAGAATTTTCCTGTGAAGAAATCCTGAACGTGGTTTGAGATGAAGGCAACCAAGTGGCTACACATTCCTCCAAGACTCTTGCATGAACAATTTCGAAAATCCATGTAATATTTGAGTTTTTAAATTGAAAAAAAAAATGGCACTTGCATTAAACATGCAGTTAAATGGGAAATAATACATCCCCTATAATGAATTGCATCACTTCAATGATATTTCTGTTACAATGAAGTTTAAAAATTCTGTTGTCAAGCCACTGGAGTCACATACTTTATACTTTTCTGAACCTTGAAAATGGTAGTTGCATAGACAATCAACAGAGGGACAGAAAGTACCCAGAAATAACTAAAAATACTCTTAATTTGTGTTCTAAAAATGAATTAAAGTCTTATGGGTTTGGAAAGGTATGAGGCTGAGTAATTGACTGAATTAACATTTTTGTGTTAACTATCCCTCTAAACAATATTGTTTTCTCTTATAAGAAAAAAAAGTTTTGAATCTTGACTGTTTTACAGTTTGAAGTTTAAATTTTGTGACCACTTTTTAGTACAACACCTGTATTCTACAGATGCTGATTTTTTTTTTTTTTTTTTTTTAATTCTGTCTGTTTAAATTTTTACTGTTCAAAGCTAAACTGTCTTTTACAATACAGGCATTTTTCACTGTTTGACACATTGTTAAATGAATTAAGTATTTGATATTGTTTAGTCCTAACCCACTTAAGGCAAACAAAAGCCATTGAATGCACTTTTAAGAATGTTTACATGAAGTAAAAATAAACCATGTTCAATTTGTATATTGTGCTGGATTTATTTGCTTTATATATATATAAATATATAAATACACCATTAAAACAGAAAAAGTCCTGTTTTTTTTTACCGGTGGCAGACTGTAAATTAACAGACTGTAAATTTACGGTACAAAGTCCAGGTAATGAGCTGCCAGTACTTTTTCCGTTTTTTTACGGAATTTTTTTTTACAGTGTATGTCACTGTCATCAAGTTCCTCTCGAAAAAGTTGCTCCACCATCTGAAAAAGAAAAAAAAAAAATAGGTTTATGCTTTATGTTTTACAATGCTAACTGCTTTGAACTTAAAAAAGATAAGCCTGAACTAATTTTAGTTTGATAAATTGCTAAAGGAATTTACATAATCCCAAAGTAACTACATTGAAGTACATGAACAGGTCAAGAATGAAAATCCTGATATTTACTTCACATTATTCCAATCTCATGTAACTATTTACACATGCTTTAAATGAGTCCTGAGACCACTTTTACTTTAAGGGGAGTGGGGCAGCATACTACTCTTACTATGAAAATAAGCTTCATGATGATGAAGTGCAAAAAGTGGAAAAGAAAGAAAGATATATTATCACAGTGTTTGTTTGTTTGTTAATTGTTTAAAGCCATGCCAGCTACCCCGGCCATAATTATCAATAAAAATAAAAGATTAAAAAAAAAAAAAGATATTTATGTTTATAATATTTATTTATTTATTTTTTTATACTTGATAAATATTCTAAATTAAATGTGGTCTTACCATCATTAAAAATCTTGTCATAAGAGTCAACTGAAAAGTAGAGTTCATGCCATCACAGTCTGTCAAATTTAATGGGCTGGCAAGAGGGGCATAAAGGAGGATCTTTACCTGTTCTTAATAATGTATGGCTTAGTCTGAAGTGGCCTGTTTGACAGAGTGTAGACTATTACTACAGTGCATTACCATAATTAACCAAACTTCAGATGTGCCACATAGTGGTTGACAGAATGCATTTATCCATGTAAGCAGGTACACTATGAATGACAGAATTAAACTGTGCCAAATATCTTGCCCACAGAAGAATGAAATTCATATGTGTATTCAATGATTTAAGCACATTACGGTCCATACACACTGGCACTGAGAAAGCACAGCAGAGCAAACATTTTCAGTTCATTCCTATGGAAACTGAGGGTGGGTGTGAAGCTCATCTTTTAAAGGTATGAATAGAAAATGCTCAGTGTACTCTGCGCCAGTGTACATGTACCGTAAGTCCATCTAAAAATTCTGTCATTTGTCATGTCGTTCCAAACCCACAAGACTTTCGTTCATCTTTGGAACTCAAATCAGGATATTTAAAATGAAATCCAAGAGATTTCTGTTCCTCAGTTGACAGCCTACACAACTATCAGTTTCAGGGCCCAGAGTAAACACATTATTAAACTAATCCATTTGACTCTCATTGGTTTGAACTCAATTTATGAATTTATGTATTTATGTGTACAAAAAACAACTTACCACTTTATTTGCTAAATATTTTTCTTTAAGGTGCATTAAACATCAATATACAAAGCAGATGTTGTTGCGAGGTGCTTTGAATAACAACATTTTGTAAATAATAGGTGTGCAACCACGGACCAGGACCACGGTTCGGAACGCAGGTGACCCGCGGATTAACTCGTTTTTAAAACTTGTAGATTACAGTGTTTCCCCTGCCATTATATTAGGGGGGCGGCCTGCAGCCCCCGCCTCCTTGAAGGTCAAGTAAACTTTATTTTCTATATAGCGCCAGATCACAACAGACGTCATTTAAGGTTACCTTTCCTATAGAACAGGTCTTTACCTTGTTCTTTTATTAACCCTTTCACGCTACGATCACACCAGTGTGATCATTCTTAGCTGGTCCTTGGAGCGTACGATCACACCAGTGTGATTCGAACGTTTAGCGCGTCACGTGATCAACTGCTGAATTCAAATCTGCTTTGGCGCTTTGTCTGGCGCTGAGCCAGATCGGACGCGCTGAGCGCTTGTCATATTACGGTGTGTTCACACGGGGCGTCAGCGTCAACGCTTGACGGAAGGCGTGGCTGAAGTTTGGCACTGACGCCATGGTCACAGCAGCGTCAGCCAATGAAATTAGATAGGAACTCAACAACAAAAACTCGGATACAGCTTCATTGTCATTCAACATGGACGCCAATTTGGTTGCATTAGCTATAGCTGGTGTGGTTACTGTGAACGTACATTTTATGTATGGTAGTTGTCATTCACGGGTCCAATACACACCAGATTCACCAACGGCCTCTGCCACCTCCTTCCACGCCTGGTCTCTCTGGTATGAATCCCGGTACATAAAAAGTGATTGGTCATAAAGGACCGGGTGATTGCCCACCGCAATAATTAGTTTCTCCTCCATTTTAAAATTTATCCTCAGTTTGCTGCTCTTGAACAGGATGAACGTGATTGGCTGCCGCCTGGCTACTGTATTTGCATAGAGCGATCCTGATTGGCTGACGCTTCCGTCGGCGGCGCTTCACTGGCGTTGCTCGCGGCAGAAGTTCTTTTCGGCAACGCTTGACGTCACCCATTCAAAGTCAATGGGAAGAGTTGACGCTGACGCCCCGTGTGAACATACCGTTATCGCAACTATTCCGTGTTTTCAACCATATAATGCTTATTTTAGGTTCCAGACACTTACATACACATACATCCTAGTAAAACGATGCCTTTATATTTAGCAAAATACACGCCGATGTCTATGAAAGCGGCAATAATGATCCTTACAAATGTTATCTGACGACATGTTTTATTGATTTCATATACACATTGTGTAGGTAATTATAAAGTTTACTCTGCTCTTCTCCAAGCTCACCAGAGACTTTCTTTAATGTTTTTCGGGAGGAGAGGATTAATTTGCGTTTTGTAAATCCCACAGCTCGGATTCAGCGCGAACTAACATGGCAGCGCCAATCATATATTTTAAACTCACGTGTGAAAGGGTTAAACAAACGACATAGCCTTATGTTATTTATCTTATTTACACAACGGCATGTCATTTCTCTCTCTAACGATACGTTACGTGGTCACGCGTCTACAATTTCTCCTCCGCTAAAACGCGGACGGGATCGCGGAGTCCATTCATGAAAACGGATTTACTCTATAGACCAATTATCTGTTTGTAAACATCCGGGATGCGCGCGCAGCTTGGTTGCAAAAAAACGCGGAGAGATTGCCTTTACAGCTGGAGAATTACAAGGATACGGCACAAAATACTTGGATTTAAAAAGAGTATAGATTATATTGATTAGATGTCTTTTTCAAAATGTTATTCGCATATTACAACAGCTTGTCACCCAGCCATAAGCAATGTTATTCAACGAAACTGACATTAGATAGTGGGATAGTCTTACAGACCCGATACAGGGATGACGTTTTTCATTGGCGGTTCAATTGGCAGTCGGTGGAGCCATGGAATAAAAGAATAAAAAAAAAGTAAATGTGATTTTATATTTCAGAATTCTGACTTTATTTTCGCAATTCCGAGACTATATCCCACAACTCTAGAGGAAAAACAACTGGTCATTCTGTCTTTTCCCCTCGGCTCAGAGTTTATACTGCTTTACTACTGCTTTTTTCCCTCAGAATGAACAAACTCACTAGTTAAATCGAGCTATAAAGTACGAATTAGAAGATATAAACTTGCATTTGTGAAAAACAAAAATCTGAATTGTGAGATAACAAAAAAAAAATGTATGTTAAAAAGTTAATAGTAATAGGTTTAAATAATATTTCGTGCTGTAGCTGTACGGCTAATACAGTACGTCCCCTATGAACAGCATATGTGAATATTATGTAGACCTAAAAATCAAATTTATGCTTTAAAAGTAGAGTAAGTGTAGCAGTTTTCATCCATAATATGTCTATTTAAACGTCTGTGTTTAGCTTTAAATGGTGTCTTTGACTACAGTATTATATAAAAATTATTTGCATTCCGATTTTGACATCAAAAGGCACAAAAATATTTTTTTCTCTTATTCTATGGAGTTTAATCGTTTACCTCCAATTGTTACCAGTGTTTTTCTGCAACCACTATGCGCGCGCAGCTGCAAATGACGTCACTGTGACGTCTACTCGAAATTGGTCTATAGCACGGGATCCCACAGAATTCGTCAATTTTTGGATCAATAAATCAAAAGTAGGTCTCTCAATTAATTCGAATCGCGATATGGACTAGTGTCTGTGAATATTAAAATGCAAAAGGACAGTTTAAATATGAATCCTCCATGTACCGCTTGGCTCTGTATGAATGAATGGCGGAGACGCGGCTTTGTTTACTACACAAATAATGAAGCACACGTGACGCTCGCGGTTATTTTCGGCCTCTGTGTCTCATTATATGACGACAGAAACGCATAAACGTAATCTCCAGAACTGCTGTAAGAGTCACTTCATGTAAATTTTACCTGTTCATTTGAGAAAATAATAGCATCATATCATAGTATATACACACAAAAACTAACCGGCAACCTGTCAAAATAAAAGTAATGTTTAACGTAACAGAAATGTATTAGTCTTGTATTACTTAATGTAGGTGTTTAAATATTCATATTAAATTAAATTCCTATTAAATAAAACAATTAAATTAATAAATTATAATAATAAAATAAATAACAGGGGGAAAAAAATGTTGGCAGCAAATAACAGGTTTAATTTTCATTTCATTAAAAATAAACACGTTTAATGCCTGTATTTGATTATCAGAAAAATTAAAACAAGAATTTCTGAAAGAAAAAAAAATGTCATTATAAGGTTTGGTCTGTTTTCAGGTCTCAGGTATTTTTTTGTATTTTATTTTATTTAAGTTATTTTTGATTAAAAAAAAAAAAAAACAAGTTTCTTGCCATACTGTTCTTGTAATAAATGGAAATTAAATTACATTTGACTCCTCCCCTTTTTTGCTGATCCGAAAAATGGTCCGATCTGTGACTCAAAAACCGTGAGTGATCCGAACCTTGAGTTTTGTAATCTGTTGCACCACTAGTAAATAAAGTTGGAAACTGTTGTTGTTTTTTTTTTTTTTTTTTTTTGCACAAACACAGCACTGGTGTGGCTTCATAAAAATGAGGTTAAACCACTAGAATCACATTAAGTACTTTAATGATGCTTTTACTACCTTTCTTGGCCGTGCCAGCTGTCTAGGCTGTCAATGGAAGCACAAAATTCTCTCAGATTTCATCAAAAAAGATCTTTATTTGTGTTCTGAGGATGAAGGGTGAGTAAATGATAACAGAATTTTCCTTTTTGGGTGAACTAACCCTTTAAAGTTAAGCAAATGAAGACAGAATTATAATTTTTGTATGGTGAATCCTAACTAAGAGTTTCTACAGGAAGAGCAGTAGAGATAAGTTCTTTAATGGATGTCCAAACGTGGGTGTCCAGAGTTACCACAGGTGATAGTAACAATTTCAGATCTCTGAGAGATATTAATTAGATTTATTAACTCCTGTAGACCACTTATTAATTCCCCTGGAATGTCAACATGATTTAAAGCAGCAATTGCCAATGTTAGTTCTTGCTGAGCAACATCCAGGAGGTAATCCATATCTATGGTTTCATTCTGACAAATTGAGTGAAACTTAGTTAGCATACGCTGCATGATATCTTCTCGCACTTGTTCCTGCAGGTATAAACAATGCATAGTTATCTTACATCTCTGGCTGAGTACATAATCCATGCTGAACTTATTAGATTTAAAATCTAATAAAATCACCTGCGGAAAACACCTAAAGTGACCAAAGCCCCTTTAAACTGGCATTTTAATACCCAGAAGAACATGAATTGGTTCAGTACCTACCTGGAGAAGTGACATGTCTCTTTGGTCCTGATAAGTAATATCAATAGAAAACAGTATTAGGCAAAAATCTTACATTTGTTTTTGTATGGACAATCATTAAGATGTAGTAGTTTTCTTAACCAGATTACCCATATGGTGATTACATTAACGTGCATACAAAAAAGGACGATTTACAATTAAATAAAGATCATTAAATAAAGATCCACTGTAAGCCTAAAATACATGCAGACGTATACTTCGGCACCAATGGTCTCTAACCTAACGATCTTAGCTCGAGATGCTTTTGAGAAACGCAATCTAGTTCATATAAATAACGAACGACCTAAATAAAGACACAACTGTTGCAATCTGCACAGGAATATGAAACTTGTATCTCAATGTTTCTTTTTATTATCTTAGTTATAACAAACTTACCTCAGGCTGCCTCTAATGTCCTGCCGAGGAGGTTGTTGACGACGCTCCGTGAGCCTCCAGATTACTCATCCTGAATATCCCTATTCCTCCTCTTCATGTGATGTGTAAACTATTCGTGTTTAACCCTTTGAGTGGTACGGTCCCACATATGGGATTTAGAACGTTCGGTGACGTCACGCAACAGCCAAATTCAAACTGTGTTTTCACGCGTTGGCTGGCGCTGAGCCAGAGAGAGACACTTGTTGCGCTTGTCATATAATCACAATTGTGCAGTGTTTTCAACAACTTAACGTTTATTTTAGGTTTCAGGAATTTAAATACACATAAGTACTAGTAAAACAATACATTTAGAGTTTGTAAAATACACACGGATGTCTATGGAAGCAGCAATAACAATCCATTCAAGTATAATTTGCCGACGTGTTTGATTCATATCAGATACACAGTGTAAGTAACGATATAATTCACTCCATTCCTTTCCCAGTTCACCAGCTACTTACTTGCATGTATTTCGGGAGAAATTGGTGAATGTACATGCTGTAAATCCGGCTGACAGGAGTCTCTGAACGGCAGCGCGAACAAACATGGCGGCGCCCATCTCACGTTATAGATCACGATCCAGATCATTTATAAAGGTTTTAAAACGGCAAAAATCACTCACTTACACTTATTCATGAATCGGAAGATCAAATAGTTGAAGACATGGTAAACAAGTGTGTGAATATTTTGAATAAAAAAAGGAAAAACGAAATAAAAGCGATACGTCTGTCATCCAGCGCTATAGTGGCTGCCGTGTCAATCATGATGCGTCGCCATGGAAACAATAAAGGGAATGTTCTAAAATAACGGTCGCCTAAAAAAACTCACTCTGGGGGGTCAGATAGCATATTTTAAACTCACCAGTGAAAGGGTTAATAATGAATGTTCTTCAATATACTCTTATTACCATTAGTGGTGACTACACACAACTCCACAGTCCAGACATTCGCCCGCGCCACTGAAAAACTACTCCCGGTTCAATGAGCCGCCGATCAAAATCTCACGAGCCAATCAAGAGAAGTTTGTGGCAGAATGGCGAACGTAAATTTGCTTGGAAAGCGAAAACGAAAAGGCTGGCATCGCATTCAAAACTGCGTTTAGCGAAAGTGAAGCTGAAAGTAAAATCAACAAAGAATGCAGTTTATTTAAAGACGATGTTACTTTTTTTTTTTTTTTTTTTTGCTATTTAGTTGATTGTTTTTATTTTCAGGGTGTTTTTGTCGTTTGTCGATGTATATTTTGGGTCGATTTCGCAAAAGTTTCGTTCGTTTCTTTTGGCACAAATCTGATTCCATATTAACAGAAAATATATGACTATATGCAAAGGAATCAATTGAATTTAATTATTTATATACAGTTTTACACAGAACTCAAAAGGAAAACATAGGTTTAGTCATTATAAAAGTTGGATATATTAAAGCTATCTGTATGTATATATTTAATTTAATTCAATTTAAATACAAAGCTTAAAATTAATTGCCACTTGATATAATAATAACTGCCACTCAAAAGTTCGGGATCAGTAAGACTGTTTTTTTATTTTTTTTAAAGAAGACTCTTATGTTCATTAAGGCTGCATTTATTTGATCAAAAATACAGAAAAAAATGTAATATTGCTGTGTAGCGTAAGTTACTATGGTGACGAAACCTGCTAAAAAACAATCAACCTTCTTAAACCTGAAGACTTAGAGTTTGCTCAAACTAAACGCAAACTTACCTGGGTAAAAACCAAAACCGGCTTCATGCTACAGGCCTGGCCAATGATGTTTTCAATATACCTCGTCAATGTAGATTGCATGGTAGGGTTTTCAGCTAACTTCACTACAGAGCTTTTAATGTTCTCATATCATACTGTACAAGTGTATAACACAGAACTGTGTGTCAAATTTGAATGGATCAAGCGACTTTTATTGAGCTGCAAAAACGCACGTAGGTCCGCGCTGTGCTTTCGGCTGCTTAATGAGTAAGCGATATTTACATCCTACAGGCGGAGCAATAGACTTCATCTTTTCATCTATGGCGCACTGTGATTGAGGTGATATTTACATGCAAGATAGACTACTGTCACTACAGATGATGGACTACCGTCCCTGGATGATGCGCCTTGGCAATACAGCACGCTATGACAGATTACCAAACCAGCCCTGACGCTATACATCTTCTGTTGTGCCCCACGAAGTATGCTACGCATATTTGGTACACACATTTAGTCGTCAGAGCACCGGAATAGAGATAAAAAGCCTATGTCTTACCATGGTCGAGTAAACACCAGAACAATATGGGCGAAATAAAGAAAAGCTTCATTTTCATCAGGCTTCCTAAAAAATAAACGCAGATTTTGATACATAATAGTGCTATGTTCTTTCTCTTCAGTAAATCCGATGCCATTGTTTCTTCTTCTCTGTATTATTGTTTTATGGCGGTTGGCATCCAGTGCGCATTACAGTCTATTGTGTCACGAATGAAAACGAAAATGTAATTTGGAAGGTTCCTTACGCACTGCAGCGCGATGACGTAAAGACATGTCATACATAAAAAAAAGGTGTTAGTGGGAGAGACAGAGAGACTGAGACCACTGCATAACGTGGTTATTTGGCCAGTAATACTGTCTGTTGACGTTATATTTGCTATAACATTTATTGTGCAGCTGAGGACCTGACTTAGGCTTAAACCCTTATTGCGGGTTTTCAGGGAGACAGAGTTTCAGAAGGACGAGAAGGACGAGCATCCCATGTGCTACAGTGCTAGTAAAAGTTTACTGTTTCTATGTATAAGATGCAATTAGCTTGCACATTTCTTAATTCATGCAGCCACACCATGGCTAAGAATAGCACTAGCCTACTTTTATACCCAATAGAGTGTGCAATACTGCTTTTTTTCAGAGGGCTACAAAAATACTTCTTACCAGATCATTGCGCTGCCTCCTATTGCCGTTTAAATGTTAACAAACTCAGTTAAACACAGAATATGTAAAAATGTCATATTAACATCTTATAATATCAGTTGTCTACATAAAGCAGAATGACAATAACACATATTAGCACATATTCCTGCTACAGGAGCTGAAGACAGACCTGAATGTGCAGTAATAAAGACAAATGGTTATTATCAATTATCTGATTATTATCTGATAATTGGTTTTACTAATATTTTTGACTGATGTGTGCACCGTACTTGGGTCATCACCTTTATGATATTGATTTAACTGATAAACAGTGTCATTATGTCTGTGTTTGTGTTTTTAAGAAATAGCCCTTTCTGGAATATGAAATTGAAAGCATCATCTTTTCTCCACATGTTCAAAATAAATACAGAAATACAGAAATGAGTGAGTGAATTTAACCAAGTTAAATAGCAGCAGATTGATTAAGAAGATAAACATTTAGCTTTGGTTATAGAGGCAAAACCACATCCTTCACTCCCTCGTCCTCAAAGCATATGCAGGTGTGTTTATGCAACCAAGTAGTGATCACAGCATACTTTGATAGACTCTTAGACCCTCCTGAATATTATCTTTTCTAAAGCCAGAAAAAATATCATCATTTTTCACTATATTATGACTCACATAACATGATTTCATGTTTTTGTTTTTAAATTTCAGCGTGATACTCAGTGTTTGTGTGTGTGTGTATGTGTGTACTTGTTTTTGCTACATCGTGGGGACCAAATCTCCCCACGAGGATAGTAAAACCTGAAATTTTTGACATTGTGGGGACTGGCTTGTGGTCCCCATGCGTATAAAAGCTTATAAATCATACAGAATGAGATTTTTTGAGAAAGTAAAAATGCAGGAAGTTTTCTGTAAGGGTTAGGTTTAGGGGTAGGGTTAGGGTAAGGGGATATAAAATACAGTGTGGACAGTATACAAACCATTGCGCCTATGGAGAGTCCCCACAAAGATAATAAACCAGACTGTGTGTGTGTGTGTGTGTGTGTGTACACAAATGTTCTAGATAAAACCCACTGAACTTGTTGAACCATTTTCAAAAAATGACTTTCACATTCTTTGTCAAATGCAGTTTCTCATCTTGGTCTGTTGTTACCGTAGACTTAAGCAGGACAGGAAGAAGCCCCTCTCCTACAAACTAAACACATACGCTCTCAAAGCCCAAGGTCATGCACAAGATGCTATGTGACCCAAAAGATCAAACCACGTTTCCTAAGAACACCAACCGCAGCAGGTTTCTGTTTGACTCGGAGGATGAGCTACAAGTGCCGTTGTGTATATTTCAGTAAACCTGGTCATGTGAGATGAGAGACATTGTAAACTGTAAAAAGTGGTGACCTGCTATTGTTACTTTAAAGAGCTATTTCACCTGATTTAACCCTGATTTAAAATTGCATTGTTTGTATAAATAAATGCATGAATTTTAAACTTACGTAAGACTAGTTATTACACAGATTACCATTTTAGGTTACCCATTTTCAGTGTACTTAAAAAAAATACATGCAAAATCATTAGAGTTAGGCTCTATTTGACCATGAAATGTACTTTGTCCACAGTACACACAATATTCTTCACTTTTAGCTATTTAACATAGTCAAGGTAACTAGACAAATAATTTAAATTAATTAAATTAATTAAATTATTAATAAATTAAATTAAATTATTAAATAAAGAGCATTTTCCAGTAATAATAACACACTGTAAAAAATAAAAAGTTGACTTAACTTAAAATTTCAAGGCAACTTGCTGCACAGCTTTTTTGAGTTTACTCAACTTTTGACAAAGTTGTTCACTCAACCCATGTTCCTGAGTAAAGTCACGTGTCTCTTTTTTGTTGAGCGAACACAGATTTGTTAGTTAAAAAGACTTGTAATGCTTTTCCAATACGTCTCAATAAATTATGTTCTGTAAACTTTTTTCTGTGAGTTTTATGGACAAAGATGTTTTGTTCTAGTTAGCATCTACACAATGTTATGAAATAAAACAAAAATATAATGGCAGGCCTAAAACTTTTTTATTATCTTGACTGTAGAAAGAAATACAAACAAGGTAAAATAATAGCCATACCTCCTAACAGAAAAACTGACACAAGTCAATAAAATCCAAAAGAGAAAATCCTACAAAAATGCCAAAATCAATGAAAAAACGAACTGAAGATGCATAAATGAAGATTGACTTTTAACCTTTTAACAGTAATGTAAAGGCTTTGATTCTATTCCTGAGAATGTTTAAAACATTAAAACACCAATAAACATGTACAATAAACAGTTTTTAGAACTGCAACTTTAGAACATAGCAGTTCAGCACTGGATGGTATTCCCACCTTTCAACAATGTAACAGTGTCAACAAATTCCTTACAAAATACACTGTAATCAGCATTAAAATGTTCAAACAAGAAACAAATAAATACATAGTAATAATAAAAATAGTACAAATACAAATGCAATACAAATAAAACAAAATAGAAATTGCACAATTAAAAAAATAAAAAAATCTGAAAAGATTTAAAAAAATAAACGCAACAAATAAAATAATAATAAAAAAAATAAATAAAAATCAACAACATAAATTTAATAAAAATTACATTGTAAAACACTGTAATCACATTTCAACAATTCAGTTTAACAATCCCATAACATTTTAACATTAAGATGCTAATATTTGTTTAAAAGAAAAGATGCTCACACCAAGATTTTGTAATGTTCTATGAAGCAAGAGTTAAGTTTTCAGGGACTGTACCATAACAGAGCAGTAAATGCCCACTTTCTTAACACCAAAAAACTAAAAATAATGACATGAAACCATCTTAAGACATTTTCAAACATACTATTAATAGTTCAACAATCCCTTCGAATGTTACTGATTTTAACATTAAGACGCTAATATCTGTTTTACTTAAAGGATGCTCACACAAGATTTCAACATTCACAGCATGAGTTTAGTTTTCAGGGACTGTACATTTGCAGAGCAGTGAGTGCCAATTTCCATAACACCAAAAAACTAAAAATAATAATGACATGAAACATCCTTAAAACTTTGCCAAACACAGTTCAACAATTCACAGTTCAACAGTCCCTTCGAATGTTTCAGATTTTAACATTAAGATGCTAATATCTGTTTAACTGAAAAGATGCTCACATAAGATTTCAACCTTCACAGGAAGAGTTTAGTTTTCAGGGATTGTACCTTTGCAGAGCAGTGAGTGCCCATTTCCATAAACACCTTCTCAATTACTTCAAAAGTATATCTGAGTTCTTTTGGGTACTGAAAATCCAAGGCGAAGATAAGGCCAAACAAGTAAGCAACAGCAGATTGGAGGTCTGAAATGTCTTTCAGAACAACTACCTCCTCCAAAACAACAGCAAAGTTTGTAAAGGTAGGCTGTGTGCTAGGGGCGACATCATCCTCGGTTACAACAAGAATTCCCACTTTCATCCCTCTGGTCTGTCTGTCTGCTGGAGATGTGTCCTAATGAAACAATGAACACATCATTATCAGCTGATCTCAGTGTTGTAACTTTTTTTTCTGAAAAACACACTAATTATATATAATCATTTTAGTGTGGATGATTTAGGAGGTTTTTTTTTTTTTATTTATTTATTTATTTTAGATTTTCAAGGTAAACATTTTACAGAATGTAAATGCTGACTGTCAGAACTGTGTACTGAATTTTAACAGTTAATGCAAAATGAAATCATCCTAAAATCATAAAAAAAAAAAAAAAAAATTAAATCATAATCAATTTCCTCACAATGTAAAGATTTACTACCCTGTATCACTTCTAAGGTTATGTGGCAAGACGCTGTCAAGACTTTATATCTGCAGAAGAATTAACGAAACATACTCACCAGACATTTTCTAAACAGTGCAGAAGGATCTTCACGGAGAAACAAAGGGAGACCTTCCAGAACTGCTTGCTTTCTGTGATTCACAATATTTGAGGTCTGAAAAATGAGTACCAATAAAAATAATTGATTAAGAGATGTTGTGTAGTGTTATTTATTTGAACGTATCTTATGATCATTGTGTGCCAAAGCACAGGACCTTATGAACTTACATGTTTAATATGTAAAGTAATAAAACATCTACTTATGAGTCAATGAACTGACTCCTTTAAAACTTATTGACTCCCATGTTCTCGAGAAATACACAATCAGTTTCCTCCTAAAACAGTAAGACATAGTTATCATTAACATGTTACCTGTTGATCAAGGTTGTTAAGAAGATCTTCCATCTCTTTTCCAAAAGCCCCCTGTCTTGCTCTGTATAGCTTCAGAAGTTGTGGTGCATGTTGGTGTAACGATGATCTGAATGTATCGAGGAGGTCCACGTTGGTAATGCGCTTGAACTCATTACCTATCTAATGAGAGAAAAAAAAAAAAAAAAAATCAGGTTTCAGCTATAAAATGCATACAAAAATAAAAAATAAAAATAATAATAATAATTATATATATATATATATATATATATATATATATATATATATATATATATATATATATATATATATATATATAAACATAAAAATCTTCACAAAAATAACCTCAATTATAAAGACAACAACAGCTAAATACTTCCTGTTAAGACTGTTACTTTTACCTCATTAGGAAGAGACATGGCAGGCCATCGTTCCAGCACCTCAGACACCATTGGCACCACTTCCACAATCTCTTTTCGTCGAAGTGAAAATGTCAGGCTCATTTTCTGACTGATAAGGGTCTCATTTTTAGTCTTCTTCTTCAGTTCCTCAACCAATATGAGTCTTTCCTCCTCCAGAGTATCATCAGTTTGGCCTGCAGGATGATCTGGTAAGTAGTTAACCTCACCTCGTTTGGCCCTTTTCAGAGTACTTTTCTTGTCTTCACCATCTCCCCCTCCTCTTTTCCTGTTGACACCAACTTCATGGCAACCAGCTGATCGCAGTTTGGACCTGTAATTGCCAAGTTTGTATTTTATGCTCATTTTCCACCCATCAAATCCTTTGCCCTTACCTGGCTCTGTAAGGCAGGGATGTTTCAACACAAGTGCAGAAGCAACAGTTTCAATTTCTTCAGGGTGTGGGTATGCTTTCACAGCAAATACTGCCTCTGCAATTTTCTCCAAGATGTGAGACTTCATTTCTCTTGGTACACTTAAAGCCTTGTTTGTTTGTTCATAAACCTCATTTGCTTTGCGAAGCCTCAATTCAACATCATACGCGAAAGTAGGAATTTGAAAAGGTGACGGCTACTGCAATGTACTTCTCATATGGCTCTGAACGCTGGTTGAAGGCCTCTGGGAGGAATTCGTTGACACACTGGCAGTTTCAAGAGACGAAACCGATTGTGTATCAGACTGTTCAAGCACAGATGAATCTTTGTCCCACACAATTTTCAAAACAGCCCTTTCAGCAGGCAGCTCAGAAATGTCCATTAAATTGCACAATTCATTTCCAAAGTCAGGGTCCTCATATTGTAGCAAAAAGTCTTCCTGAATCTCCAACTATGATTTTAGTTCTGCTTTTAAATTATCCACCGAGTCAGGCAACTGTGGAAGTTGGACCTTCCGAATGTTTTGGGGTGAGATGAAGACCCGAAGCCACATTATCTGAGGACATAAGAAACCATAAACAAGTTGTTCCGATGTGTGCATAGCATAATTATACATTTACATGCCAAGCTTTAAGCCATACAAAGCTTTCTGTAATTTTAGAGAATTTTTTAGAAAACTTGCTTACCTTTTAATGTAGAAGAAAGACTTTCAGAGATACCATGAGCTTTCCTGCTACTTTATATGCTTGCAGTGGGCCGAGATCATTCAAAGACTCAGGATCCAGAATCTCTATCTCTGGATGTATGTTTTCAACAAGCTCGAAGGACCTGTAATGTTCCAAATACCAAGACGAAAGTTTGTCAGAGATAAATGATACACTGTTGTCAACAACCATAATGCTGACAATCCTGTAAAATTCTGGCAAACCACTGCACTGCCCAGTAGAAATGATCATGTCCTTAACATATCGCACACCTTGTAGACGTACATCAGAGCTTAAGGAAACCGTTTTCTGCTGAGGAAACTTTTTTGTGACTGCTGCCCTCAGTGTTGCATCTAACGAACCAGTCTCAACCACTTTAAGACTCTCAACATACAGCTGTGGCTTGAACAGAGAGTGTCCTTCTAAAAAATAAGCAAACATTTGCTGATGCTTTGTTGCAAGTGAGAGAAGCACGTTCTTGAAATTGTGGGTATCATGCACAACTTTCTTAAAGAAACTGTGCTTTGCTTCGAATCTAATCGTCCATAATTCCACCAACGGCCCAAAGCAGCGAATCAGGTGGGGATAATGGTCGACAAAGTGATGTTTAGGTCGTATGCTGAAATTAGGAAAAGTCTCTGTAAGTAACTTACGATGTTCTGCTATTTTACCCTCCAAATAGCACAATGTCTCATCTGAGAACTTTGTAGATACAACCAATTCCACAATGTCCTTGAGGTCCATTAAAATCTCCCATGCAGGGTCATTTTCTGGGATACTGCTGCCAAACATGAGAGGGAGTAATCGCAATAGGGTCCAATTCTCGTGCCCGTTGCCACCGATTGTTCCTTTTGCAAAGCTTGATTTGGGAATTTTCTGTGGTTTATTTACACGATCTGCATACTTGTAGGGGAATGACTTGATACGACTATTCAGTTCTTCAAGTGATATGAACCCTTTTGAAATCAAGTCTTTCAGACAGAGAGATAATTCAAGTGGGACGATCCCTTCAAAGAAATCATGTAAGACATCTGCAGGAAATCCGGTAATTGGATGAAAGTATGATAAGTGCTTGCTCAGAACACACTCCTTTTTCACACCATTCAAACTACGGTGCTGGTCATCATTCTGAAGTTCCTTCAGCAGAGAGTTGTGCTGTTCTGGAGTTCTTAACTGAAAATCTCCAGGCTCAGTGCTGGCAATTTGTTTATGACTGATTAGGCAGAATCTGCAAAAGTTCTCAACGATGAAGCTTTCGTGGAACCCTGCAAGGCCGTGTGCTCCAAGGTTATCAGCACAGACACAAAAAACAGTTCCTTTCACGTACTGCTGTAGAGCCGGAACAAATATCCCCACCTGTTCCAGTGTCTTTACATCCTTAATCAATGGATCAAGGAACCTCTCATAACCAAACAATCGCACATCATCAGTCTTTCCAAGAGCTGCTAGATTAATTAAATTTAGACTTGAACGGCTTTTTGAAGACAAATTAAGAATGACCCAATATACAGCCGTAATTTTATGAATCTTTCTTGAGGTGCCGAGGGGGTTGCAGACTTCAAAATCGTCTATGTATAAACCCAAAGCAATGCCAATCTCTTTTTCACCTAAAAGTTTGTTCTCCTTGTAGTATCTTCCATCCTGAAAAGACTTGTATTGGCCAGGCAAAGACTCTTGATTAAACACAACCTTGTCCAAAAACTGTCGATGACCAAGTAAAGACTCCAGCTGCTTTGCAATTGATACATAGACGAAAGCATTTTTTTGTGTCCTGTCATACAAATATTCAATTGGTTCAATCAGTTCAAACTGCTCCTTAAAATACAAATTTCTTCTGTAATCTGTAGAAAATTTGCCTTGTGCTGAAGTTGTTACAAAAAGAGGATTTGTCTGAAAAAGTGCATCTGTAATGTCTTGCACAACCTGATTATTTTCTGTTACAATATTATGCTTGGCAAGTATCTCCCTAATTGTATCAAGAGCATAACACTTAGAAAAATCTAAAATATCATGTAACTGTTCCACTACTTTCTGTATTGCACATTTAGAAATATGCAACACTGTTTGCATAGAAAGAAAAAGTTGCGCAACTTTCCGCTCAAGTATATCAACATCAACACTTTCTGTGTCCTGTTCTCTCCTTTCTACAGGCTCTTGTGATGAGGTTGCAGGTTCAAGATCATCATTCAATTCTGTCTCTGTGTCATCCAAGTCTTCTCTTGAGTCCTTATTTACTAATCTGAAATCTTGTATGGTGTGATTTTTATGTTTTCTTGTTCTGTGACTGCTAAAGCTAGAATGGCTGTTGGTTTTAAATGTGCATTTCTGGAAGGGGCACGGGACAGTTTCTTTATTTTGTAGATGTCTTCCAAGGTGAGCAAAGTATTGGGTTTCAGTACAAATCTCGTTAAAATCACACAAGTCACAAAAAGTTGTCCAATTTTCTTGATGTTTTCTGCTTTTGCTGTGTATTCTTGTAAGATGTGATTTGAGTGCACTTCGGGTTTTAAAGGTGCAAACACAGTTGTCATAAAAACAATTCCAAATTATTGCTCCCCCATGTCGCAGTCTTGTGTGTTTTAAAAGGACATCTTGAGAAGAGTGGGAAAATTTGCAAATTTTACATTGCATGTGAAGCTCTGAAACCTGAAATCCAAAAAAAGGGTCACTAAATAAGCTGTATATGTAGTTGTGGCTTTTGCTGACCAATGTACGTTATGCTGTGGTGTACAAGCAAATATGATGTACACCTACAAAATAAAACTTATTTTCAAGAAAGAATACAAAAATAATACAAATAAATAGCTTGAATATATTAGCAGTATATGGGTCAAAACTGGTCTAGGTCTGCTGGTAACATGGACAATTAATCAGTATCACAAACAGAACACCAGTATTTTTATTTTATTTATTTAGTTTTTTCAAAAACCATCATGTAAATTCTGAAAAAGTAATAAAAGGTTAACTTGCATAATAATACTGGTGTTCTTGTGATACAGATTTATTGTTCAGGTTATCAAAAAGCCTAGACCACTATTGCCTTTTGACCCATTCCTCACTGCTGCTTACGACCGTTGTTTAATGCTAGAGTGAAGATCGTTTTCTGTGCTTCGTCACCACCATCAGGCCATTCTGTGTAACAGCAGCAGTCATCTAAAATGTGAAATATCTAACTGGGTGGCCTGTTGTTGCATCAGGGGCGATGGGCAAAACTCGATTCATATCGCGCCCAATGTAAAAGAAAAGTTAAGCACATTGCACAGAGTCTTACACTATGCCTACGCCGGACACGACAAAACACAATTAACCCATTAAGGACAAGACATTCGTACAGTCCACTGATTAATAATATATTTTATATTGTGTGTTGCGTCTCTCGCGTGCGGTGCGTACGGTGTTAATTGTCCACTTTATCATGCTTTTCTGTGATGTAATAGCACGATTACATTTTGAGTTAAGTCTATATGACAAATCGCACATTATTTCCGATAACTGTGGTAAATAAAGCCAGAATTGCAAACCATGAAGGTACAAAAATTTAAACAATATAATAAAATGAATAAAGACACTTACTTTAAACGATGAAGTTTGGGTTGATGAAGTTTGTCGTGATCTCCTGCTCGTATTTTCGATAACTGTGGAGTTAGATTTGCAAGATATAAAACCGGGATTACGACATTTGTTCTCCTCGATGAGAACGTTCGTGCAAACTTGCTTTAAAATAATAAGCTTGACCAGTGACTTTTCATTACTTGACTACTGACGACTTTAAAAACCAGGTCAAAACACGCAATTGTACATTTTACTGGCATTAAAAACTCTAACAGTAGATATATTTGCATGTCGCAAATAATGCCTAATGATTACCCCGACGTTTTACAAACATTTTAATAATATAATAAATGAACAAAGGTACTTACTTTAAACGATGAAGTTTGAAAGTTTGATGAAGTTTGTCGGATCTGCTACTGCACGTTTGACTGACGATCAAAATGGCGCCATCATTCCATGTGCTCCAACGTCTGCATGTTACAGCGCGCATGCTCCAACCACCAAACCAACATGTGTGCTCATAAACTTGCATGTGCATGTCCAGTCAACAGTTCAAAATAAGTTGGTCTGACAGTTTTTGAACCAACTTATTTCCACTTATTAAGTCAACTTTTTAGAAATTTGTTGTCCAGTGAACTAATAGATTTCAGTTATTCAAACTTTTCGCAAGTTGGATTTTTTACAGTGCAATAACAGTTAAAGAATTAATAAGAACATGTATATGTATCTATAACATGCATTTAGTGTGTGCCTGTGTACGTGTGTGAGAACTAGGAGGGACAAACTCTGTCGTGGGAGGATTCACACTGTTCTGCTGTGTTCTTAACAGACTTATTAGATAAGACTCTAAACTGTTGAATAAAAATGTTTCATGTCTTTACTTTGTTCTGTTTGTGCTGGTGGAGTCTGATTGGTAAGTTATACATTTATTTTATGGCTTAACTTTTCTCCCCATTACACAATAATAAACCTGCTGCTACTGTTAGGATGTTGTTAAATTAGAATATTTTCATCTGCTGTGTTCAAATCTTGTGATGTTCTAAAAATATTCCATTTCTGTCTCTGCTGCTGTTCAATTAACATTAAAACCATTACAAACTGGTTTCAGGTTTTGTAAATTATCAGGAGACTTAATTTGTGACAAAACCTCTTTTAATGTTTTCAGGTGTGTTTGGTCAGTCAGTGTCAGTGATTAAGGGCGATTCTGTTACTCTACACACTGATCTTACTGAAATACCTAAAAACGAATACATACTGTGGAATTTTGGGTCTGAAAAGTCCATCATAGCTAAAATCAGTAAAGCTGCTGAAACCACATATCATGATGTTCTTAATGGGAAATTCAGAGACAAACTAAAGCTGGACAAACAGACTGGATCTCTGACCATCACAAACATCACAACTGAACATGCTGGACTTTATGGAGTACTGGTAAATGGAGCTATACTGACATCAAAAGCATTCAGTGTTTCTGTCTATAGTGAGTAGAAATCATTTATTCAAATGTTCAAATATTATTATTTTATTAAAGGAATAAGTTTACAGTGAGGCACATACAATGGGGTCAATTTTAGGAATTTAAAGTAGAAGTTTGAGGCTTGTAATTTCATAAAAACACATTATTGTGTATTATTAGAACTAAATCTGTCTAAATTATATATATATATATATATATATATATATATATATATATATATATATATAGATAGATAGATAGATAGATAGATATATTAATGTAATCCAGATTATGTAATCAGATTCTAAAAATTATGTACTTGTAAATAGATTAAATTACATTTTAAAATACTCACAAACTGAATACAGATACTTTTTTTTTTTTTTTTTTTATAAATTACATGATTACATATGAAGAGAGTACATGTGAAGTCCATGTGAAGTTTTTTCTTCACAATAAGCATTTTTAATCAGGTTTCTACCTAAGTACTGGTACTTCTGATTGTGCTGAAGCTGGGTTTTTAGCGAGTTTAAAGTAAAAGTATTTGATGGATGTATATTATGTGTCGAGAGTATTTACTCAGTATCATTATTTCATTTTTGACCAAGGTGGCTTTTAGCTGGTTTTGCATCGGAACTCTTCTTATTATTCACACAACAGCAATTATTCATAATTTATTGATTCTCCCTAATTCCTCTTTTTTACATTTTTTAAATGTTCCTTTTTAAAACAGCCTACTGCTTATATACATTTATAAAAGTCTTCCAGTTTTGTCGGCATTCACACAAAGACCAGTCATTATTTAGGTGGCTGCACAACATTTGACCATTGGATTTACAAAAATAATTTCAGGTTTAAGAACTGCTTCAACTGTCAGACACTTTGGACTGTTTTGTGTGTGCTTTCCCTGTGTTGCCCTTATTAGGTCTTTCTGTTCCGTTTCTCATTTATCATGTCACTGTTTGATTGTTCACCTGTCTCCCCAGATTGGTTGTTTCCATGTATATAAGTTTGGTTGTGTTCCTGTTTAGATCGTTGGTTCTTAATGTCTTTTTACGGTGTGTTCGCTGGTTCCCTACGGTTTCTTGTCTGTTCCTATTTTCCTGTGGATTATATTAATAACTCTATGCATTGGACCTCCTCGCTCCTCCTCGTCATTCCCCATACACAACAGCATGACATCAACATTACATTTGATGCATTGACCTTTATTTTAATTATTACTTAGTGGGTTATTATTATCCATGTAATACTGTGTCTTTGGAAGGCTTTTGTCTTTCAAACATATTCAAATGTTCAAATTCATGTTATTTCTTATTTACATGGAATGTAAGCATTCCCCCTTTTTTCTGTAATTTGAATCTGCCTCAACTAATGTATTTACTTAAAGTACCTGTAATGATTGGTCAACAGAGTCGGGATCCATTTGCAGCATTTATTGGAGGCAGGGTCAGACAAGCAGGGTCAGTACACAACAGAACAGTGTTAGCAGAGATGTGACAGAAGTGCGTCGTAAACAGGCAAGAGGTCAGGGCGGGCAGCAGGCAGAGTAACAATAATCTGTAAACAAAGCAGAGAGTCAGTATAAGTATAGAGAAACAGTATAAACGCTCAGAAATGTTAGCTAGGCCAAAACAAGACTTCGCGGAGAAGACGCGGAACCCAGAAGTTCTTATAGGGGATAAATAGGAAATGGTTGCCAGTGGGGTCAGAGGCAGGTTCGGGGTTGTGGGAAATGGAGTGTGGAGTGTGAGATCAGAACTCGGGAGATGGCGACCTCTGGTGACGATTGGGGGGAACCACAGAGGTTGGGGTTGTTACAGTACCCCCTGAGATTTTAAAATAAATATTTTAAGAATTAAATATAATATTGGCATGTTCACCCTTCTCTGGTGTTGTTTAATGGTCACATGACATGCACGTAAACAAATTATTATTATTATTATTATTAACAAGTGTTTTATTTTGATTGATGTTATTTTAAAAGTATTTATATTAATTTTCAGTGTTTATGATGTAATTTATCACTAGCTTTTCTTTAAACTCACAATCCCCTTGCAGTTCCTTCACAAACCTCAGTTTAGGAAACCTTGACGTAATATCATGTTTAATGCATGTTGTTAAAAACAATGAATGGAATAATATTTCTTACTCTTTTATATCAATATTATAGATGATTCTTTTAATATAATTGTGATGAATGAGATAATCTAAGTAATCTAAAAAGTTATCCAAAAGTAGTTTGGATTATATTACCAAAAATGTGTAATCTAAAGATTAATGTACTAACTACATTTTTTTTTTTTTTTTTCATGTAATTTGGAATCATGAGCTAATGAACTATAATTTATAAACAATCTATCCAGCTCTGATTATAATCTTACACAGGAAACATTAGTAAGTGATTTTTCAAAGTAATGTCACGTTAACCCGTATTGTTTACGTCTTGTGGCTGTACAGCTGAAACAATGAGTATCTATACTTCTGCTCATTCTCTTGTGTGTTTTTCAGCTCATCTGCCTGTTCCTAACATTATCAGAGACTGCTCTGCATCGTCATCAAAGGAGAGATGTTCGTTGGTGTGTTTAGTGGTCAATGTGAGAGATGTGAGTCTCTCCTGGTACAAAGGAAACAGTTTATTGTCCAGCATCAGTGTGTCTGATCTCAGCATCAGTCTCTCTCTACCTCTGGAGGTGGAATATCAGGATAAAAACACCTACGGCTGTGTGATCAACAATACCATCAGCAACCAGACCAGACATCTCAACATAACCGAGCACTGTCAGCCATGTGCAGGTAAGCCATGTACTAAGCTGATATCTGACAGTTATACAGTGCCGGTGTTTGATTGTTGCAGATCAGACAGACAGATTCAATCACAGTAATAGCTCATTTTGTTCATTATCTTCATCTTATATAGTGATCTCTATTCCTGTTGCTGTATCTCTGTTAATGGTTGCTGCAGTCGTGTTCTTCCGGATCTACAAGGAATTGATCAAGAAGGCAAGTGTTACCAATAAAACAATACTTTTAAAATATTCTCTAAACATATTGATTGATTGATTGATTGATTGATAGCCCTATTTATCATTTACTCATCTAGTACCTTTTTTTTTTTAAAGAAACTGAACGTATGTGTAGTTATTGTGTTTGGTGGTTCATGTGGACTACGCTCATGTCAGAAGAGATATATATAAAGGCACTGGGGAGCTATATTTAGATATATAGCTATATATGCTCGTCTCATTCATGCCAGTTTGCATTTAATAATACAACAACTTTTCAGAGACTTCAAAAAAATATTTTCTTACATGTGTTCCACTTAAAGTACATCACCATACAAATAATGCAAATGACTTGTGTTAAGCATCAGGGTTTAATTAATAAATTATCTGTAAGTAACGTCTTCTCACATTTAATCATGAAGACATTATTTGCTAAAAAAAAAAAAAAAAAAAAAAAAAAAAAAGTTATAATGTCAAATTAAAGTTGTGGCATTTTTAAAACTTAAATATTTAACTAAATGTTTGCATTAAAGTGCCCTTAATTTGCTTTTTTAAAATATTCGTATTTTGTTTGAAAGTCTCAGGTGAAAAAAACTCTTTCTCACATTATACATAGCAAATCACCTCATTTTCCAAAGAGTCTGAAACTACTCAATCAGTTATTCAGTCTGTCAAAAACCTCTTTTTCAGTCCTGCTGTTCTCTTATTGGTCTGATATGACCTAGTCTGTTGTGATTGGTCTATGCTGACAGCATGTGTCAAAACTACCATTACTAAAATTGAATTACAGCTCTGTAGGCTTACTTAACCCTTTCACTGGTGAGTTTAAAAAATTCTACCTGACCCCCCAGAATGAGTTTTTTTTTTAGGCGACCGTTATTTTAGAACGTTCGCTTTCTGACTCAGCGCCAGCCAACGCGCGAAAACGCAGTTTGAATTTGGCAGTTGCGTGACGTCACCGAACGTTCTAAATCCCATATGTGGGACCATACTCCCAGGGGCACAGAAAATAGAATCCCATATGTGGGGCCGTACCGCTCAAAGGGTTAAGCATTACATGACTGATGCATCAATACAGTTTGACTGACTGACTGAGTTAATGGCACATTTTTTAAATATCTGACACTTAGCATCAGTCTGTCAAGCATTATACTATGACATTATATGATGTAATAATTTAGCATTAAACTTTAGTAATTAGAACTTTAGTAATTAGAGTATGAATGCATATTTGTCATGTTGACTGAATTTAGGACTGGTGGTGTAACAGAGCGAGGGAGGCGTGAAGCGGGTGTATCCAAATACAAAGCTTTATTTATGTTAGACAAAGACATCGGTCAAAACAGGCAAGGTCAGACATCGGCAAACAGGTATATGAGAAGCAAGACAGAAGAGTAGTCCGTGAAGCAGGCGAGGGTCGATGAACGGTGAATGTAATCCAAAGGGCTAGGAAAAAGGGTGATCCGAGAAACATACAAAAAATCCACAGAGCAGGCAGCAAGACAGACAAAACGAGATGACCAGGTGAGAAAGCTGAACTAGGGGACTAGGGAACTGCTTCGTAAAGGCTGCTAGTACTAGGAGAGCACTAAACACAACAAGCACAATCCGCAATCTAATACTTGGCAAGATGCAAGGGGAAGTCTGAGGCTTTTATAGGGCATCTGATTGGATACAGGTGTGTGCCAGTAATCAGTGCAAAGGATGATGGGGAACGTAGTCCGGGGTGTGGTGCAACAGTCTGTGTAGTGTGAAATGTCAGTGAGATGCACAGGCGACCTCTGGTGGTGAGCAGACAGGATTCATGACAGGTGGTGGTGCTTAACACTAGAACCGCCACGGGGTCAATTTTACCCGTACCTGTTATTCAAATGTACATAACAGATTTTCAATAAAACACTCAAGTCTCCCAGTCATTGACTTTTACTAAAATTGTGTAATTTAAAATCCCCTGGTGTTAAAAATTGTTTAGATAACACCAGATCGAAAAACTGAGCATTTATACCTAAAAGCGCCAGCGCGGGTCAAATTTACCCACTATATAATGCGTGTATTTTCGCACTGTCATAATCTTGCCGGTTATGTTTTTAGATTGTACATTGCTAGGCAGCGCCTTTTACTCACTGAATTAGTGGTTATCAGTTTCATAAATAAAGTCAATATGAGTAAAAGAAGGCAGTTTATTGATGCCGAAGAGGTATGTGAAGCACTAAATACCATGATTATTGCAGAGTCTGTTATGCGTCCTGGGTCGCCTCAGCCTCTGACGGTTCATCTGACAGCGATCTCATATTTAGATGTGTTAGCCTAACGTTACACATATTGTTAAAACTTTGGATTATTTATTTATTTTTTGTTTTGCAATTTATATTGTTTATTGTTCGCTACTGTGTTGCTATTTATTCTAGTTTGGCCATTTCCTGAAAAAAAAAAAAAAAATCCGATCTATGTAATGAATACAATTTTTTTTTTTTTTTTTTTGATTACCTTAAGTTTATTTGTGTTGTTCTCTTATTAATATTATAAATGATATAAGTAAACAAATTAATCATTCATTAGGTGAAGATCTGCACTTGAATTTGACATCGCGTCATCCTATGCAATGTACAGCCACTTATTATTACACGTTGTTGTCCATGGGCTATTTTAGTAATTTAAATAATATGAATTGTCTTAATTTATTGAATAATGACAATGAATTCTAATATTACACCACACAATTGTGTAGTTACTTCCTTTTAATTTCCTTTGTCAGCGCAGTTTTGTTTATGTTAAATTGACTGTTATGAAAACGGACTGTAGCCTGCATAAAAATCTATAAACATTAAACAACAGGGCAAAAATATAAGTTGATGACTAGACAATCATTTTTTTATGACACTAGACACTTCTTTCTCAAGTCAGTGGCATAATACAGTGAAATAAAATCTTCTTTAGCCATATCAAAACGCTTGTTTGCGCGTGGGTAAAATTTACCCGCATGGCCCTCTGGCGGTTCTAGTGTTAAGATATTGTTTGTAATTTAGTGTTTTTATAAAAGGAGGAAACAATAATATTGATAAGATAACAAAACTACTACAAATTCTACTACTAATAACAAAATAAAATGCACCAAGTATTAATGAGCTGCTGGGTTCATGAATATTAATCACGTTGTCTGCGTTGCTCGAACTGATTTGCTGAAATCAGAACAGGGGCGATAATAAGTGAGCGTCAGCCAGTGAGATTGTAACAGGAAACAGCGTCTTCTCGACACGTCTATAACAGAAACTAACAGAAGGGTTTGAGGTCGGGTCAAAGTAGACGCTGTTTGCGAGCAGCCAATGTAAACCACAGGCTGGGATTATGCAAATTTGTTACACTGTTACATAAGAACATTACGGATGTTTTTGTACAGACGTTAAATAGATATAATATATATAACGGACATCCTAACAGACAAATTTCAGACTTACATGTTGTATCTGGGTAAAGCTTGGTAGATCTTTTCCATGCACAAACAGCTATATTACACAATACATGAAAGATAATATTTGAAAAAAGCATAATGGGGCACTTTAACTTGGCTTTAACAGCGCAAAATAACATGTATTGAATAAACAGATCTAGTGAAGACTGTGTTTTGTTGTTTTAATGCATCTATTATTGCTGTTGAAACAGTTGAGACTCGTGATGACGAGATTACTTACACTGAGCCAGTGTTCTACAAAAGAAATGCACATAAATCAGTAAGATCATTTATTCCTGTGTCGTGTGTCTCTGTATGATTTCAGCAGTGAGTCAGATTTAGATGTGCGCTTGTGTTTTTGTCTGCATAATGATCCATCGCACACACCAGAAATATTTCTTTAATTATAAAAGCCTCATTTTTATTAGATAGGCCCAATATTATTTCACATTTTAGTCTAATAAATATTCTGATATGATTCAGTATATTTGTTGAGTATTGCCCATTGACCAGTGTTGGGGAAATTTACTTTTAAAACTAATGTGTTACAATATTGTGTTACTCCATTTAAAAAAGTAACTCATTTGGTTGTATGTTGTATGTTACTTTACATCTCTTTTACTGGTGATCTATCTATCTGTCAATAAATGGGAAAACAAATTAACTATACTTAACTGAAAAAGTAAATTAGATATTTAATGCATTATCTTACTAGTTACTTGAAAAAAAGTAATCTAATTACGTAACATTACTTGTAATACGTTATCCCCAACACTGATTATGACTAACACGTCTATCTACATCTTGTGTATCCAAAGTTTAAACGTATCAAAATTTTGGATATACCAGAGCATTCCGAGAAAGAATGCCAAGTTTCATAAACTTCCTCCTATGCCCGTGTGCTAAATGATCATTGGTTTTAACTGACAGATGAAGGCAGATGTCATCCACTAGGATCAGTCTTTCTAAAGATGAACTATAGCCTGTGGTATGATCAGCATAGATGGTTTTTATTGTGCCTTTTTTTATTGCAGTTATATTATTTGTCCTTTTTGGAGCTTGAAAGCCCCTGCTCACTATCTCCTGTTAATTTATGAAATAGTGTTTCAATTGTAAAACTGAAAGTACAAATTATTATGTTTGTGAAAAACATTGGTTAAATGCATTTTTGAATGATGTATGGGTGAGTAAATGATGACAGAGTTAAAGTTTTTAGGCTATCACTGAATTAATAATTTCCTGTTTATCATGGTAAAGCCACTTTCGAAAAAGTCTGTATTGTATAAAGAGCTCAATAAACAAAGGTAACTTGGCTTGTATTATCCCTTTAAACTGGGTGTTCATGTTTAATATATATGTATAAATATATAAATATATTTCTAAGCCAAAACTTTTTGCTTTGGAAATTAATGCAATAATTTCTTTAAATATATTAGATATTTAATGTTCTACAATTGTACTATTTTTACTGTTTAGTCATCAAATAAATGCAGCCTTGGTCAGTATAAATGACTTCTTTCAAAAACAGGCTGGCAAGTTTTGAATATCAAAAAACAGTTTAGTTTATCAAAGAGCAGGTTTTCTTCTTCTTCTTCTTCTTCTTCTTATTCTTTTGGTTAGTTTGCAAGGACACATAAAGTGTAATACCTATATTGTATACCTATTATGCACATTAGTGTCCTCATGTATTCAAGCATGCACACACACACACAATGCATGTAATTCTTAATTTGTCACTTTTTATTTAAAATATTTTTACAGAATTAGAATGTTACAGAAGATGAGCACGTGGACTATACACCTGTCGCCATAAAAAAGGAGGAAACTCGTACAAAACCTGAGTCTGTGGTTGAGTTCCGTGAGTGCTCAACATATTAGAATGATTTCTGAAAGATCACATGATACTGAAGACTAGAGTAATGATGCTAATAATTCAGCTTGATCACAGGAATAAATTAAATTTTACAATACAGTCACACAGAAAACAGTAATTTTAAATTATTGTAATATTTCACAATCTTACTGTTTTTACTGTACTTTTGATCAAATAAATGCAAGCTTGATGATCAGAACAGACTACAAATGTCTCATTTATTCTTATCACCAGTGTTGGGAAGGTTACTTTGGAAATGTAATAGGTTACAGATTACAAGTTACTTGATTTAAAATGTAATAAGTAGTGTAACTTTTCAATTACTTTATTAAAGTAATGTAACTTATTATTTTTAATTACTTTTTGATTACTTTTTTTAAAAAAAAATATTTTTTTTTAACTGTTAATCATTTTGAAACATTTAAACCGGGCAGAGTTAACCTTACAGTAGTGTTCAAAACTGATTACTGTCAGACTTTCAAAATCCTTTATCACTTGAATTAGATTATAATAAGTAAGGGATAACATACATCTATATTTTGCAATAACAACTGGCTGAATGTACATTGTCTAACTTATTACACAGCTGCTTGATAGATTATTAGATGTTTTGTGTCAAAATTATTAGACACGAAACACTGATCTGAGTTCAAATATTTGAACGCAAAGCTTCCATGAAGAAATCAGTTGCTAGAAAACGGCAAGTTCAGACTAGACATTTTAAGGATACAGTGCAGTCATACCAGTTTTCTTACACAACATTCCATTAATCCATTACAATGTACAAAAAAAAAATAAAAATAAAAATGGCAGCAGCTGCGTTTGTATGAAACAATAGAGCAAGTCTATGATACCAGGATGACAGTATATTCATAAACCCAAATAGGAAATAAAACACTTATCAAATAAGCATGTGTCCTATTCTGTGTCCTAAACTCCTGAAATATTTGTGTCTCATTTTAGAGCAGTCAATGCAATTTAAAAGAAGTCAATTCAATCTGTAAGTGGGGGTGGGGGTGTGAAAAATTCAGATGTAACCCCCTTTGCAATCACTCACATTTTTCAAAAGTAACTGTAATTTAATTACATATTTTTTCTCAGTAACTGTAACTAATTACAATTACATTTATTTTGTAATTAAATTACGTAATTCCGTTACATGTAACTAGTTACTCCCCACTGCTTATCACACACTGATCATTTACAATACTTAAGCAGCTTTCTAAAAAAAAATGATAAATTAGTAAAACTAAAACATCAATGGCCAGTTAATTGTTGTAATATTTTAAAACAGGTTAAGGAGTTATGTGTATAACTCCAAAAACACAAATGATCCTAAAACATTTACAACACAAAAATAGGCTTCACCATGTACTTATATTGAGGTAGTGTACAACAAGTACCAAACAAAACAAATCCAAAAAAAGTTAGTAAGTGAATAAGAGTGCCACCTAGCGTTATTTTAGTATTACTGACATACTATTATACTGTTGTTATTCTATATTATAGTTGTTTATGTTTGTCAGTTTTAGTAATTTCGCTAGGATTTTAAACATTTTTAATAGCTTTCTTTTTTAAATTATGCATTTCATTACAGTTTTTAGCACATTCAAGTTCAACTCAATGAAAATGAAAAATGTTGCTTTGACAATTTGATGAAAAACATGCTTTTGTTAATATTTTATTTTACTTCAGGTAGCATTTATTTTATTTCAAGAAACAAAACACTGTTTTAGTTTCAGTTTCAGTTTACTAAAACTTTGTTCCCACCTAAAAACAGGGCTTCCAGCATCTTTTAATCATGTTCAGGCAAATCATCTTCATGACACAGTGATTATAACCATTTACAGTGTACATTTATGCTACATCTTGACCCTAAAGCAGAGTCATGACATCCTGCTAATACAAAATGTATTCATATCACTGTTCATTTACAAATACATTTTGTGCAAAATATCTAACAATACAATATTTACAGTATGTCTCACAATACCTCACCCTTTCGCCTCCAGTGGACAATGTAATACATTACAGCTGCAATCACCAGCAGGACAAAAACAGCAACAGCAGCAGCACATAATATTGCTATAAAACCTGAAGATGGACATGAATGTGAAATGATAAAGACAGACATTATTACAGGTCATTATTACAAGAGGTCAACTGATAATCAAGGTTACCACTATATTTTTTTCTGATATTTACATCTTCTGATTTCGTTAACGTTTGTATGATATTGATTTTAACTAATAAATGGCGCCATCTGGTGCTAAAACAGCATCAGAGCACTAAGAAATAAATATGAATGAGCATCATTTAAAGGACAACTGATTCACACAAAAGTGAAATGATAAAGTATATCAAAATTACACTCACCAATGACTGTGATGCTGAATCTCTTAAAGGTGATGATGCTGATGTTGTGACGATAAAGAATGGTCTGAACGACCTGTAGTTTACAATCTCCAGAGTCTGTGGTTGTGGTGTTTGTGATTGTCAGAGATCCAGTTTGTTGATCCAGCTCCAGTCTGTCTCTAAATCTCTCCAGTGATCTCCAGTGATTTCAGCGATGAGAATGTCATTAAAATACCATCTCATTGCATCATTTGAGTTTTTTATTTCACCAGGATTCAAAGTAACAGGATCCCCCTCCTTCACTAACATTTCCTTCACTTCATCTCGCTCATCAGCAGGAACACCTGAAACACAAACCAACAGCTGACTGTAGCTCTATTGGTTAAAGAAGTATCATAGAGAACTGTATGCGCTTCTCAGTCTGAAAAGCAATATTTGTCCACTTCTTATTCTGAACTTCAAATTCTACTTTCAAATCAAAAGTGACAAAATGTTAAATGACTCACCACCAACCGCAAAATTGATAATCTTTTGGATGATTTTTTTTCCTGATGATCTGTAGTTTATAATCTCCAGTATCTGTGGTTCTGACGTTCATGATGGTTAGAGATCCAGTCTGATAGTCCAGCTTCAGTCTGTCTCTGAATCTCTCATCACAGTGTTAATCTGTACAGATCTTACTCTGATCTCTAGTGATTTGTGCAATGCGAATGTCATTAAAATACTGTTTCTGTCTTGGTTTGTTTTAACATCGTTGTGTAGAGTGACTGAATCTCCCTCCATCACTGACACTGACACTGACACTCCATCTGTTTCAACACCAGACAAACCTGAAGAAGAAATTAACATATGCCATTAAAAAGTAAAACAAGAAAGTGAAACAAGAAACAAAATCAAACCAAAAAAGTGTTTTTGTTTTACAGATCATATAGTTTTTAGGTAGAGAAATATGTCTGGATTCATAATATAACATGCAAACAAACGGTATAAAGATCATTTCACTCAGAACAAGACTTTTCATTCCATCGCACTACTTTTCCATTGTTTGCATGTAATTGCACTTGATGGGTGTCTTAAACCGTGACTCTCATGCCTTTTGTCATTTGCAGCCTCTCGCGAATGACAGATTTTTGAAAATGTAGCTTTTAAGTCAAAAGAGGTTCAACTTCTCACTAGCTATGAAATAATGGTGGGTTGTTGGACCAGATTAGAGACGCACAGACTCCGGTGATTTACATATGCTTAATTTCACTCTCTCTAAACCTGATTATTAACCGTATTAGTCTGCTATCAACTGCCCCAGCCTCTGTTGCTAAGTCTAACATAATACATAATTAAAATCGCAAAGGAAAATGTATTGACTGGCTTAATTATACTCACCCGTGACAGTAATGCTGAATCTCTTGATGCTGATGATGCTGTGGTGAGGTGAGGATGTATGTGGCTGTTGTTCTGTGGTTTATAAACTCCAGTGTCTGTGGTGCTGATGTTTGTGATGGTCAGAGATCCAGTCTGATGATGCATCTTTAGTCTGTTTCTAAAGAGGAAAAGAAGAAAATCTGATTTATAGGCATATTTAACATGCATTGAAATGTTATGTGACTCACCAAGAACAGTAACATTAAAGATCTTTTGAATGATTCTTTTGCTGATTGTGTGAAGTTGGAAAACCCCAGCGTCTGTAGTTCTGATGTTTGTGATGGTGAGATCACCTGTCTGATTGTCCAGCTTCAGTCTGTCTCTGAATCTCTCTTTACACTCTTCATCTGTACAGATCTTATTCTGATTTCCACGGATTTGAGCGATGCGGATGCCATTAAAATACCATGTAATTCTGTCTTGTTGGTTTGTTTGAACATTAGTGTGTAGAGTGACTGAATCTCCCTCCATTACTGATACTTCATTTTTATCATCATTACCATCATTGCCTGAAAAAGCAATGAACAAATGATTATAAATCACTTCTGGAGGAGAGGGATAAGAATATACTACACTGTAAAAAAAATTCCGTAAAAAAAAACAGAAAAAGTACTGGCAGCTCATTACCTGGACTTTGTACCATAAATTTACAGTCTGTTAACTTACAGTCTGCCACCGGTAAAAAAACAGGACTTTTTCTGTTTTAATAGTGTATTTATATATTTATATATATATATATAAAGCAAATAAATCCAGCACAATATACAAATTGAACATGGTTTATTTTTACTTTATTTAAACATTCTTAAAAGTGCATTCAATGGCCTTTGTTTGCCTTAAGTGGGTTAGGACTAAACAATATCAAATACTCAATTCATTTAACAATGTGTCAACTCAGGCAAAATGCCTGTATTGTAAAAGACAGTTTAGCTTTAAACAGTAACAGACAGAATTTAAAAAAAAGAAAACATGAACATCTGTACAATACAGGTTTTGTATTAAATAGTGGTCACAAAATTTAAACTTCAAACTGTAAAACAGTCAAGATTCAAAACTTTTTTTTCTTATTAGAGAAAACAATATTGTTTAGAGGGATAGTTTACACAAAAATGTTAATTCAGTCAATTACTCAGCCTCATACCATTCCAAACCCACAAGACTTTCATTCATTTTTAGAACACAAATTAAGAGTATTTTTAGTTAAATCTGGGTACTTTCTGTCCCTCTGTTGATTGTCTATGCAACAACCATTTTCAAAGTCCAGAAAAGTATAAAGTATGTGACTCCAGTGGCTTGACAACAGAATTTTGAAGTTCATTGTAACAGAAATAGCATTGAAGTGATGCAATTCATTATAGGGGATGTATTGTTTCTTATTTAACTGCATGTTTAATGCAAGTGCCATTTATTTTAATTTAAAAACTCAAATATTACATGGATTTTCGAAATTATTCATGCAAGAGTCTTGGAGGAATGCATAGCCACTTGGTTGCCTTCATCTCAAACCACGTTCAGGATTTCTTCACAGGAAAATTCTAAAAGAAATGCATATGACAAAAAATTAAATGAATTAAACTGAACTACAGAGTAATATGCAGGTTGGAGTGGAAAAGTAGTCATACAGTATTTTAAGTTCATTAAATCAACTGCAATCCATAATACTTTCCAATTGTTTACACATTGCTTAACTTACATTTCCAATAGTCTCCATTTGTATCGGTGATATGAGCTTGTCAAATCAACTATGTCCTAAAATATACTTCATTATATTTAACTACATAAATTTCACTGTATTTCTCATGTACTTATTTCTGAATATCAGGTTTTGCAGTGTGCAGACTGCCAATTTAGCAGGCTGTCCATTAAACAGGAGCCCAAGTACATCCCAATATGTGTATGTAAGCTTGTTCTCAGGCATTCAAACAGAATGTCACATAACATTGTCATAGATTTAAATGTATTTGTTGTGCTCTTTTAATTTTAAGGTGACTAAGCCTCTGGAACTGCTGGGTATGGACCTTGTGGGCAAAGTCACCAGGACAAGAAAAGGAAATGAGTACATCTGTGTCCTGGTTGACTATTATACCAAATGGGCAGAGGCCTATGCGATTCCAAATAAATCAGCCGCAGTTGTCTCCCGCTGTATCATCAACTTCTTTTACAGGTTTGGGGCACCAAAGAGGATACTCACTGATCAAGGCAGTGAGTTTGTGAACCAGGTTTGTAGCTTGCTGAATGAACTAATTTTGTATGCATGGAAACATTGTGTACACAATTTGCAATGAAGCATAAGTGTTTTATGCAAATCAGAATCATACAAACTTTATGCATGTTTTCCAAACAGATCAATAGAGAACTCTGTGGCTTCCTCAGTGTGGAAAGAAGCCTCTGTGCCCCATATCATCCACAGACTAATGGGCTTGTGGAAAAACTAAAAGGTACCATTCAGAGGTGAACCTTTATTAACAGTTGGCTTTATAATATTGGTTGTTTCTCCAATTGGTTCTACTAATAACTTTCAACTTCTTTTGGTTCTGACTCTAGAGCTTTGTGTAAACTTGTGGATTCACAATCAGAAAAATGGGATGAGTACCTAGATGCAGTAATGTTTGGTCTAAGAACCAAGACTCAGCTGACAACAGGTACTCCCCATTTTTCTTAATGTTTGGCATGGAGGCACGATATCCTTGTGAGGTGCCTGAGACATTTGAGGTAAGCTATAATGTACATCTTTCAATAATTCATGTTTCAATTACAAATGTTACATAATTTTATTTTTTTTTTGTATATTTCCCAAAAGATCAACAGCACAGTGGAGTCTGTCATCGCAGAAAACACAGTGTCAGAGGCTATTTCTCTCAAGGAGAAAATGGACCACATTGTTAAAGAGAATGTGGGAAAAAAACAGGAGCGAAGACACAGGGTGGCAACTCAGGCACCGTTCTCTGTAGGCCAAAAGGTCCTACGGAAAAACATAAGGACCCAGCAGAGGAAGGGGGGAAAGCTTGAGCGCAGCTGGTTGGGGCCATATGAAATCGTATTCCTGAAAGACAAGAGTGCAGATCTGAGGGATGAGAAGGGTCACATATACCTCAAAATTAATACAGACCACTTAAAATTATTTAAAGAAGAAACACCCCGGGTACCCCACAGACTTCTTCTAGATGAACCCCAACTTAAAAGACCACATCAAGAAACTTCACCTTCTCCTGTAGACATCATCACTAAAGAAGAGCAACCCCCACCATCACCTCCATCCTCACCAACTGCACCAAAGCCTTCTCCCTGTGTCTCCCCCAAATCATCCACTTCCCTGTCTCCACTGGATTTATCAATGCCACTTTCCTCTCCTGTATCCCACCCCACTACACTGCCAACGGTTATACCAGCTGATGCCAAGGATGCAGTGCATAGCTGTGAGTGCTGATGTAAAATCACGTTGTAATCGCTCAGTGTTGGTCTGAATTGTAATTTGTGTGTGTGTGTGGTGTTGGTGTGTGTGCACCTGGTATTCATCACGTTATGGGGACCAAATGTCCCCACAAGGATAGTAATACCAGTAATTTTTGACCTTGTGGGGACATTTGTGAGGTCCCCATGAGGAAACAGGCTTATAAATCATGCACAATGAGTTTTTTTGAGAAAGTAAAAGTGTGCACAGTCTCCTGTGAGGGCTAGGTTTAGGTGTAGGGTAGGTGTAGGGTGATAGAAAATACGGTTTGTACAGTATAAAAACCATTACGCCTATGGAATGTCCCCATAAAACATGTAAACCCAACATGTGTGTGTGTGTGTGTGGGGGGGGGGGGGGGGGTGTGGTTTTATTTATTATTATTTTTTTTTTATTTATTTATTTTTTTTCTCCCATTTTCCATAGATATCAAAAGTGCCTGGGCTGGGAATGACAGTGTAGTACTGCTGTCCAAAGTGGGACCCCATAAGTTATTCTACCAAGACATTTTACAGGTCGGCCCTGGAAAGGAGTTGGAGAGTGAGGTGTGTGTGTCAGATAAGACTACTCATATAGTGTATTAATATTTTGAATCAATGCTTCATTTTCCAATGTCTGCCAAGGTAATCAATGCATACCTGATGCTAAAAGTGAGGCAGCACAATTTGACCTCACCAGAGAAGGCCTTCCATATGGACACATTTGCTATAACAGCAATATGGAATGGAAAATATCAGGGCCTTAAGGTCTGTAGTATATATATTAATTCTTTTATTTATTCATTTTGTTTGGGCAAAATTAATTTGTTTGTAAATTAATTTGTTGTCAAATTACTATTTGAAATTAGTTTGTATTCATTTTTGTTGGATGCTTTTAGCAATGTGTAGATAATGCATCTTTGTTTTCTTTTTATTTTCAGGTGAACCCAGCAAACTATGATGTCATAGTGGGCATTGTCAATGAGTGCCACCATTAGTTTTTAGTTGTAAGTGTTTGTGATCGAGAACAGTTTCCTTTTGCGCTTTCCCTTATCCCTTTGAATGTGCATTCTTTTTATTTATTGCATATTACCTAGGCTATATACCCATCCAAAAAAAAAAAACATTCTACTTGACCCACTTGGGGAGTCTGACATCAAGAAGAAAAGGTGTTTGGAAACAACAAGGTATTTAATTCACCAGAATTTCATGTAGTGTTTTTGGGAAGGTGTATTTGATTGAATGACAGAGAAAAAACTTGTAGAGCATTCATGAGACAAAAGGGAATTCCAGTTTCACGCTGGGTGTGTGAAAGTCCTCCTCACCCACTTCAAATGGATTCTACATCATGTGGTGTGTTCGCTTTGAAGGTGTGTGGCGGCACATATGAAACCTTCATTGAAATATGAGGATTTGTGTTCATTTTAGTAGTTTTTAAACTTTTTTTTTTTTTTTTTTCCTCCAGTTTGCAGAGCATATTTTGCAAAATACCAACATTGACTTCTCCAATGCGCCACAAGACGTAGCACAATTCAGAATGAAGATTGCATCAACACTGCTTGAACAATCTGGTACGTGTGTGTTTTTTTTTTTTTTTTTTATAATGTTATTGGCATGCCATTTGATGTGCATCACTTTCATAAGTGTTTAAGATTTGACCTAAAAGTCACGCGCTGTTCTTTTGTACTGTACCTCATAGATGACCTAAGTGACCTGTGTCACTTTTGTGGGGAGGCAGAAACATTTGATGAGTTCTCTGGGTAGTTTATTATTATTATTATTATTATTATTGTTATTATTTAATTTATGTATTTATGTTGTTGTTGTTGTTAATGTATTAAATTGGTGTGGAATATAAATGAATAGACTAGAACATTTGATGACAACTTTTTGTATTATTTTTACAGATTTCCTGTGATTACTGTGGGCGATGGTTCCATATGGATTGTGTTAATAATCCATCCACAGAAAAACAATACAAATGCTTTTCCTGCAATAAATCAAATTGAATTTTGAAGTCATTGTTTTTGTAGTCTTTCTTTCTTTCTTTCTTTCTATTTATTTAACTTTTATTTATTTATTTATTTTTTTAAATTGTAAACTTGCTGGAATTTGTTTACTTCAGTCATAAAATCAAGTGACATTTAAAAAAAAAAAAAAAAAAAAAAGCACCCGTGACAGACATCGTCTCAAATATGCTTGCGCTAGATCTTCTGTATAATGACCAAAGACTCAAACATTACGCTTAAATCTGTTTTAAGTTGGGGAAAACCTCGCTCCTCAAATCCATTTAAGTTTCGTTTTTAAAACGGTACTTTTTTTTTTTTTACCATTTTGCTTCCCGTACATCCAGTTGTGCTTCATGAGTACGGTAGTTCTGATAATACGTATGGTAGCTCGGCAACTACGCAAGATATGTAGTATGATTGCGTAAAGGGGAACAGACATTCCGAGGGAAACAGAATCGACTGCAACAGCCGCTCACTTGACCGGGTGTTCGCAGATGGCGGCTCACTTGACGGAACCTTCAAAATTACATTTTCGTTTTCATTCGTGACCAAATAGTTTGTCATGCGCGCCATGGATTCCAGTCGCCATAAATTAATAACACTAAGAAGAAACAATGGCTTCGGGTTTACTGAGGAGAAAGAACATCGCACTATTATGTGTCAAAATCTGCATTTATTTTTTAGGAAGCCTAATGAAAATGATGCTTTTCTTTATTTCGCCCTTATTGTTCTGGCGTTTACTCGACCATGGTAAGACACGGGCTTTTTATCTCGATTCCAGTGCTCTGACGATTAAATGTGTGTACCAAACATGCATAGCATGCTCCGTAGGGGACAACAGATGATGTATAGTGTCATGGCTGGTTTGGAAATCTGTCATAACGTGCTGTATTGCCAAGGACTGGCGCATCTTCCAGGGACGGTAGTCGATGATCATCTGTAGTGACAGTAGTCTAGTATGTAAATATCATCCCAATTACAGTGCGCCATAGATGAAAAGATGAATTATATTGCTCCGCCTGTAGGCTGTAAATATCGCTTACTCATTAACCAGCCGAAAGCACAGCGCGGACCTACGTGCGTTTTCGCAGCTCAATAAAATGCCCAAATCGCTTGATCCATTCAAATTTGACACACAGTTCTGTGTTTTACACTTGTACAGTATGATATGAGAACATTAAAAGCTCTGTAGTGAAGTTAGCTAAAAACCTACCATGTAATCTACATTGACGAGGTACATTTGAAAACATCATGACTAGTAAGTTATCTTGCTGTTACCAACATTGTGGAAATCTGGTATTTTGGCAGAAATGTATTTACTATAAATGTTAAAATTAGGATATTATACTTAAATATTGTGGAAATGCTGGTAAATGTCACTTTTAATTAGGCTGTGCTTGTAGTCTTTATGACATTCAATAGATTATTATTATTATTATTATTATTATTATTATTATTAGGGCCCGAGCCCAAAGGGGCGAAGGCCCTATTGTTTTTCTGAGGATTATTATTATTAGGGCCCGAGCCCTAAAAGGGCGAGAGCCCTATTGTTTTTCTAAGGATTATTATTATTATTAGGGCCCGAGCCCTAAAAGGGCGAAGGCCCTATTGTTCTTCTAAGGATTATTATTATTAGGGCCCGAGCCCAAAGGGGCGAAGGCCCTATTGTTTTTCTAAGGATTATTATTATTATTAGGGCCCGAGCCCTAAAAGGGCGAAGGCCCTATTGTTTTTCTAAGGATTATTAGGGCCCGAGCCCTAAAAGGGCGAAGGCCCTATTGTTTTTCTAAGGATTATTATTAGGGCCCGAGCCCTAAAAGGGCGAAGGCCCTATTGTTAGGGCCCGAGCACCGGTGGTGTGAGGACCCTCTTGGAATTGCTCCGTTTATTATTATTATTATTATTAGGGCCCGAGCACCGGTGGTGCGAGGACCCTCTTGGAATTGCTCTGTTTATTATTATTATTATTATTATTATTAGGGCCCGAGCACCGGTGGTGCGAGGACCCTCTTGGAATTGCTCCGTTTATTATTATTATTATTAGGGCCCGAGCACCGGTGGTGCGAGGACCCTCTTGGAATTGCTCCGTTTATTATTATTATTATTATTATTATTATTATTATTAGGGCCCGAGCACCGGTGGTGCGAGGACCCTATTGGAATTGCTCCGTTTATTATTATTATTATTATTATTATTATTCTCCAAAATGAATCGCATTTTTGAGGGCCTAAACATGCCCGAAAACTCACGAAACTTTGCACACACATCAGAACTGGCGAAAATTTACGTCTGATATGGGTCTCAGAATTGGGTGTGGCAAAATGGCTTGATAGCGCCACCTATACACTTTCAGCGGAGTGCGCCTCGAGCTACGTTTCAAGTACATTTACGAAACTCGGTACACACATGTAACACACCAATACCTACAAAAAAGTCTCTTGAGGTAAAATCCGAAACCCAACAGGAAGTCAGATATTTTTAATTTTTCCAGCAAATTTTGTCTCATTTTTGCCATTTCCAGGCGTCGTACTTGAACGAACTCCTCCTAGAGATTTATTCAGATCAACACCAAATTTGGTCAGTCTAATCTAAAGGCCTTTGTGACGTTAAATTGCGAAGATCTAGAGTTTTCACTGGAGGGCGTGTCCGTGGCGGCCTGTCAAATTTCGATGATTCGCCATGAAAAAGGAAGTTGTTATAACTCGGCCATACAATGTCTGGTCTGCCCCAAACTTCACATGTTTGATAAGAGTCCAGTCCTGAACACGTGTCCATAGTCATATTCACTTTTAATCATAGCGCCACCTACTGGCAACAGGAAGTGACATGTTTTATTCTGTAATGGACTCCTCCTAGAGATTTATTCAGAACAACACCACATTTGGTCAGTCTACTCTAAAGGCCTTTGAGATGTTAAATTGTGAAGATCTTGAGTTTTCGTTGAAGGGCGTGTCCATGGCGGCTTGACAAAATTCGATGTTTCGTCATGGGAATAGAAATTGTTGTAACTCAGCCATACAATGTCCGATCTGCCCCAAACTTCACATGTTCGATAAGAGTCCTGGCCTGAACACATCTAGAGGCCAATATTCAGTTATTATCATAGCGCCACCTGTTGGCAACAGGAAATGACTTATTTTACACTAACTTAAACATGCAATGTCTGATCTGCACCAAACTTCACATGTTTGGTAAGAGTACTTGCCTGAAGACACCTAAAGACCAATATTCAGATATAATAATAGCGCCACCTGTTGGCAACAAGATATGTCATGTCTTACACTAGCTCAAGCATACTGTGTTCAATCTGCACCAAACTTCATATATTTGACAAAAGTGCTGGCCTGAACACATCTACATGCCAATATTCAGTTATAGACATAGCGCCACCAGCTGGCAGCAGGAAGTTTGGCACATATAAATGACTTTGACACATTCCTCCTAAATTTAGTACGTGAAAAGCATAGTGCCCACATTTCGCCACCGATCGGCGGTGAGCCCGGGTGCGAGGGCCCTTTCATCGCTGCTTGCAGCTTTAATTATTTTTATTCTTCTTCTTCTCCAAAATGAATCGCATTTTTGAGGGCCTAAACATGCCCGAAAAGTCATGAAACTTTGCACACGCATCAGACCTGGCGAAAATTTACGTCTGATATAGGCTCCAGAAGTGGGTGTGGCAAAATGGCTCGACAGCACCACCTATTCACTTTCTATGAAGTGCCCCTCCCGCTACGTTTCATGTACATGTATGAAAATTGGTAAGCACATGTAACACACCAATACCTACAAAAAAGTCTCTTGGAGGAAAATCCAAAACCCAACAGGAAGTCGGATATTTTTCATTTTTTCAGCAAATTTTGTGTCATTTTTGGCATTTCCAGGCGTCGTATTAAAACGAACTCCTCCTAGAGATTTATTCGGATCAACACCAAATTTGGTCAGCCTAATCTAAAGCCCTTTGTGACGTTAAATTGCGAAGATCTAGAGTTTTCGCTGAAGGGCGTGTCCGTGGCAGCCTGTCAAATTTCGATGATTCGCCATGAAAATCGAAGTTGTTATAACTCAGCCATACAATGTCTGATCTGCCCCAAACTTCACATGTTTGATAATAGTCCGATCCTGAAAACATGCCCATAGTCATAATCAGTTTTAGTCATAGCGCCACCTGCTGGCAACAGGAAGTGACATGTTTTACTTTGTAACGGACTCCTCCTACCGATTTATTCAGATCAACACCAAATTTGGTCAGTCTACTCTAAAGGCCTTTGCCATGTTAAATTGTGAAGATCTAGAGTTTTCATTGAAGGGTATGTCCGTGGCGGTCTGACAAAGTTCGATGTTTCGCCATGGGAATAGAAGTTGTTGTAACTCAGCCATACGAAGTCCGATCTGCCCCAAACTTCACATGTTTGATAAGAGTCCTGGCCTGAACACATCTAGAGGCCAATATTCAGTTATTATCATAGCGCCACCTGTTGGCAACAGGAAATGACTTATTTTATACTAACTTAAACATGCAATGTCTGATCTGCTCCAAACTTCACATGTTTGGCAAGAGTACTGGCCTGAAGACACCTAAAGGCCAATATTCAGTTATAATCATAGCGCCACCAGTTGGCAGCAAGATATGTAATGTCTTACACTAACTCAAGCATGCCATGTTCAATCTGCACCAAACTTCATATATTTGATAAAAGTGCAGGCCTGAACACATCTACATGCCAATATTCAGTTTTAGGCATAGCGCCACCAACTGGCAGCAGGAAGTTTGGCACATATAAATGACTTTGACACATTCCTCCTAAATTTACTATGTGAAAAGCATAGTGCCCACCATTCGCCACCGGTCGGCGGTGAGCCCGGGTGCGAGGGCCCTTTCATCGCTGCTTGCAGCTTTAATTAGGGCCCGAGCACCGGAGGTGCGAGGACCCTCTTGGAATTGCTCTGTTTATTATTATTATTATTATTATTATTATTATTATTATTTTTATTCTTCTTCTTCTCCAAAATGAATCGCATTTTTGAGGGCCTAAACATGCCCGAAAAGTCAGGAAAGTTTGCACATGCATCAGACCTCGCGAAAATTTACGTCTGATATAGGTTTCAGAAGTGGGTGTGGCAAAGTGGCTCGATAGCGCCACCTATTCACGTTCAATGAAGTGCCCCTCCCGCTACGTTTCATGTACATGTATGAAAGTTGGTATACACATGTAACACACCAATACCCACAAAAAAGTCTCTTGGAGCAAAATCCGAAACCCAACAGGAAGTCGGTTATTTTTCATTTTCTAAGCAAATTTTGTGTCATTTTTGCCATTTCCAGGTGTCGTATTAAAACGAACTCCTCCTAGAGATTTATTCGGATCAACACCAAATTTGGGCAGTCTAATCTAAAGCCCTTTGTGGTTAAAATGCGAAGATCTAGAGTTTTCGTTGAAGGGCGTGTCCGTGGCGGCCTGTCAAATTTTGATGATTCGCCATGAAAAAGGAAGTTGTTATAACTCAGCCATACAATGTGTGATCTGCATCAAACTTTACATGTTTGATAAGAGTCCAGTCCTGAATACATGGCCATAGTCATATTCAGTTATAGTCATAGCGCCACCTAATGGCAACAGGAAGTGACATGTTTTACTCTGTAACTGACTCCTCCTAGAGATTTATTCAGATCAACACCAAATTCGGTCAGTCTACTCTAAAGGCCTTTGCGATGTTAAATTGTGAAGATCTAGAGTTTTCGTTGAAGGGCGTGTCTGTGGCGGCCTGACAAAGTTCGATGTTTCGCCATGGGAATAGAAGTTGTTATAACTCAGCCATACAATGTTTGATCTGCCCCAAACTTCACATGTTCGATAAGAGTCCTGGCCTGAACACATCTAGAGGCCAATATTCCATTATAATCATAGCGCCACCTGCTGGCAACAGGAAATGACTTATTTTACACTAACTTAAACATGCAATGTCTGATCTGCATCAAACTTCACATGTTTGGTAAGAGTACTGGCCTGAAGACATCTAAAGGCCAATATTCAGATATAATCATTGCGCCACCTGTTGGCAGCATTATATGTCATGTCTTACACTAGCTCAAGTATACTATGTTCAATCTGCACCAAACTTCGTATATTTGATAAAAGTACAGGCCTGAACACATCTACGTTCCAATATTCAGTTCTAGGCATAGCGCCACCAGCTGGCAGCAGGAAGTTTTGCACATCTTAATGACTTTGACAGATTCCTCTAAAATTTACTATGTGAAAAGAATAGTGCCCACCATTCGCCTCCGATCGGCGGTGAGCCCGGGTGCGAGGGCCCTTTCATCGCTGCTTGCAGCTTTAATTATTATTAGGGCTCCTCGCACCGGTGGTGCGAGGACCCTCTTGGAATAGCTCCGTTTATTATTATTATTAGGGCCCGAGCACCGGTGGTGCGAGGACCCTATTGGAATTGCTCTGTTTATTATTATTATTATTATTATTATTATTATTATTATTATTAGGGCCCGAGCACCGGTGGTGCGAGGACCCTCTTGGAATTGCTCCGTTTATTATTATTATTATTATTATTATTATTATTATTATTATTATTATTATTTTTATTCTTCTTCTTCTCCAAAATGAATCGCATTTTTGAGGGCCTAAACATGCCCGAAAAGTCATGAAACTTTGCACACGCATCAGACCTGGCGAAAATTTACGTCTGATATAGGCTCCAGAAGTGGGTGTGGCAAAATGGCTCGACAGCGCCACCTATTCACTTTCTATGAAGTGCCCCTCCCGCTACGTTTCATGTACATGTATGAAAATTGGTAAGCACATGTAACACACCAATACCTACAAAAAAGTCTCTTGGAGGAAAATCCAAAACCCAACAGGAAGTCAGATATTTTTCATTTTCTCAGCAAATTTTGTGTCATTTTTGCCATTTCCAGTCATCGTATTAAAACGAACTCCTCCTAGAGATTTATTCGGATCAACACCAAATTTGTGCAGTCTAATCTAAAGCCCTTTGTGACGTTAAATTGCGAAGATCTAGAGTTTTCGCTGGAGGGCGTGTCCGTGGCGGCCTGTCAAATTTCGATGATTCGCCATGAAAATTGAAGTTCTTATAACTCAGCCATACAATGTCTGATCTGCCCCAAACTTCACATGTTTGATAAGAGTCCAGTCCTGAACACATGGCCATAGTCATATTCAGATTTAGTCATAGCGCCACCTGCTGGCAACAGGAAGTGACATGTTTTACGCTGTGAGAAACTCCTCCTAAAGATTTGATGACATCAAGATTATATTCGGTCAGTCTAATCTAAAGGCCTTTACCATGATAAATTGTGAAGATCTAGAGTTTTCGTTGAAGGGCGTGTCTGTGGCGGCTTGACAAAGTTTGATGTTTCGCCATGGGAATAGAAGTTGTTATAACTCAGCCATACAATGTCCGATCTGCCCCAAACTACACATGTTTGATAAGAGTCCTGGCCTGACCACATCTGAAGGCCAATATTCCATTACAATCATAGCGCCACCTGCTGGCAACAGGAAATGACTTGTTTTACACTAACTTAAACATGCAATGTCTGATCTGCCCCAAACTTCACATGTTTGGTAAGAGTACTGGCCTGAAGACATGTAAAGACCAATATTCAGACATAATCATAGCGCCACCTGTTGGCAGCAGGATATGTCATGTCTTACACTAGCTCAAGCATACTATGTTCAATCTGCACCAAAGTTTGTATGTTGGATAAAAGTGCAGGCCTGAACACATCTACATTCCAATATTCAGTTATAGGCATTGCGCCACCAGCTGGCAGCAGGAAGTTTGGCACATCTTAATGACTTTGACAGATTCCTCCTAAATTTACTATGTGAAAAGCATAGTGCCCACCATTCGCCTCTGATCGGCGGTGAGCCCGGGTGCGAGGGCCCTTTCATCGCTGCTTGCAGCTTTAATTATTATTATTATTATTATTCTCCAAAATGAATCGCATTTTTGAGGGCCTAAACATGCCCGAAAACTCACCAAACTTTGCACACGCATCAGACCTGGCGAAAATTTACGTCTGATATGGGTCTCAGAAGTGGGTGTGGCAAAATGGCTCGATAGCGCCACCTATACACATTCAGCGGAGTGCGCCTCGAGCTACGTTTCACGTACATTTACGAAACTCAGTACACACATGTAGCACACCAATACCTACAAAAAAGTATCTTGAGGCAAAATCCAAAACCCAACAGGAAGTCAGATATTTTTAATTTTTCCAGCAAATTTTGTCTCATTTTTGCCATTTCCAGGCATCGTACTTGAACGAACTCCTCCTAGAGATTTATTCAGATCAACACCAAATTTGGTCAGTCTAATCTAAAGCCCTTTGTGACGTTAAATTGCGAAGATCTAGAGTTTTCGTTAGAGGGCGTGTCCGTGGCGGCCTGTCAAATTTCGATGATTCGCCATGAAAAAGGAAGTTGTTATAACTCAGCCATACAATGTCTGGTCTGCCCCAAACTTCACATGTTTGATAACAGTCTGGTCCTGAACACATACGTGTGATCATATTCAGTTATAGTCATAGCGCCACCTGCTGACAACAGGAAGTGACATGTTTTACGCTGTGAGAAACTCCTCCTAGTGATTTCATGAAATCAACATTATATTCGGTCAGTCTAATCTAATCTATAACATGGTTATTTTTACCCGATTTGCTTCAAACTTCATCAGAATAATGTCAAAACACGGCCGATCAGAATCTGTAAAGGGGTCGTTGAATACATTAAATGCTGTTGTCATGGCAACGTGTCAAACTTTAACATTTGTTTCCTGTGTTTTTGGGGCACTTAAAAAGCTTAGATTGTCATGAAACTCAACACACACATCACTATTAATGATACTTAGACACTGGCAAAGGCTCATAAATGGGCATGGAGGAGGCGCTCTATAGCGCCACCTTTTGTCAATAGTTGGGGGGTTAGTTTGAGCTACAGACACCAAACTCGGTATGTATATTGTTCTCATCAAGCCGGACAACTTTCTAATTTACATCCATTAGCTGCGACCAACAGGAAGTCTGCTATTTCGATTGGAATGTGGATTTTTGGAAAAATCAGGCTATAAACAAATTCATACTCCTCCAAGCAGGAATAAGTAGTTCACACCAAACTTTGTAAATATGATGCCAACATACTGAAGATGTTAAATTGTGAGCGGATTTGGGATATCTTGAACGGTTGATTTATAGTGATTTTTTGAAATTAGCAGAAAAAACATAACCGTAATATTAAAATGCAGCGTCCAAACACTTGAAAAAAAATTTCATACATAGAACTAGTCATTCTGAGACATAAATGCTTAGTTCCATCGATATAAAATAATCAACAAAAAATAGAAAATTAAAAAACTATTAAACATCTGCTCTCACTCTAACTCTCTCACTCTAACTCTGTGTCGGGGGATGGGCTTAAGTCTGTGTATGTGTGTGTGTAAGTGTGACTGAGGTAGTTGAGTGGCTGTGTGTGTGTGTGACAGAGAGACTGAGAGAGACAGAGTGCATTTAAAATGCATTATCCTAACTCTTCACAACTTTTTACATATGAAAAACAAGCCATTCTAAGGAAATGTGTTTATCATGTTTTCAGAGGCTGCAAAAACATTTGAAATATCACACTTGTAAACTAGCTGATGAAGACTGTAATACCAAGGATGAACACAAGATGACCTCATAGGATAAGGAATCTTTTCAACTCTAATCCTATCTCATTCTCATTGTGTCAGAATGACTTAAAAGCATTTTGATTTTAACCCTTTCATTGCTGTGACACTTCAATCCAAACTGGTACAGGGATACTGTTAATGCATGTGCCCGCTGGGCACCGTTTTTCTGATGGCACCAGGGTTGCGGATGCACTGGCGGCGAGGGCCCGTCATCGCTGCTTGCAGCTATATTTTTTATTATTATTATTATTTTTTTTTTTTTTTTCAATGTTTTGGGGGGTTTTGAGGCCCTTAACATACACGAAAACTCTTGAAACTTTGCACACATGTTGGAATCTGCGCCCATCAGGGCCGGACAGAGTTTGATATGGGGGGGTCACGTGGGGGGGGCGTGGCGTAACGTTAAAAAAGGCGACTTTTGAGGGGCTCTGTAGCACACACCGTTTGACCTACAGTTACTAAAATTCATACGCATATAGACCTCATCGGGCCAAACCATTTTCATGCCCACAGTCCGTGTTTCGCCTAACAGGAAGTCAGCTATTCAAGGTTTTGTGAAAAACGCATGCTCTGGAATTTGCGATACTCCTACTAGGGTTTTTTTCGGATTGCCACCAAACTCGGTCAACATCATCTCAAAACATTGGGGATGCAAAATTGCCAGGGGATTTTTGATATCTCGAACGGTTTGGCCGTGGCGAGGCGATGAAATTATGGCGAGAAATGCGAAACAGGAAATGGCTAATAACTATTGCACACATTGTCTGATTCTGATGAAACTTCAGGAATTTGTTCGTTGTATGATGCCGATCACATAGATGTGACTATCAGGAGTCAAAGTTATAGCGCCACCAACTGGCAGCAGGAAGTGTGTTGTTTTCAAAATGCTTTTAAATCAGCCTCTTAATTTTACTCGATTTGCTTCAAACATCATCAGAATAATGTCAAAACACGGCCGATGAGAATCTGTAAAGGGGTCATTGATACACTGAATGCTGTTGCCATGGCAACGTGTCAAACTTTAACATTTGTTTTCTCTGTTTTTGGGACACTTAATAAGCTTAGATTTTCATGAAACTCAACACACACATCAGTATTAATGATAGTTAGACACTGGCAAAAAGCTCATAAATGGGCGTAGAGGGGGTACTCTATAGCGCCACCTTTTGTCAAAAGTGGGGGGGTTAGTTTTAGCTACAGACACCAAACCCGGTACGTATATTGTTCTCATCAAGCCGGACAACTTTCTCATTTACACCCATTAGCTGCGACCAACGGGAAGTCTGCTATTTTGATTTGAATGTGAATTTTTGGAAAAATCAGGCTATTAATAAATTCCTACTCCTCCAAGCAGGAATAAGTAGTTCACACAAAACTTTGTCAACATGATGCCAACATACTGAATATGCTAAATTGCGAGCGGATTTTGGATATTTTGAACGGTGTTGATATGGCAATATACTAAAGTAAGAGTAAAAAAATAACAGTAATTTTCTTATATCTTTAAAATGCATTATTCTAACTCTTTAAAACTTTTTTACATATGAAGAATAAGTCATTCTTAGGAAACATGGTTAGTTTCAAAGTGCTATCTAGCTCAGAGGCCCAGAAAACAAGAAAGATATTATATATCATAACTTATCAGATGAAGACTGTAATACCAAGGGTGACCACCAGATGGAGTCTCAGGATAAGGGATCTTTTTAACTCCTAATCCTTTTTTGCTCATTCTCAGTGTTTAGGAAAGAAAAATAATTCATTCGAATCAGTTGACATGTACTGTACTGTCAGAATATTTTTACATAATTATATAATGACTAAAAAAAAATATTATAATAATAAGAAATATATATATATATATATATATATATATATATATATATATATATATATATATATATATATATATTTATATCTTACGCTTTCTTACTGATAGGATAAGAAATCTTTAAAGTCTGATAATTTACCGCTCAGTTCAATTAATTAGAATAAGAAACAAATACATAAAATAAGTTAATATGTACTTTACTGGTAATATATTTGTATATAATTATTTTACAAATGCTTATAGATCATTAAAATAAAATATAAAAATGGTTGTTATTCATAAAAAGTGTTGGTAACTGTTTAAAATAAGGGCTGTTGTTTACATTAGTTAATGCATTAACTTGAACTATGAACAATGAACTATAGTTTTTATAGCATTAATTAATATTTTTTATTTTTCGTTTATAAAAATATTCATGTTCATGTTAATTCACAGTAAATAAACGAATAATAAAATATCCAGCTTTACATTTTAATAATGTACTAATAATTTATAACTTAATATTAATTAATGGTAATAAATGCTATATAATTATTGTTCAGGTTAACTAATATAAATATCTTAGTTAACATGAACAATCATTATATAGCATTTATTGATGATAACAAATGATATTGCATGGTAAAGTCTTGCCAAATATTTATATATGGTTCATTCCCGATGTGTGTGTGTTGATCTTATAGTGTAACGCTTTCATTGCTGTAACCCTTAAATGTAAACTGCCAGAGGGTTACTGTAAATGCATGTGTCCGCTGGGCACCGTTTTCCTGATGCTACCGTCATGGCGATTGCGCTGGCGGCGAGGGCCCGTCATTGCTGCTTGCAGCTATATTTATTATTATTATTATGCCCCTGGCAATAAGGAGCATAGATTTACTTGTGACTACCATCATTAAATACATTTATTTATTTTCTTTACAAAACCTAGGTGGCAGGGAAATAACTTCACAGAAGGTGCTACCAGCAATGAGCAGGGTTGCCAGGTCTGCAAAGCCAAACCAGCCAGTTTGGTATATTTCACAGGGATGCATATAATTTGGATTTTGCAGGCATTTTTTATTTATTTATTTATTTCTGTGCACGACCATGGCAAGGCATTTATGGAGATATTTTTGACTACTACTTGGTGAATCGCGTATTGCAAATAGACAGTTCTCAGCGGGTGAGGCACTGCATTAGTCAGTGATCTCTGATTAAAACAGCAAATTTAATTATTCCCCCAGTTACTCCTCCGCAGTCACCACACCCCAAGATATTGCTCACATGTTTTATTTCATGGCATTTGTTTTTGTCCTTAAAATTATCTTGCGTGTAATTATTTTTAACACATCTCATCTCAAGCCTTTGTTGTTTATTCCAAAACATTGTTTTAGAGCTATTCTTGCATCTCAGCTGTACCAAACATAAACCCTCATTTATTTATGCCACTTGAAAAGTTAGTGATGGTATTTATTTACTAAATAGTTCATTTTCTGTGTTTGTTAAAACTATATGATCACTGTATTTTGACGTGTTATATAGAGTCACTAACTTTTTTCCTCTCAGATCTGGGTAGTTTTCATCAGTTTTCTTGTCTTCTTGTTGTGTTGACCAGTTTCACTTCTTTCCAGATTTATCCAGAGCTGGTGTGATTATATTTTTTTGAATTTAGTCTTATTAAATAGTCTTATTTAGTCCCCAAGTTTTATTTAATAGAGTCTGCATTCATTTGGAAGAAATGAATTGGTGAATTGGTGAAGAAGGTGAATTGATTAAACATTCTGATTAATTTCTTCTTCAGGTGCATCTGGTGTTGATATAGGCAGAGTGCAGTTGATGGAGGGAGATTCAGTCACTTTACACACTGGTGTTAAAACCAACCAACAAGACAGAATTAGATGGTATTTCAATGACATTCGCATCGCTCAAATCACTGGAGATCTCAGTAAGATCTGTACAGATGTTCAGTGTAATGAAGGTACTGATACTTTCAAAGGAAGACTGAAGCTGGATCATCAGACTGGATCTCTGACCATCACAAACATCACAAACAAACACTCTGGAGTTTATAAACTATGGATAAACAGCAGCAACATCAACAGTAAAAACAGCTTCAGTGTTATTGTACATGGTGAGTTATGTTTAAAAACATAAATTACATCATTAATGTGTTATTAGTTTATTTTGCTGTGAAATTTAGAGGCAATTTTTCTTCTTACCTGTATATTTACATGATTTCATGTTAACATGGAATTTGTAGACTTATACATTTAAGTCACTATGATCTACAACATTTTTTTCATTGATTATTAGTTTTATCAGCTAGTTTTATACTAATAATCTATTAAAACCCATCTCTTATTTTTAAAACGTGTTAATAGCACAGAAAGTCAAGAGGTCTTGTTTTATTACTTTCATATCCACAGTTCTTTAATATTATGTGATGTTTTCCTCCAGAAGATCCTCCAACAGCTGTTTATTTATGTTTCAGGTGCTGCAGCTGAACGTGATCAAATGAAAAGAAAGTCAGTTAAGGAGGGAGAATCTGTCACTTTAGATCCTGGTCTAGTAAAAAATCCAAATTATTCGATGACATGGTTTTTTAATGGCAATCTCATTGCTGAAATCGCTGGAGATCAGAGTGAGATCTGTACAGATGAACAGTGTGATGTGAGATTCAGAGACAGACTGAAGCTGAATCAGACTGGATCTCTGACCATCACAAACACCAGAACCACAGACTCTGGACTTTATAAACTACAGATCAACAGCAGCAGATTCGACATCATAAAGACATTCAGTGTTACTGTCACTGGTGAGTGTCATTTTAATCATTCAGTGCTTTTGCACATAAACAGTTTTATAAAACTGATAGAGTTAAATTGACCAGTTAAACATTTTTGTTGTGGCCTGTTTGAAGAAGTAAGCTTTCATTCAATATTACAATATAACTGAGATCAAACACGGGGGCCTGGGTCAATATGCTGTTTAGGGGGCCCAGAAACCATAGCGACACCCCTGATAATGACTGTCTGTCTTTAGCTGTTCCAGATTCAATTGCTGCTGCTGCTGCTGTTGCTGCTGCTGTTGTTGTTGTTGTTGTTGCTGTTCGGCTGGTTGCAGCTGCTGGTGTGATTTACTGTGACCGCAGGAGATTAAGTAAAAATGGCAAGTATTGCATACAGCTAATTTGACAAGGTGGAATATTAAGATTTATTGTGAAATAAAGTAATGTTTTCTGTTTGTTTGTTTGTTTGTTTGTTTGTTATTGTTTAAACAGAAAGAATGCCACCGCCTGACCAGGTAAGATACTATGTACACAGAATAAATGTCTGTAAAAACCTATGAATTGACAATAAATTATAATACTTCTTTATTTATTAAAGAATAACTTATTTGAGAACTGCCCCAATATACTTCAAGCAACATCAGAAAACTAACTGGTGTGATATCATTTTAAACCAAAACCAAATTAGACCAAAAAAAAAGTTCCTTTGTTGGAGTTTGTTTTTGGGAGTTTGAAAGAGCTTGCTTTGCTCTGTGGTGTTTACACAATTGGTAGATGTGGCTCTGGGGCTCCACCTTCTTTAACTTGGAAATCTTCTCCACTTCATTTATACTGTTCATTCCCTCAAGATCAGGCGTCTGTGAGTAAAAACATGAGTATTTTGGAGAGCTGCTTTATAGAAACTGAAGATGCTTGCTTTAAAGCTCTATTGTATAAATTGTGTATAAATAAATGTGACATGACTGGAGTACCAAATTGCAGCTTGTGCAAACATATTTACATTGTTATGATAAGATACTTTCTTAAATGCTGTTTTCTCAGTACTGTTATTTTTGTTGTGTGTTTATTTTGCTATTGAGAGGAAAGTGCACAGCACATATTTACATATTCATCTAAATAGGATGTTTGCAAACAGTATATCACTGGTCACATATTTCAAACTTATTTTTTAACTCTAAAGTGAAAAAGGAAAAGAACTTCACCATGAGTATATTGGGGCTTTAGGTGATACAGTATGTATCTCTTTGGGATTTCTGTGAGATCTTTTTTTTGAGGATCTTACATTCAGCAAACATCATAGGGAAAACATTTGTGTTTGTTTAACTGAATCATCAGAGTTTTTTCACAAGAATTTGTATTACCTTCTGTGAATCAGTTTTTTTTTTTTTTTTTTCAGGAGAATGGTGGAGAAAGATTGCCCCTTATTGATGAGATGGCTAAAAATATATCTGATAATCCAGTTGGGTGGGATGATGTTAAAGTGGCAACCACTGATTCAGCTGAGAGCTTGCAGGAGGATGACCCTAAAATGACATCCACAGATCTGTCTGGGATCAAGCAGGAGAATAACGCTAAAGAGACATTGAAGGAGTATAAGGCTAATGGGATATCACCAGAGCGCCAGTGTGTTGGTGAGGTACATTACATCGCTGACACGAGACAGTACTTTAGTCAAGCCTTTAATGGCGATGGCTAACACAACAGTGACAACAAGAAGCCAACACGCAAGCTCCACCCGAGCCGTCGGGGTCACAAACAATGTCAGGAGTCACGTCACGGTCCACGTCACACTTCACATACTGGCGGAGGATAACGCTAAAGCAACATTGCAGGAGAATAACGCTAAAGGGGCATCCACTGACTCTGCAGTTATTGCTGTTTTAGATAGCTGATGTCTGACATAGCTAGTGTCATGATTGTTATAGTAGGCTTGTGAGTCATTATGTGGGATTATACATGAGATGAGTGAATGTGCAAATTTGATGTTCTCCTGCTGTTTGTTTGCATGTATTACATTATGAATATAGACTCTAACTATACTCATTATTATCTTTAGAAAAAAAAGTGCAGCACTTTCCTTTTGTATATTCTTATCCCTCTCTTCCAGAAGGGTTATATAATTTGTTAATTGCTTTTTTTAGGCAATGATAATAATGATGATAGAGATGAAGTGTCAGTGATGGAGGGAGATTCAGTACACACTGATGTTCAAACAAACCAACAAGACAGAATTACATGGTATTTTAATGGCATCCGCATCGCTCAAATCCGTGGAAATCAGAATAAAATCTGTACAGATGAAGAGTGTAAAGAGAGATTCAGAGACAGATTGAAGCTGGACAATTAGACAGGTGATCTCACCATCACAAACATCAGAACTACAGACGCTGGGGTTTTCCAACTTCACACAATCAGGAAAAGTATCATTCAAAAGATATTTAATGGTACTGTTCTTGGTGAGTCACATGACATTTCAAACAATGTTAAATATGCCTATAAATCAGATTAAAAAAAGAAAAAAAAGTATTTTCGTCTGTTTTTGGACTATAATAATGTGTGATAATGACACAAAAATATAATGATAATTAGACAATATTTTGCAGAGAGTGTTTTTGTGCTGGTACAATAACACGCTTAGCAAAATATTGTGCAGGCTGACCAAAGCTTTTGATATTTTTCATATTCAATGAGGTGATTAGTTTGCGGAAGTTTAACTTTTAAGTTAGAAATGAACCTTTAGATAAAATTAAGGGAAATTATAGGGTATGTATATATATATATATATATATATATATATATATATAATCACTGCACGAGTGAGTTCAGTAACGAAACACTGTTGTGTTGCTCAGAGATGCAAACAGTTCTGCTGTGTCTTGTTTGGAACTTTTTTGTTGTCGAATTACAGCCAAAAACAAGAATTGTTGTGTCTGAAATGTTACTTACATTTAAGTCACATCTTGTTTAATGAATTGTTTATCAAATCAACATCACATTTGCAGTCATGCTGATATTTGGAGAAAAAATGTCACTCTTTGTGTTATATTACAGTAACTATATCAGAATAAGATGATATAAATATAAAAGCCATAAAAGTCATTTTGGGGCACTTTTTTCTTGAATTTTGGTTAAACTCTACATTCTTTTAATAGACTAAATCATGCAGTGAAAGCATGCACTGTCTGGGTATGTTTTTATTTGTTTTTTTTTTTTTTGTTTTTTGTGATATACTTGTCAAATCACATATCATTTAAACAACAATTACAATAATATAGCTGCAAGCAGCGATGACGGGCCCTCGCCGCCAGCGCATCCGCAACCCTGGTGCCATCAGAAAAACAGTGCCCAGCGGGCACATGCATTAACTGTATCCCTGTACCAGTTTGGATTGAAGTGTCACAGCAATGAAAGGGTTAAAATCAAAATGCTTTTAAATCATTCGGATACAGTGAGAATGAGATAGGCTTAGAGTTAAAAAGATTCCTTATCCTATGAGGTCATCTTGTGTTCATCCTTGGTATTACAGTCTTCATCTGCTGTTTACAAGTGTGATATTTCAAATGTTTTTGCAGCCTCTGAAAACATGATAAACACATTTCCTTAGAATGACTTGTTTTTCATATGTAAAAAGTTGTGAAGAGTTAGGATAATGCACTTTAAATGCACTCTGTCTCTCTCAGTCTCTCTCTCTCTCTCTCTCTCTCTCTCTGTCACACACACACACACACACACAGCCACTCAACTACCCCCAGTCACACTTACACACACACATACACAGACTTAAGCCCATCCCCCGACACAGAGTTAGAGTGAGAGAGTTAGAGTGAGAGCAGATGTTTAATAGTTTTTTTAATTTTCTATTTTTTGTTGATTATTTTATATCAGTGGAACTAAGCATTTATTTCTCAGAATGACTAGTTTTGTGTATGAAATTTTTTTTTAAGTGTTTGGATGCTGCATTTTAATATTACGGTTATGTTTTTTCTGCTAATTTCAAAAAATCACTATAAATCAACCGTTCAAGATATCCCAAATCCGCTCGCAATTTAACATCTTCAGTATGTTGGGATCATGTTGACAAAGTTTGGTGTGAACTACTTATTCCTGCTTGGAGGAGTATGAATTTGTTTAAAGCCTGATTTTTCCACAAATCCTCATTCAAATCAAAATAGCAGACTTCCAGTTGGTCGCAGCTAATGGGTGTAAATTAGAAAGTTGTCCGGCTTGATGAGACCAATATATATACCTATTTTGGTGTCTGTAGCTAAAACTAACCCCCCAACTTTTGACAAAAGGTGGCGCTATAGAGCGCCTCCTCCACGCCCATTTATGAGCCTTTGCCAGTGTCTAACTATCATTAATACTGATGTGTGTGTTGAGTTTCATGAAAATCTAAGCTTATTAAGTGGCCCAAAAGCACAGGAAACAAATGTTAAAGTTTGACACATTGCCACGGCAACAGCATTTAATGTATCAAAGACCCCTTTACAGATTGTCATCGGCCGTGTTTTGACATTGTTCTGATGAAGGTTGAAGCAAATTGAGTAAAAGTAAGAGGCTGATTTAAAAGCATTTTGAAAACAACACACTTCCTGCTGCCAGTTGGTGGCGCTATAACTTTGTCTCATGATAGTCACATCTATGTGACCGGCATCATACAACGAACAAACTCCTGAAGTTTCATCAGAATCAGACAATGTGTGCAATAGTTATTAGCCATTTCCTGTTTCTCATTTCTCGCCATAATTTCGTCGCCTCGCCACGGCCGAACCGTTCGAGATATCAAAAATCCCTCCGCAATTTAGCATCCCCAATGTCTTGAGGTCATGCTGACCAAGTTTGGTGGCCGTCGGAATAAAGGCCTCAGAGGAGTATATCAAATTCCAGAGCATGCGCTTTTTAAACAGCCCTGAATAACTCACTTCCTGTTGGGATTAGCTCATCACATAGAGTGCGTGAGTTGTTCGGCTCAGTGAGATCTACATGTGTACCGAGTTTCATATGTATATGTGCAAGTATGTGCGGGATATACATCAAGTTTTGGGAAGGTGTTCCAGGGGGCGCTGTAGAGCTCCTGTGCCACGCCCGGGTCCCAGTCTCTGCGGCCTCCTGGTGGCCGCAGACTCCAACGTGTGTGCCAATTTTCAAGAGTTTTTAAGCACGTTAAGGCCTCCAAAAACCCCTGAATAGTCGAAAAAAAAAAAAAAAATATAGCTGCAAGCAGCGATGTCGGGCCCTCGCCGCCAGCGCATCCGCAACCCTGGTGCCATCAGAAAAACGGTGCCCGGCGGGCACATGCATTGACAATAACCTTGTGGCAGTTTGGATTGAAGGGTTACAGCAATGAAAGGGTTAAAAGCAAAATGCTTTTAAATCATTCTGATAGACTGAAAATGAGCTAAAAAAAGATTCTTTATCCTATGAGGTCATCTTGTGCTCATACTTGGTATTACAGTCTTCATCTGCCAGTTTACTTCTGTGATATTTTAAATCTTTTTGCAGTCTCTGAAAACATGATAAACATATTTCCTAACAATGACTTGTTTTTCCATATGCAAAAAGTTGTGAAGATTTAGCATAATGCACTGTAAATGCACTCTTTCTCTCTCTCTGTCTCTCTCTGTCACGCACACACATACACAGAAGCTCTCAGGCACAATCCACCCCTCCCCCACACAGAGTTAGAGTGAGAGAGTTAGAGTGAGAGCAGATGTTTAATAGTTTTTTAATTTTCTATTTTTAGTAGAGTATTTTATATCGATGGAACTAAGCATTTCTTACTCAGAATGAGTAGTTCTATGTATCTAAAAATTCTTGAAGTGTTTGGTTGCTGCATTTTAAAGTTATGGTTATGTTTTTTACTGCTACTTTAATAAATCACCATAAATCAACCATTCAAGATATCCCAAATCCGCTCACAATTTAACATCTTCAGTATGTTGGCATCATGTTGACAAAGTTTGGTGTAAATTCATTGTTTTTTGTAGGAGTAGTATTCATTCGTTCACAGCTATATTTTTCCAAAAATCCACATTCAAATCAAAATAGCAGACTTCCTGTTGGTCGCAGCTAATGGATGTAAATTAGAAAGTTGTCCGGCTTGATGAGACCTATATACATACAGAGTTTGGTGTCTGTAGCTAAAAGTAACCCCCCCACTTTTGACAAAAGGTGGCGCTATAGGTTGTCTCCAAATTTCCACAGTATGTCTTCATCTTCATGTATTTTAGTAACATCAGTGTTTAGAGTGACAGAATCTCTCTCCATCACTGACACTGATGCACCAAACACACCTGGAAAATAAACATATTTTACACATATTAAGGTAATTAAAATGGTAGACCAATGTAATTAAGAAGCAAAACATATTATATTTCCTTTTTGACTCACTAGAAGAAACTTAATGTCTAACATAAGTACTGTAGCTCTTGCAGATAATGAAAAATACAACAACTGTCTTAATACACTGCTACCATTAAAGAGAGACTATTAGTATCAAGCAGACAGAGAAAACACTGCATTTCTTGAAAATATATTTAGTGTCAAATAATGGAGTAATATGGCAGCATAATTTATGAATAAGGACAGATAACTAAGCATCTTATGATACCTTATCAGACCACTTTCTTCTAGTAACTAGTAGCACATTACTTTTAAATTTATAGCAAAATATCTGAGTTACTTTTTCAAATAAGTAACACGGGTCATTTATTTTTACCATTTTGTGAATGACCCCATGTTGAGAGAAATTGGGAGTAAGTGTTGAGGAAGAGGCACTTCCTTCAGCCTGAAGCTTACTCATTTCACTCTTTGTGTGAAACGGCCTATACAGACACCAAAAACACTTTTTTTGACTTGTGTTATTGTTGTTATTAAAAATAAACATGTAAGCCTAGCCCACGTGACAAAAATAACACAAAAATAAACATAATGCATTACTTTCCATAAAAAGTAACTAATGTACACAATATCATAATGGATTACTTTTTACTCTAAGAATGTTAAGAACACACAGAACCCTGCAGCTTTAACAACCCTGAGGATCCTGTTCATAAAAGCATAATGCCACAATGTATTCTACCAGAATTATTATATTATTCATTTGACAAATGTCTATTTTAAAGAAACACGGTATCCAACACTTGGCAATATAGTGGATTCTCATACTAAACATTTCAGTTTATTTAGTGCACTAAAAACATAAACAATGCAAACATTTTTTTTTTTTTTTTCAAAAAACAGCAACTTTTGCAGTCATAGATTATTTTAAAGTAATGTAGAGACAAGTCTGCTTATTTATAAACAAAGTTTAAAGATTGGTGCAATAGAATTGTTAGTTAAAGCATGATTTAATATAGATTTAAGCTCAATCCTTAAACCTTATGACACAACACATATCTGTGTCAAACTTTAATTTGTTCATTTGTAAAGGTATCTTTAAAACAATCATTGTACAACATTTATTAAACAAATACATGATAATTATTGCAGATTGAAAAAAAAAATAATAATAACAATAAATAACAAAGAATATTTAATGTTTTGTTTAGTACCCAAAGTGTACCAACTCAGTGACAATTTTTCTACTTTTTTTTTGTTTGTTTGTTTGTCTACTTTATTATTCTGAGATTAAAATAAATCAATACCATAAAAACCATATAATAAAAACTTACCAATCGGATTCCACCAGCACAAACAGAACAAAACAGACATGCAAGACATTTTCTTTAAAAGTTCTATTAACTTATAACACAATGTGCTGAAAACACTGCAGGACTGTCAGTGTGTTGTGTGAATCCTCCCCTGACAGTGTGTTGCAGAGTTTGATCCTCCTATATTTCACATGCCACTTGTGGGTCTTTATGTGTAGAACTCTGCTCATATTTTTTAGCATAATGATGCATGGCTGAATGTGCCATATATATATATATATATATATATATATATATATATATATATATATATATATATACAGTACAGACCAAAAGTTTGGACACACCTTCTCATTCACTCATTCAAAGAGTTTTCTTTATTTTCATGACTATGAAAATTGTAGATTCACACTGAAGGCATCAAAACTATGAATTAACACATGTGGAATTATATACATAACAAAACAGTGTGAAACAACTGAAAATATGTGTGTGCGTGTGCGTGTGTGTGTGTGTGTGTGCGCGCGTGTGTGTGTGTGTGTGTGTGTGTGTGTGTGTGTGTGTGTATGTGTGTACCTGGTATTTATCACGTTATGGGGACCAAATGTCCCCACAAGGATAGTAATACCAGTAAATTTTGACCTTGTGGGCACATTTGTGAGGTCCCCATGAGGAAACATTTTATTTGAGAAAGTAAAAGTGTGCACAGTCTCCTGTAAGGGCTAGGTTTAGGTGTAGGGTAGGTGTAGGGCGATAGAAAATACGGTTTGTACAGTATAAAAACCATTACGCCTATGGAATGTCCCCATAAAACATGTAAACACAACGTGTGTGTGTGCGTGAGCTGAGGGGCTGCCAGGAGAAAGCAGAGGCGAGATAGAGAGGAATGGTGCAGAGTGGAGGGAGACACGGGAGTGTATTTTCAAACCTCTCCCGCCCACTCCCACCCAAAAAAAAAAAAAAAAAAAAATACCTCTATACAAAAGCGCAACGTTTCTTTGTTTTTCTGAGTGCACACAAATAAACGTAGTCTTTACAGATTCGAAAGATGCCTACCATTACATTATCTGTATGACCAAAATGACGGATGCTCGGCTCTGTCGCTCTCCTCAGCGATGGCTCATCGCTTGTCAATCGTCTGCGGTGGGCTCAGCCTTTTGCTTCACGCAGCAGGGTTGTGGTAAAGTTGGGCGGTGGCTCACTCCGGTCAAGCCAGACGCAGTTCAGAAAAACAATAAAGCCAGCTGCGTTTGAAATAGTGTGCTGGCCTGTTACTATGACTACGGCAATTTCAGAATCATATTCGTCTTCCTGAAGAAAGGTTTAGGTCCAAATCAAGTCAAGAAATCAAGAAAATATTACTGGCTTAATAATCAAGTTATACGCTGGTCTCTTAATCTCTTATTTATGTCTGCCAAAATTAATGTTTGAATTTATTCCGAAAAGTGCTACCTCATCTTACTGCAGTGTGTTTTTCAACCAGCTCCAGTTTCACTTTCCATTGGAGACACACAACGGAAGATGAAACTTCTATTTATTTCCCCCGCACTGTTCTGGTGTTTACTGGACTATGGTAAGACGTTTAGGCTTGTATCTCTCTATCGTCATCATCATCATCATCATCATCATTATAATTTAATATGGTAACATTTTTATTCACAAACAAACGTTCAGAAATAGTGCTTCATCCCATCCTCTTTTCAAAATTGAATTGACCTCAGGGCTCGAACTGAGGTCAAATTTATAACGTGCTTAAAAAAGAAGACAGCATAGTAACGTACGACATGTCCTTGTTTAGAGTGTAAAAACATTCCTCTGATGTGCTGTACAATGTGTGACTGTGATGAGGGGCGAAACTAGGGAGAGAGACGAGGGATGCGTTTCATTCAGAAACGAACACCCAGTTCTAATTCAAGCTAGCTGACACTATCATGCCAATAACTTTCCAAAAAAAAAAAAAAAAAAAAAATATATATATATATATATAATATATATATATTGTGTATTGAGAGTCCAAGAGCATGCATTGCATATATATATATATATATATATATATATATATATATATATATATATATATATTGTGTATTGAGAGTCCAAGAGCATGCATTGCATATATATATATATATATATATATATATATGATGCTAGTTTAAGCTGGTCCTTATGGTTTATGCTGGTCCATAGCTGGTCATGTTCAAAACCTAACTAGCATCCCAGCATCAAAACCTACCTACCAGCATGCTGTTGTTTCAACGGGGTAGTCTTACAAATGAAATAATTCCAAACAAAGCCAGAGCAATGCAACACTGCCTTGTATGTTTCCTGAATTAATGTGCTTTTGAACGAAGCAACTATTCAGTAATCCATTCAATAAACCAGTTCATTTGCTTCAATTCCAACTGAATCAGTCATTTTGAACGAATTGTTTGATTGAAGGATTCAATGAATGATTTATTAAAAGAGACAATTTCCGCTATCTACTGGCGGTTTTAATGGCATATTTATTTATTACAAGCACAAAAGCACATTCAGCAAAATATTAGTTATCGTTATTGACAAAAAAAAAAAAAAAAAAAAAGTCAATATCACACACCCCTTTCTTTGTGTATTGTTTGATTCTCATTGTACTATTTAATTCTATGTGCAGTCTGTGTTAATGTTTTGTTGTTGTTGTTGTTGTTTTTGGTGACCTGGCACTGTATGCCTGTGAGCCCTTCAGCTGTCTTCAGTATGAAGCTCAAATTTGTACAGTCACTGCTGGAAATGGTTCAAATATGCAAATATAATTTAGATTATTATTATTATTATTATTAATAATAATAATAATAAATATAATTTAGTATTATTAATCAAGGGCATGTAAACTTTTGAACTGGTTCATTTGTGTATTATTGTAAGCAAAATGTTTCACATCTCAAATTGTGTCACCATTAATGCAGAGGAACAGAGCAGAATAAAATCTGCATTCATTTGGAAGAAATGGGCAATAAACATTGTGATTCATTTTTTCTTCAGGTGCATCTGGTGTTGATACAGATGAAGTGTCAGTGATGGAGGGAGATTCAGTCACTCTACACACTGGTGTTAAAATAAACCAACAAGACAGAATTAGGTGGTATTTCAATGACACTCGCATCGCTCAAATCACTAAAAATCTCAGCAAGATCTGTTCAGATGTTCAGAGTAATGAAGATACTGAGAGATTCAGAGACAGACTGAAGCTGGATCATCAAACTGGATCTCTGACCATCACAAACATCACAACCACTGACTCTGGCATTTATAAAGTACAGATGAGCAAAGACATTAAGCAATTCAACGTTACGGTCACTAGTGAGTATCATTTTAATCATTCTGTGTATTTTCAGTTGCACATTTGAACAGAAAATGGATAAACTTTCATATTATAGCCTAACTCTGATCAAATCTGTCATCTTCACATGCACATCAAAATGAGAGTTTTCACATTGTTTTTTTGTCACCTTAGGAATTTTAAACTTTTGAAGTTTATTTTTGTTAGAAAAAAAAAATCATATTAGTCAGTTGTCCTGAGAACACTGCTGTTTCTGGTTGTTGTTTCAGCTGCTGTTCCTTACAGACCCACCAGATGTCATCTTTATCAAATAAATCAATGTTTATCAGTCCATCTCTAGTAATAATGACTGTCTGGCTTTAGCTGTTCCAGATTCAGATCTGTCTACAGCAGTAATAAGTGCTGCTGTTGCTGGTGCTGCTGTTCTGCTGGTTGCAGCTGCTGGTGTGATTTGCTGTTGCTGCAGGGAATGTAAACAAAAAGAAAATGACACAAATGGAAGGTATTGCCAGCTGCCTCAACAAGCTGCAATATATTTAAAAATGTGTTAAAATATATATTTTTATTCTAACTGACCAATGTAACATGTTGTTGTTATTGTTCAAACAGAAAACGGGACACAGCACAGTGATGCGGGTCAGGTGAGATATTATGTGAATAAAATTTGTCTGTAAAAATCTATGAATTTACAACCGATTGACTTACATTTACATTTAATCATTTAGCAGATGATTTTATCCAAATCGATTTATGACAATTATAGAAGCAATCAAAACCAAAAAAAAAAAAAAAGAGCAATAATATGCATGTGCTATGATTTTTTTTTTCTTTGAGAACTGTTAATGTCTCAATATACTTTAAGTGAAATTGACGAACTAAGTGGTATGATGACATTTTAAACAATATTAAGCCAAGATAAAGGTTTTTTTTTTTTTTTTTTGAGTTTGTTTTGGGAGTTTGAAACAGCTTGCTCTGAACTACCATTGGTCTGTGGCGATTATGTAAGAGATGGGTAATCTTCTTCAGTTCATTTATTATGTTTGTCCTTCGAGATCAGAGTAAGTAAAAACATGAATAATCTGGAGAGCTGCTTTATAAAAACAGAAGATGCTAATCTAATAGAAAGCAACACCAACACTGTTTCGGTGTTTAAAAGTTTAAAGCTGCTTGCTTTAAATCTGTACTGTATAAATGGTTATATAAATAGAGTGCCAATTTGCTGCTCGTGCAAACATATCCACATCACTATGATAAGATGCTTTCTTAACTGCTGTTTTCTCAACGCTGTTATTTTTGTTGTTTGCTTATTTTGCTATTGAGAGGAAAGTTCACAGCACATATTTACATATTCATCTAAATGCCGCTCTCAATGGCATCAGGGTGTCTGCAAACAGCATATAACTGGTCACATATTTCAAATCACTTCAACAATCATTTGTTTTACCATCTGTGAATCTGTTTTTTTATTTAGTTATTTATTTATTTTTTCCCAGGGGAAAGGTGGGGAAAAAAAACAGTTTGGAGAATACTGGAAGAACATCAGATTCTCAGTCAGGGGAGTCAAAGGATGAATGAGGAACATCCACTACACTCAGATGTGTGTTGTGTGTTGACATCAATCAATCCATCAATTTATGTATTGTTTGTTTTGTAGTGTACTGTAATTTTATACTTATTTAATACTGTAAATGAATGGGGCTATTATTTAGCTATTATTTATTTCCTTGTATTAGATCATAGTATTCAAGTGTCTTCGCTTGCATTAAAACCTATAGATTAAAGGATGAGTCCAATTCCAGAATGAAAATTTCCTGATAAATTGGATTTTTCCAGGATTTTTCTCCATACAGTTGAATTTATGGTGGCCAGCGGATTGAAGGTTAAAAGCACAGTTTCAGTGAGGGCTCTATACGATCCCACCTGAGGGATAACGGTCTTCTCTAGCAAAATGATTTGTCGTTTTCTTACATTTTTTTTTTTTTTTTTTTTTACACATTTTAGTTAATATAATCAGATTACTTTTAGATTACTTTTGACCCAACTTGTTTATCACATCAATTTAAACAGGATAATTTTCTACCATAATAATGTAAAAATACAAAGAGCGAGAAAATATATTTTCTCAATGCAAAATGTAAAAGATAAAAAAGGAATTAGAGAGAATCAATAAATGATGAATAATTTATTGCCGATGTGTGAATAATCATCATAGTCATCATGTAATCAAACAAAAAAAGTAAATAGTCTGATTGCGAGTATTTTAAAATGTAACTTAGTGACGGAGTGAGATATTTATGCTTGATTATATTAAAATATTTTGTATCGAAAATGTTATACATCTGTAAACTATATAATCGGGATATGAAAGCTGTTTAAAAATGTTTATAAAATTTCAGATAAGTTATCTAAATAATTTGGGTTAATCTGTGATCAATTCGTTTGGCACAATAAGGTGTGCAATCTATTAGTCAGGCCTTGTTGAACACTAGGGGGAGAACTCGCGGTGTATCTCCAGTACACAAAGTTTGGTGGGGAAACATCGTCGAGTGTAAATCCGCTTAATCTTCTCCCCTTTTTCGGGGATTCACTTTAATTATTTGTTAGTATAGAATGTGTTGCTGGTAAATTATGTTTTAAGAGTGTGTAGATGTCATCGATTGTGTTCTGATTAACATGTTTAAAAGTGTAATTAGTCCGGAAATGTGTAAGCTCTGAGCTCCATTTTGAGTATTAAAGTGCTGCTATTATGCCTTTTCAAATATGACCTTTCATGCAGTGTGTCATGTAGCTGTATTTGAACATAAACTATCTGCAAAGTTGTGAAGCCGACAATGCATAAAGATTGTCTATACGTATTTAGTTGTGTGTGTGTGTGTGTGTGTGTGTGTGTGTGTGTGTGTGTGTGTGTGTTGTGTTCGCTTTGCGCAGCTCGTAGGTCTCTGGCTAACCGGCTGACACTAGTGGGCCTCAGTGGTCCTCCAGGGGGGCCTCAAGATAGCTTAATTAATATTAATTAGTTAATTTAAATATGATCCTAAAATTGTTTCATCTCATTATCAATGTTTTTAATTAAAATGATCAAAGCACGGCCTCTCTGTTCCGATTGTTTCGGACTGGGAGCAGCAAGCTTCATCGCACTGTTAAACACAGACTGAACGACGGCTCAAAACTTCCAGACGCTGCACGCAAAAGTCTTAGAGACCTGCACTGGACGGATTTTTTTAGTACCACTCCAGCAAGATCCTGTCCAGTGCCCGCCCGCTCTCGCAGAAATATTATTTCGTCCCGCTCCCGTCCGCGACATTCATGTTTTGCCCGCTCCCGCCCGCAAAAGCCCGCATAAAAGTAACCTATGTAGATTGTTTTTTTTTTTTTTTTTTCAATACATCGATGAAATACACATGAAATAGTGATCTGTAACATTTCGTAATTTCCACAAGATCTCGACATAAACGCTCCCGATAAAATATTTCAGGCCCGTAGCCAGCCTAGCGGAAGGGGGGGTTCTTTTTTTCCAAAGGGGGGACCTTTTTCAGTTCCCACTCATTTTGTATTTAACTATGAGCTTCAACTACTTCATTTTGGTGACTACTCAGGCACCAATTTGTGCTGTATTATCATCTGTGCTGGTATTTTAATAAGCATGATTTTTTGATTCACCAAAATGTTGTCAAACTGCTTACCAAGATATCGCCTTGTTCAGTAAATATACACAAATACCTAAAGCAATAAGTAATTTAATTAAATGAATGACATTTTTAATGCAATAAAATCACAGATTCTTTGTACTGATACATATCCAAATGGTGGGTGGATGTGTGTCCCTCTAGGGGGGTCTGGGGGCATGCCCCCCCCAGGAGAAAATTTTACACATTTTAAAGTGAAATTCATTAATTTGGTGCACTTTAAGAACTCAAAAGTAAGAAATCCAACCCATGTTCATTGTACAAATTGAACAAACAAAAAAGTTGATGACAGTCTGAAAAATCTACTGAATATACTGTGTTCTTCCTTGACCCATGCTACACCCTTCCACTGAGTTTTCTGAGCCCCCATTCTGGGCCCCTTTCAACCTCTGAGCCCTATGCAGTCTTTCCTCCTTTTCAAAATACAAATATCAAGAAAATAATTTTATGCAGTAAAAAAAAAAAAAAATATATATATATATATATATATATATATATATATATATATATTTAAGACCTGCAGAAATAGAATTAATATGGAAAAAGCTGTCTAGTAATATGTTAAACTAATATCCTGATTCACAAGGCCATCGGCGCCGACAACCACCTTATTTTTGTATGATGAAATTATTAATAATAATTTTTCACCTCAATACCATGGTATAAAAATGAACTACATGGCTTCTAGGTATTTGTATGAAGAACGGTGGTCTTAGTATTAATGCACAAACGCTATCAATCACAAAATACTGTAATTACATTCCATTACACCTTTAATAGATTTAATACATGTCTACATAATAATATAACAGTTCGATATGTCCCACAATTCTGCCGCAATACCATATATTACTTACAATACAATTAATTACTTACATACAAAACATATTATATCATTAATAATTATATAAAAAATATTTTTTATTTAAGTCAGCTTACTTCACGAGTTACTGAAACTGCTTAGAATAAGCTGGCAGAAGAAAAATCTGTGCTGACTTATAAATAATGTAATGTAAATGTGCCGACTTGTAAATAAAAAATTGCAGTTGAACAGGGAGTATTAATTTTATTTGTTTGTGTTAAAAACTTGCACTGCAATGTCCTATTTTTCAAAATATTTTTTTTAATAGTTTTATTATATTCTATGTTATTCTTGTATTCTTGTTTACGTGGAAATTATTTTTTTTGGCAATGTTGACATGTTTTTTAAATTTACAGTCTAATTCTGTCATTTTACAATTTTCAACTGTATTTCAAAAATACGTGAAAAAACTGTAAAATAAAACAGTAAAATTCTGTAAAAAACAGTTGTACATGTTTTTCATGTGATTTTACACTGGATATGTAAATTTACAGTCTATTTCTGTAATTTTAAAGTTTTTAACTGTATTTCAAAAATACGTGAAGAAACTGTAAAATAAAACAGTACATTTCCGTAAAATAACAGTTTTTTTTTACAGTGTAGTGCAGTCAGTGTTACAGTAAAAATAATCCATTATAAATGATTATGATCGTTGCGCACAGTGTTTCTCCTGTTTGTCAGCGCTGTTTCATCTGTTTAAATCGCCATGTCATTGTGTTCTTCACTGAATTCAAGCGCTTCATTCTGGATCTCACAGCGCTGTTTAGTGCTCGCGAGTAAACGCTTCTGCTCTAGTAAACTTGCGCTCCGCTGCTGTTTGAACTGTGATCCGCGCGGATATATGGTATGTGTGGCGCTTCAAACGACTAGCACATTTAATCCATAATGCTATTTTTGTCTTTCCGTCCCCAAATTTAAGACCTCTTGAAATTATAATTAAGACTTTTCTTGTACTTATTAAGGTATTTAATACTTTTTATGGCTTTAAAAGTGCGTTGTTATTTAAAAGAACACTTGTTTATTTAAAAAAAAAAAAAAAAAAAAAAAAAAAGTACATAAATTCCGGACCTTTGACTGGATGGGGTGGGTCGTTCGAACCACCCGAACCCCCCCTGGCTACGGGCCTGTTATTTGTTATGTATGCTAAGCATCAACATTTAGAAACCACTGCTATTCTTAACAGAAAAGCAAGCATCGGCTGCTGCGTGCATGCATGGCAGAATGCGAGCAAACAGCGCTGATCTCAGTTCGCGCTTATAACACAATGAATATATAAAGAGTTCAGATGCAAAACCAGCTAAATCCATCTGACGTATTTCTTTAAAATGAGCATTTCTTTCTGGCTACTTTGTATAGGTTTCTATGTAAGTACTGGCACTTCTGATTGGGCTGAGGCTAGAATTTAGTGAGTTTGAAGTAAATGTATTTGATGGACGTATAATGTGTTGAGAGCATTCACTCAGTGTCATTATCTCATTTTTGACCGAGATGGCTTTTCGCTAGTTTTGCATCTGAACTCTTCATATGCACAATTCGCCAGCACCCAACATTCAGCACTAAGAGCTTATAAACGGTGAGTGGATTCCAACTTAAACACCTGATTGACCAATGCGTTCCAGAAATCAACAGATGGCTATATTGTTCAAGCTGCAAACACGTGTTTCAAATCAAAACTGCCTATTCTTGCGCCTGTTAATCATTTTTATGTTATATTAGTTGTTTTTGTTGCTTTTGTGCAATAGATGAATAACAATTTATATGTTTTTTATTTTATATTTAGATATTTCTAGAATCATTTTATTCTCCCGCATCCGGCCCGCATCCGCAGTCATCCATCAAGTTTTGTCCCGCGCCGCACTATGTTGCTTAGTATCCCGCGGTACTCCCGCAGGAGTGTAGGTCTCTACTTCAATTCTTGGCTGCATGAAAAAACCGTCGCGCTAATGTAAAGGTAAAGACGATCAAAGTAGGAACGTGCGCGTGCCTAATGTACTACACTCTTGTATATCAGAGTCGTGCATTAGGCACGCATAAGTCTGCTATTGATTCACAAACTATTCGCGCTTTCGGGGCTCTGATCCCTAGTATTTTTGCGTGAATTTTTTTTTTTTTTTTTTTTTTTTTTTTTTTGAATACATTTGCATAGTAGTCAAAATGAATGTCCTGTGAATGTTTTATAATGGATGCTCATCCATAGAGAATGATCTTGTGAGGTTCAATGGTGTTTATGCACAAATGAGCATCAGCATCAACAGATTTAGAATGTATTTGCTGATTTTTTAATTTGTATGTTTTGTTTTATAATGTATACAAACAGTAGATATGTCCAGTTCAAATGGACAGGTTTAGTACATCAACTTGACATAGCATCTCCCTGTTGTTCTGTTTAGCAGGTTCACTTACTTAAGAAAAAGTACCCTGAAGTTATAAAGAATGTCTGAATTGAAGAATTCAGGAGCTTTAAATCTGTATGTGTTTATGATAAAAAAAATTGAAATTGAAATTGAGCAGAGGGTTTTCTTTTAAGTTACGGGGGCCTTAATTGACCAGAGAAGGAGAGGGGTCACCGGCATAAAAAAGGTTGAGAACCCCTGGGCTAGAGTAATGGTGATGGGTGTTCCGTGTTTGAAATTCGCTGCACTCAGTAATGTTAACCCTTTGAGCGGTACGGTCCCACATATGGGATTTAGAACGTTCGGTGACGTCACGCAACTGCCAAATCCAAACTGTGTTTTCGCGCGTTGGCTGGCGCTGAGAGACGATTGCTGCGCTTGTCATATAATCGATATGACAACAATTGTGCAGTGTTTTCAACGACTTAACGTTTATTTTAGGTTTCAGGAATTTAAATACACATAAATACTAGTAAAACAATACATCTAGAGTTTGTAAAATACACACAGATGTCTATGGAAGCAGCAATAACAATCCATTCAAGTATAATTTGCCGACGTGTTTGATTTATATCAGATACACATAATGTAAGTAATGATATAATTCACTCCATTCCTTTCCCACTTCACCATCTACTTACTTGCATGTATTTCGGGAGTAACTGGTGAATTTACGTGCTGTAAATCCGGCTGACAGGAGTCTCTGAACGGCAGCGCTAACAAACATGGCGGCGCCCATCTCACGTTATAGATCACGATCCAGATCATTTATAAATGTTTTAAAACGGCAAAATACACTCACTTACACGTATTCGTGAATCGGAATATCAGATAGTTGAAGACATGGTAAGCAAGTGTGTGAATATTTTGAATAAAAAAGGAAAAACGAAATAAAAGCGATACCTCTGTCATACAGCGCTATAGTGGCTGCGGTGTCAATCATGGCGTGTCGCCATGGAAACAATAAAGGGAACGTTCTAAAATAACGGTCGCCTAAAAAAAAAACTCACTCTGGGGGTCAGACAGAATATTTTAAACTCACCAGTGAAAGGGTTAAACCAATCACAGAAGTTACCCACTGAGCAAACTGAGTACTGAGTACGTCCAAACGACGTCATTTCAACGTCTTTGTCGGAATATAGACATGATCTGCACGTCGGGTGGACGTCTCATGTTTGTTGGGTACGTTAGTCATCAATCCAGAAGTCGCCCATTGTGGCGGCATTAAAAGTAAAATGCCATTGAATCAAACAGAACTCGTGAAATGGCTTGGCGAAAAAACGGAGAAATAAAAGTAACTTACTATGTCAGGATAAGACATAGAGGGAAGAACTGTCCAGTCATCATTCTGCGGCAAAGAAGGCAGATCGTAGGGATGTTTACCACCTATTATAGGGCGGGACGATATGAACTGCCCTGCCGCCCGCACACGTCGTACATTCACTGCACTGCATTCATGTTCCAAAGTGTAATTTGGGTGGAAATATTACGGTATTATTATATTTATTCTGCAAAAGGCCGTTAACAGCTGAAGACAGACATCAAGAGGAGAATACTGGGCAGATCAATTTCACTGTTCATGATGCAAGAAATATCGGAAGAAACTCCTAAACAATGAATTTGGGGTAGGAGTTTATATGTCACGGCTGAGGGGCATTGTTATAAGGCACGACGCGAAGGGGACCATAATAAACATTAATACCAAAGATTTATGGATTGATATTTACTTTATTAAAACAAGTTCGTTAAATGCTGTGCTGTCCTTCCACTCAAAAAAGTTCCTGACAGCAATAGAAAACGACAAGTCCAACACCATTTTCTGTCTCACAGCACAAGAAAACATGTTTTCCATTTTTAGTTTTCCAAACAAACAAACAAACAAACAAACAAAAAAAACCTAATGGACATATTGACCATACCTGAAAGAGAAAACTTATGAATGCAGTAATATTCCCTCAGTGGGCTTCCACACAGACACATGAATGATGCAACACAACGCCAGCAGGGGTCACTCATACTTTATTCAATAAATAACAAGCAGTTGATTTTGCCGAATACATAATACGTGGAACAGTTTGACACTATTTTATTGATTATGTTGCCAAGGGTGGTTGCTAAGAGTGTTAATTGCGCAGTGATACACAGAACTATTGGGTAAAGCAGTCATAGCCATGTTTTATCATGAATAAAACACAGCTGCTGACCAGTTAGACTGAATACTGCAACATATAGTTTAATAAACAGTCATACAGTCAGAGATTCCCCCATATGATTGTAAAGCGCTTTGGGTGTATAGCAATACACAATGAAAGCGCTATATAAATGCGATCATTCATTCATTCATTAATTCATATTACAGTGTGTCTGAGTCGTGCATTAATTTCAACGGTGAGCTTTTTATTTCAGCAGTGAGACTTAGATGCATTGCAGGAGATTCAGCCGCTTCTCAAATCTCAAAATGATTTCATGAGGCACACTTAATTTAAACACATTCAGTTATGTCCTAAAATTGATTTTATGGAAACTTTTTTTTTTTTTTTTTGTGACAGCATTAATTAAAGTCACGTGTTTGGATATGACTGGTTATGTTCGGTTATGATTGGTTCGTGCATTAAATCCCGCCTCTTGTGTTTGTGCATATTGCATATTAGCAAATCAGTCTGAATGAACAATATAATGATGTTAATGGGAAGGCTAATTTAAAAAAAGGAAGTGAACAAATCACACACTTAACCACTTTGTTACGTCAAAATAAGACTAATACATCATAATAATGAAAAATACATCTAACACAATCAGCTAGCTGTAGACGCATTCTCATGCACAAGTTGTTTGTCCACCTAACAGATCAAACCACATTTTCGTACACATGTACATAAGACAAAGGTACATTTTAGGGGATCCTTTCAATAATCAGTCCTTAAGTGTCAGTTGTGGTGTCACTTCTTGTGGCATCAGGTGCATACTCCACATTATCTTCAACTTGCTAAAAATAAATAAATAAATAAATAAATACAATTATACAAGAGATGATAACAATTTAAAACAAAGAGAAGTGTGGCTTTTTTTAGAAAGACATTTTGGACAGACATATTCCTTTGTTTGCGACATAGCATGCAACCTTCTGGTTTCACTGATTTGCATGAATATTGTACAATGGATTGAAATAATGCCGAATTGGACACTAAAAGTCTGGTCTGATGTGCGATTTTGCTTTCAGATAGTTTAACAGTGAGTTTCTGCTAAAGTTAGCAAACACAAGTTTCAGTCCACTTGTAGAAATGTAATTATGGATTTTTCAGCCAAGGGAAATATGTTTGGGGTGCAATGTCCTCTGTTCAAGTTCATACTGCCAAATCTTCATATTTCCACAGCAAGATCAACAGTACCTCTGACACACGCAACCTCTTCATTCAACATTCAATTCTCTCCTCTGCCCCACTTGCACCTCTAACCACTTCTATAATAGCTGATGATTTCATCACATCCAGTCACAGACAAAACTAGAACAAAATTAGCACAAGCAGCTGTGGCTTTATGGTTAGAAAGTCAGCCTTGTAACTCAAAGGTTATGGGTTCAAGTCTCAGGTCTGGCAGGGATTGTAGGTCAGGGGAGTGAATAACCAACACAACACCTCAATGAAACCCTTGAGGTGAGACCCTCAAGCACTGAACCTTTGAGGCTCCCTGTTCACAGGGGGAGGGGCACTTGGATGGGTGAATTTCCAAAACTTTCACCCAAAATTTCCACAAATTCCAAGTATGGGAAAACACACTTGCCCACATATCACTTCATCTGCTGCTTATATTTCTTCTACACCTAGGAGAGGAGGACAAGAAACATCACCTACACCTAAGACTGAGATCCGTGTCCTCCCTGCCACTCCTAATCTACAGCATGATTTCACCATCCAGTTAGGCTCATAAACATTCACCCCATCTAGTTCAGTCAGAAATATTGGTGTAATCTTTGATAACCAGCTGACTTTTAAAGACCACATTGCAAAAACGACTCGATCTTGCAGGTTTCCATTGCACAACATCAGAAAGATCAGGCCCTTCCAACAGAGCATGCTGCAGAACTTCTTGTCCACGTCCTGGTCATTTCTAGGCTGGACCACTGCAATGCTCTTCTGGCTGGACTTTCATCATGCACAATCAAACCTTTACAAATGATTCAGAATGCAGCAGCACAACTGGTCTTCAACGAGACCACAACTGTGATATTTTAGGATTACGGACCTGTGCTATTGTGTTTTGCCCCTGTTTCTGTTCCTGTTTTTCCATATTTGGTCATGTTCCTGTCCTCATTTAGTTTGATTGTTATCCCATGCACCTGTGTTTCCCCAATTACCCCGTGTATTTAATTTCCTGTCTGTTCATTTCTCTCCTGTCCCCTGTCGGGTCTACCAGTTATATACATGTGTTTGTGCCTTCTCCTGTTGTGGATATACCCTTGTGTTTGATGATTAAAGACTGTTTATTCGTGCCTCCTGCATGCTTCCTACAACAGCATACTGTGACACCTGGACATGGTTTTATTGTATAAATCTGAATTTTATGGAAATATTGTATTCTGTTAAATCAAATTCATTGAACAAACTATCTTTTTGGGAGCTGAAGTCTGTAGTGTTGATAAAAAGTCTAAAGATCCTGTATTAGGACTAATCTGCCTTACCGATTTCTGTTCATCTTTTTTGTGGAATGTCGGATCAGAGTAAATGATCTCTTCTGTACCAGTCTGAACTGTTTTGACAACAACAATAAAAGGGGCATTAAAACAACAAAACACAATCTTAACTACATCTGTTTCTTTGCAACATGTTAAAGTTAAAGCATTAATATATGCAGTTGCATTTTTAATGCCAAATTATTTTTGACAACATGTTTACTTTTAAACTAAAAAGCTACATGTCATTTAGTCAACTCTTGCCTTCTACATCAGTTTTTCTGTGTTTCCTGCAGATGAGGAAGATCCCGAATCCAGCTACAATCAACAGAGATCCAGCAGGAGCAGAAACCAACACTATCAGAAATACTGGTTTTGAAGTAAATTGTCTATCCAGTGCTGTAATCATAGAGAAGTGAATGTGTCAGTCTGATCTACAAGAAACTTTTATGTCAATTAATAAACACACACACACACACATATATATATATATATATATATATATATATATATATATATATATATATATATATATATATATATATATTCTGCTGCCGTACCTGCACATGTGCAGAGTTTGCTGATGTCCAGATGTATGGTCTGGTTGCTGATGGGATTGTTGATCACACAGCTGTAGGTGTTTTTATCCTGATATTCCACCTCCAGAGGTAGAGAGAGACTGATGCTGAGATCAGACACACTGATGCTGGACAATAAACTGTTTCCTTTGTACCAGGAGAGAGTGACATTACCCACATTCACCACTGAACACAACAATGAACAATTCTGCTGTGATAATGATGAAGAGCAGTCTCTGATAATGTTAGGAACAGGCAGATGAGCTAAAAAACATAAAATAATAAAGTAAAATATAGATACATTTACACAGTATTTTAATTTTCAGTTCAGTGTGTTGATTAAGTGTTTATATAATGTCACTTCAAACTATAAGATCTAGAATATGTAACAGGCAGGACAAACAGTCTGTACTCACCATAGACAGAAACACTGAATATTTTTGATGACCATTTTGCACCAGTTATCTCCAGTTTATAGAGTCCTGCATGTTCATTTGTGATGTTTGTGATGGTCAGAGATCCAGTTTGATGATGCAGCTTCAGTCTGTCTCTGAATCTCCCACCATCATCATATGTGAAGAAGATTTGTTTCTCTCTACTGATTTCAGCTATGAGAGAGTTGTCAGCTCCAAATTTCCACAGTATATCTCCATCTTCATGTATTTCAGTAAGATCAGTGTTTAGAGTGACAGAATCTCCCTCCATCACTGACACTGGTACTGACTCACCAAACACACCTGGAGAATAAACTGATTTTACACAGATTAAGATGATTACAAAGGTAGGGCACTGCAATTAAAACAACAACAACAACAACAACAACACATATTGAATTTACTTTTTTGACAGACAAGCATAAACTTTCTATCTGATATAAGTACTGTAGCTCTTGCAGATAAAGAAATATAACTTTATAAACTGCTACTATTAAGACAGAGAAACAATTTGCAGCAGCACTTGCAGATATATTTATAGTATCAAATAATGGAGTAATTGATGAAAATGAACAGATAACCAGGCCTGGGTACATAATCCTACAAGACATAATCAGATCAATTCCTTCAACTAAAGTAACAAATTAATGTCAGATATGATATGTGATCCACATAAGGAGAGTAATCAGGTGTAAGTTTCATTTTTTTTCCCCAGAATAATGGGTTCAAAAGTGATAACCATTTGAAAAGTGTTTTTTTTTTTTTTTTTTTAAACTTGTGGTGGTGCTATAGAGTTGGTCCTAGAGATGACAAATTAAGTCTGGTCACTGTTCATGACAATCACTCCAAGTGTGCCAAATTTCATCATTTTCCTATGATCCCTTCATAGGACTGCCATAGACTCCCTTTCAGGAAGAATAATAATAATGAAGTAAATAAAGAAACAATAGGGGCCCCTAATAATAATGCTTGTGGTAGAAGATATTGTAGCATTAAGCTACCATGAAGGGGGTCCTGAGGGTTGTTGTAGCTGCAGGGTCTAATGAGTTATTTATGAGACATTCATATTTAAACTTAACCCATTAAAATATTGCCTGACTCCATAAAAAAATTATGTTATTTTTTATAAAAAGTAATGTATTATGTTACTTTTGCATTACATTTTATCACCTGGGCTGGGTCTGCTTGTTTGTTTTCATTAATAAAATATATATATATATATATATATATATATATATATATATATATATATATATATATATATATATTGGACAACTGACAAGGCCTTTTCACACCATAAGTGAAATGAATAAGCTTTAGGCTGAAGGAAGTGACTCTTCCTCTGCACTTACTCCCAATTTCTCTCAACACAGGGACATAAGAGCTCTCGCTGAATAAATGTGAAAACAACGTTACTTCTGTTCCATATCTGAAAAAGTAACTATGCTATTTTGCTGTAAATTTAAAATTAAGACTCCATTACATAGTGGCCATTTTCACTACTTACATACCTGCACATGTGTGACAGAGTTTGCTGATGTCCAAATGTGCGGTCTGGTTGCTGATGGGCTTGTTGATCACACAGCTGTAGGTGTTGTTATCCTGATATTCCACCTCCAGAGGTAGAGAGAGACTGATGCTGAGATCAGACACACTGATGCTGGACAATAAACTGTTTCCTTTGTACCAGGAAAGAGTCACATCACTCACATTCACCACTGAACACAACAATGAACAATATGATGGTGATGGTGATGATGATGATGATGAAGATGAACAGTCTAGTCTTATGACAGGAACAGGCAGATGAGCTGAAAACATGAGAGAATAAACATAAATATGGATAAATGTAAAAAAAAAAAACATTGTTTAGTGTTAAGTGAGTTTTTGTACGATCTGTCAAACTATAAAATAAGGATATGTGAATGGCAGGACAAATTATCTCTACTCACGATAAACAGAAACACTGAATGTTGTTGATGACAGTTTCACTCCCCTTTTCTGTTGTGTATAGAGTCCAGCATGTTGAGTTGTGATGTTTGTGATGGTCAGAGATCCAGTTTGATAGTCCAGCTTCACTCTGTCTCTGAATCTCTCATCAGTACCATTAAATGGCAAAAAGTTTAGTTTCTTGGTGATTCTAACTATGAGAGACATTTCAGCTCCAAATTTCCATGTTATGTCTTCATCTTCATGCAGTTCAGTAATATTAGTTTTTAAAGTGACAGAATCTCCCTCCATCACTGACACTGACTGTGTTTCATTTGTTTCTGCACCAAACACACCTGATGAACATGAAGAGGTTTTGTCAGAGATTAATGCTCCTGTTGGTTTACAAATCCTGAAATCAGCTGTAGGTTTAATCATTCGCATTTGAACTGAAGAACATTCACAACAGCGGCAGAGACACAAAATGAACAGAGATTTGTTTTAAAGTTTTCTGCTGTGGGGCAAAATCAGTTTGTAGTTACATAGTTTTATTGTGCTGAATATGTTTGATACTTAGTAAATGAGACACTTAGAACAGTATTTAAAAAAAAAAAAAAAAACTTGCTGTTTTATTACAGTCTCTCATGTTCTCGGAGCTCCTGCGGATTTGAATGACTTTCTGTGACTTTTGTAGAAATTTATGATGACTGCATTTAACATTTTTAAAACATGGAATTCTTTCAAAATAGATTTTACATTTAAAACAAAAAGAAAATCAAAAATAGACTGGTACTTAAAAGCAACACATAAGGTTTTGGCTTTCTGAGTCACCATGCAGAGCATAAACAAACATCTACATTTGCTGTGGAGATTTCCAATAAGATTTCTCAAAGTAATGATTTATTTGGTACAGATAGTAGCAGATAAAAATGGTCTAATTCTTAACAACAACAAATAACCGTAAAAACATTTGTTTTATGTAAAAACATAACTTACCAGTCTGACGCCACCAGTACAAAGACAACAAAACCAACACGTGAAGCATTTTCTTAAGTGATTGAGTGTCTGATCTAATAAAACTTCTGCTAAAAACACTCAACCAGTGACTCCTCCTCTGACAGAGTTAGACCCTCCTTGTTTGCACACTGTATTTGCATATGTTATAATATTTTATTTTTTTTCAGCCCTTGTATATTAACTGTTTTTACAGGTTTTTTTTTACACTTTTTGCAAGGTAGCTGCCTGATAAGTGGGCAAAAGTAGAAAAAAATGTGTGAGTTGTGGGTGAACTACATTTC